>OZ024826.1:106726313-107326313 GCA_964016985.1 Anodontia alba | reverse complement strand
GACTATGTTCAGTGATTGTGGCTTTTCCTGGTCATCTTCCATACACAATTTTTCAACCCTCTGGCTAAATGGGAATGAATGCACTTTGCTTTTGCATCCTTTTGAAAGGGATGTACTTATAAAGGTAAGAATTTGCTCCCAAAGGGGAGCGAATTCTTACCTTTTTGAGTACACCCCTTTTCAGAAAGGGGTTGGTGTACAGGAAAGCAAACAGTGAGTCACAAAATTTGTCTCCCTTGTAATAAATGGTAGAAAATCTACTAAGTGTATCCAGTTGCTTGAAAGCTAGAGACCTCAGGTTTAGTCTTTCAGAACAGTTTAATAAGACAGACTTAGCTTAGATGCTTCAAATATCTACTTTTGTTGAAGATACTGAGCCTTGCCATAAGAATGTAAGAATCTATCATGGGTGTGAAGGGTAGATAGAAAAATCTGTCATGAGGGTTTCTGTCTGGCATCACAAGACTTGCCAAGTGATGTCAGACTGTGATCCAGAGGGATGGATTTTTCTATCTGTCTCTCACCCCATGATAGATTCTTTTTCTTGCATACCTTTCATTTCTGAAAATGGGTTTCTGATAATGCAGTCACTTTAATTGTAGACGTTTGCCATATTATGATGACAATACCGTGACGTTTAGTGATGTCCTTACGTTCAGTGACGTCAGCCTTAACGATGGCGTACCGTGACATCCTATACAACCAGTCTATATCAAACACTTGAAAAGTCTTGATTTTTATCTTTCCCATAGGAAGGATAAGGGTATGTGAGATAAGATTTGCTAGCACAGGTGTAATTTGCAGAAATCCTTATCTGGTATGCAAAAAACTAATGTCTGGTCTGGGCTTTCTCTGTTGACATATGCCCAAAAGGCACCTTATCTCATGTCATGGCTCATTTTATGTGTTGCAGATGGAAAGAAGAAGAAGAAAAAGAAGAAGTCAGATTTTGTTCAAGCTAAGTCTGAGGGAGAAACTGTTTCTATTGATTCTATGGCAACTGAGGATCAGTTGGAGATAGAAGCACTGCTGAAACAGAAGAAACAAGAATTTGAAACTGAATTTATAGAAAATGAAGGTAAAACCTGTAAGTTTATATGGGTGGTATCCAGATAAATATTTTTTTTTATTTCTCCAAAAAAACATATATTGTGGGTACTCATTAGAAGTGCCTCACTGAGGCACTTCTAATGAGTACACACAAAATATATTTTTTTATGAAATAAAAAAAAAAATTCAATACTTTTTTTAAAGAAAAAAAAAATGCTTTATCTAATGCTACATGTGCATATCTGAAAAACGATGCTTCTCTGAATAAGTTTGTTGCAAGAAATTGTACAGTTGTTCCTCACCATTTCAAACTAGAATATCTGTATCCATATATATATATGTTATTTGGTTAACCCAACTTGTTTCACCGCATAATATTCAGTTCCATTATAAACTCAAAGTTTTTGGACAATAAGAAGCATTAGAATTCACTTTCTGAGTGAGTCATAGCAATGGAAGAATGTCTTGTGATCTTTTGTTTCACAAGAAGCAAAAAGAATGCTTGCTTATCCCTTTTATGGCTGCAGACCATAAGAGCAAACACTGTAGATCTAGATAAAATGGCTTGTTTCAAGCCATCTTATCAAGATCTACACTGTTTGCCATTCAGTTTTTGATTTTTTACTTACTCCCCTATTTGCTACAATGGATGTGTCTAAATTCAGAGATGGAAGAGTCCATTCCAGAAATTGCTGAGGCTGTTGACCCTAAAAGTGCTAAGCACTTAATAGCAGATGACCTTCTAAAATTGATTTTGTTATTTTTCAGTGGAAATAAGACTTGATATTTCATGTGCATCGTCTGCTTGACAGACGATTCACATGAAATATCAGAGAAAATAAGACTTGATATTTCATGTGAATTGTCTGCTTGGCAGACAATTCACATGAAATATCAAGCCTTATTTTCTTTGAAAAAAAAAGAAGAAATGTTTCAAACTATCATCTGCTGTAGTTGTGATTGGTGCTTTAAGGGTAAATTGTTTCTTGACATCTCTTCATTCATTCATTAAGGTCCTGCAGTGTCAAGTCAAAATCAGGATGAAGGCCCTGTTGGGGAAAAACTGCCTAAGAGAATATATCTTGAATCAGTTGGTAGTGAAAGAAAGGTTCCTACAGAAACTGGAGATGCCACAGCAGTGAAAGATAGATTTATAATAGGTAGGATAGCAGATACAAGTTACAGTGAGAAAATTGACCTGATGACATGTGTCCAGCAAAGGCTCAGGCTACATAGCTACAGATAAGAGGGGGTATCATCATAATATTTTTTTTATTTCTCCACGAAAACATATGTTGTGGTACTCATTAGAAGCGCCTCGGCGAGGTGCTTCTAATGAGTACCCACAACATATGTTTTCATGGAGAAATAAGAAAGATATCAACATTTTTCGGATGAAAAAAAATGCCTTATCTGTTGCTATGAGGCCAGCCTGTGCATCTGCAGAATCTGATCAGTCTTTGCTGTCCACTTGAAAAAGAATTAGGTCCGTGGCTATTGAAAGACCATCTAGTAAAGACATCTACAAAGACTGATCTAAACCCTCTCTAGACACACATATCATAAGGTATATATTCTTTTACCGGGTTTGATCACTATATAATTTCTCATAATATTTGGACAGACCTGTTCGAGCAAATTTTAGACCCGGATCGATATGCTCCATAAGATGTAAACTGTACATAAACAACATACCTTTTCATTGCCTCCAATATGTGGCAAAGCCAGTCATTTTGATGTGTTTGGAAAGCCGTACTATTCAAATAAATGTTCAGTTTATGTGAAATTTCACCAGTCATTATTTTTAAGTACTTTTTATAATGAAACAGTATAGCACGGATATAGTTAGATCCTCAGAAGCTCTACTTACCATATTTACTCTAAATACATTGACTCATTTTGTGACTATGACCCGTGATAGACAAGTTGTTTTGATGGACAAGTGCAAGCTTAGCTGAGCTGTCCTATTTAGTAATAGGTCTTGTTTGCAAATCTGATCCCACTATTTTGTCTCACTAGATACAATGTTGATGAAGGATAGAAAGAAAAGGAAGCCAAAGTCCATGTTTCCAATGATGGGTAAAATGGAGAATAGAGGGAAACAGTTCCTGCTAGAAGACATAGTTACATTGGCTAAGCTCATCTTTGGTAAGTGAATTTCAGTTATCGTAGCTCTGAATGAGAGAAATGACCAGATATGGTAAATGTCCTAATATTTCATACACCAAATTTGCTGACGAAATGGCATATGCAAACAGTGCAAACCCAGATCAGACTGCTCTTTCAGGAGCAGTCTGATCAGAGTCTACACTGTTTGCTATTCCACTAGGCATTTCAATAAACAATTGCATAAAAAGCAAAATTGAGGCCAGAAAGTATGTAATAACATGTTTGAAGTTTTAGTACATTTAACATAAATAGTTTTCATTTATTTCCATGAAAACATAAATTTTGGATTCTTTATAGCATGTTGTGAATGCTCATTATAAATACCTTATTGAGACAGGTTTAATGAAACCCAAATATTTTTGGTAGAGAAATAAGAAAAATGTTAAGTATTTTCATACAAAAACATTTTATCTGGAGAAATGGCTCTTCAAGAGTTATTTCTAACCAGTACCTATGACACTTTTGCTTTGAAATCTTGTTGAAAAGATGCAAGTTATCACACATCTTCCTTTGAGAAGTTATGAATGCTGTTGTGTTCACCTATGCTCTAACATTGCTGTATATCAGTCCCTGAGCAGCATATTACACATTACGAAAACATGCTTGTTTAAATATACTGAAAATTTTACCACCAAAAAATGAAAAATTTCAGATAAAAATTTCTGATATTTTTCATATTTATGCTTAAAACATAGATTGTGGGTACTCATTAGAACCACCTCACTGAGGCAGTTCTAATGAGTACCCACAATCTATGTTTTTCAGCAGAAATAAGAAAAATAATGTATACCCCTGTAAACCCCAGTTTTAACTTCGTAATACATTAACCTATAGATAATGTGCTATTCTATTCTGTAATTCACCCCCTCCACAGAAAAAACGACCTTTCAGTCGTTATAAAGTCTTAATTCAGAAGGTCCCTTTAACAGTTACCTGTATGACATAGTTCCTCCTGCTCAAATGATCACGTGTCAGTTTCTTTTTTGTGGACTTTGAATGTTCAAGGATTATTATTCTGTGTTAGAAAAAATGGATTAAAATTATTCTACACGGTTAAAATTTTTATATCCTTGACTTTCTCTGGTTCTATATTCACTCCTTCTACTATCTATGTACTTATTTTCGAAATATCGATCTTAGATTTCTTGTTTTCTCAATGTTAAATTTCTTCCTTTGTTTCCGCGTCAGTCGATGCATTTCGCCCGCGGCAACTGTGGCCATTTAAAAGCTAAATGGGATACACATTTATCTTGTCTAACTTGTAATTCTTGCACACGTATCTCTCCGTGTTATATTTGTAGTTCCTGGATAGAAAAAGTTTGGAACCTAGCAGAAAGAAGACGTTTTCATGCTACTAGAAAATCAGTTATGACGCAGAAGAGAAAACAGAAGAAATCAAAGAAATCCAAGAAGTCCCAGTCAGACATGTCTGACAACGGGACAGTTGATGGGAGCACCGCCCCTCATAGCTTTACTGCTCGGGGCAGGACCCATCAAGGTGGCAGCCTGGTGGACTTAGAGTCTGACCGGGCACTAAGCCCACCAGTCACCAGTCACCAGTCAACCAGTCACCAGTCAACCAGTCACCAGTCATCCAGTCACTGGGCAACTTATCTCCGTTCATCCAGTCACCGGTCATCCAGTCACCAGTCAACCAGTCACCAGTCAACCAGTCACCAGTCAACCAGTCACCAGTCAACCAGGCACCAGTCAACTAGGCTCCAGTCAACCAGGCATGGGTTTACAGTCATTCGCGTATGACCTACAAACACAAATTCTGCCTGGTTATATTCCTATAAATGTGCCTGTACAAAGCTACGCTCCGTCCATAAGTAGCCATATTTCACAGGGTAGTGTCCACAGACTATACAATGTCTTTATTCCTGGTTACGAACGTTCTGATAGACTAGAACTTCCTAATCCAGCTTCTTCCTCTAGACAGATTATTCCACTCGAACCTGATTTTTCGCAGGTCTCAGATCCGAGTGTAATGATTGAGCCTCCAAATTCAAATGATTTATCTATCTCCAGACCTTCAAGGAAGGATCAGTCAAAAAGAGAGCATAAATCTAAAAAGAGAAGAAGACATCGATCGTCCTCTTCTTCTATCTCTACTTCCAGATCAGACTCTTTGAGTTCTTCTCGGCGAAAGAAAAATTCAAAGAGATCTAAGCACTCTCATAAAAAGAGAAGAAGACGATCGATGACACCTTCTTCTTCATCAAATTCCTCCCAATCTCAACTTGACATTGGTAGATATACAAGGGCTCATAAATCTCCCCAGGTTGTTCAAACGCCAACTCTAATACAACCTGAGGAGACTAATTTTAGTCAAATCACTAATCAACCTATTAATTACGATCAGATTCAGCCGAATCTCACTCAACAGAATAAGGAGTCAGATTCGGAAACTGAATCCGAAGTCTGGTCATTTGATCGTGCGATTAACGAGGTCTTCCGGCTTCTTCCTCCTGCGTTATGCCCCAAAACTCAGCAGGATCAAGCTCCATTAAAACCTCTCTCTGGGATCAAACAATTAATGGAGTCTCGTTCCACTCCATTACTTGTCCTCCCACAATCCAAATTAGTACAAAATACAACAAAATATATTCAAAATAGACTAGAATCGGACAAATGTTCAAGAGATTGGATTTGCCCGCAAAGCTTGGTTTCGGCTCTTGCTCCGACTAAATTCTACAAGAGCCAAAACCAATATTTGCCAACTGATAATATCCCTCAATTAGAAGCGGATGCGTCGCTCCTAGACATTTCTAATAATGGAAGAGCTTCTATTCCGCTCAAGAATCTAGAAGCATGGGAAAGGAAGGCTAGAAAACTAGTCGCTATTAATTCTCATGCTGATCTATTTTCTTCAGCTGCCTTCCTTTCATTACAACAGGAATCGATGTCGGTTGCGGCCCTTTCCAGACTTCTGGAGGCCGTAGCCAAATCGATTAAACATGCTACTGCCATGTCTACACTTTTAACTACTGAATTATTCCAAGCTAGGAGGGACGCAGCCCTAGCTTCGTCTAAACTACTACTCGACAATTCCACATACGAGTTAAGGAACGCTCCTATTAACTCAAAATCCTTATTTGACGGCAGGATAAAAGAAATAGCTAAATCAAACTTCGAAGCTCAACAGCAAAGGTTTCTAGCTTCTACATCCATTCAGTCACAATCTCATTCTTATAAGCCTCCTTCGCAGAGCAGAGCTTTCAAGATACCTAAATATCCTGCTAAACAAACAACATCCAGACCTAAACCTACGCAGTCGTATAGGTCCAAAAATATTCCTCAAAGCTCATCTTCTCACATTAAGAAAGATAATATCAAGAGGACTGGTAACATCCGTCAGTTCCCCTCCTCTAAACCTGCCTCTTCCTCCGCAAGATTATGAAGGCCCGCCCTTTCCACTGCCTGCTCTTCCGCTCGCGGACATTCCAGTGGGAGGACGATTGGCCCATTTTGCGGAAAAATGGGAGGAAATAACAGACAACAAATGGGTCCTCTCTATCATACAAAACGGATTCAGGATACCATTCATCAAAATTCCTCCTTTGTCATCTGTTCCGATCAGAATGAGTCAATCCTCCTCCCCGTTTCTCAGAGAAGAGATCGAAAATCTTCTCAACAAACGGGCAGTGGAAAGGGTACAGAATCCGGAAACTCCCGGCTTTTATTCCTGGATATTCCTTGTGCCAAAAATGAACGGAAAGTTTCGTTTAATATTAGACCTGTCTTTATTAAACCGTTACATAGAGAAACAAGCATTCAAAATGGAAACAGTCAAATCGGTAAGACAAGCGATGAGACTCAACGATTGGGCTGTCTCCATAGATTTAACAGATGCATATCTACATGTGCCGATACATCGTCAATCCAGGAAGTATCTTCGCTTCGTACACGAAGATCAAGTATATCGTTTTTCGGCCCTACCGTTCGGAATGTCCCTAAGTCCGTTAATTTTCTCGAAACTGATGGACGTTATTGCAGCTTTTCTACGCCAACGTGCCATATCAGTTTTTCCATACCTAGACGATTGGCTGATAAAAAATCTGATTCACAACCGTCTGATTACTCAGGCAAAGATTTGCATTCAAACTATTCAAAGCCTAGGTTTTCTGCCAAATCTCAAGAAGTCAGACCTCTTTCCTGCTCAGAAATTCACCTTCATAGGTATGGAATTTCTGATGCAACAAAATTTAGTCAGGGTTCCAGCGGATCGTGTACAGAACCTAATTCTAACAATCAAGAAAATAATGTCAGCAAAACATGTATCGGCACGAACTTTCCTTTCTCTTTTGGGCAAACTCAGTGCTGCAGCAGACCTTGTTCTCCTGGGCAGACTGCACTTACGTCCTCTTCAGATGTGCCTGCTGTCAGTCTGGAAACCTCATATTCTTCCTCTCGATCACCCGATCTCGATAAACGGCATGATTCGATCTCACTTACAATGGTGGATAAACCCCATTCGATTCGAGACAGGGACTTCAATCCATCCTCCAGACCCCAAATTCTTCCTTTATACGGATGCCAGTCATTACGGATGGGGAGCTCATTTAGAGCCGACAACACTGTCCTTTCATGGTCGCTGGACAGAAAACCAATCCCAGCTCCATATCAATATGTTAGAAATGATGGCCATACGATTAGCACTGAAACAAGCCAAAACATTTATTCACCATTCTTGCATCATGATATCCACAGACAACACTACGGTGGTCTCATATATCAACAAACAGGGTGGCACTCATTCCCCCAATCTTTGCGTAGAAGTTTGGAAAATACTCAATTGGTGCCTGGAACAAGACATAGTTATCAGAGTACGTCACATCCCAGGCAAATTCAACATTCTTGCAGACCGCCTCTCAAGACTAGACAAACCTATCAAGACAGAATGGGCTCTGGATCAAACAGTTGCGAATTCAGTATTCCAGATGCTCAACTTCCCAAATGTGGATCTGTTTGCGACAAGATTCAACCACAGACTCCCATTATATGTCTCTCCAGTACAAGACTACAAAGCACTAGCGATAGATGTCCTGTCCATGGACTGGAATCATCTTCATGCATATGCTTTTCCTCCTTTTATTCTGATACCTGCTGTTCTAGAGAAAATCCGACAACATCAGTGCAGAATAGTTCTCATAGCTCCGTTCTGGCCACAGCAACAGTGGTTCTCAGAACTTCTTCTTCTATTAGTGTCAGCTCCGATTCGTCTGCCACTAATTCCAAGACTACTGACTCAATCCAAAGGAAGATTTGTACATCAAAACCTCCCAATTCTCGACCTTCACGCTTGGGACCATCTTCTCTAATTGGTGTCATACAAAAAAGGTTAATCCGATCTCGGCCCCTATTACAGTTATAGCCGATTTCTTAATCTTTCTTTTTTCGGAAAAGAAATGTCAGATTAGTACTATTAAAGGTTATAGATCTATGATCTCTAACACTTTAAAATTCAAAACTGGTAATAGAATCGGATCTAATCCAGTTTTATCTGAACTTATCAGATCCTTTGAACTTCAACGACCAGTACAAAGATCTCTTACACCTAAATGGGACTTACAATGGGTTTTAGTACGTCTACAAAAACCACCTTTTGAACCTCTTGATAAGGCTTCTAAATTTCACGTTACTATTAAGACAGCCTTTCTCTTAGCTCTTGCCACTGCTAAAAGGTGTAGTGAAATACATGCTCTAGCTATGGATTCACAACATTTAAGATTTAATCAATCTGATGGTTCAGTTTCCTTGATTCTTAAATCTGGTTTTCTAGCAAAAAACCAGCTTCCTTCTGTTAAACCAGATCCTATTGTTGTTCCTAGTCTTGCTCGAATATGTAAATGGGAACATACTGACAGACTTCTTTGCCCCGTTAGGGCTCTGAAATTCTATCTCAAAATGACTAGCTCTTATCGCCAAAATAGAACTAGACTTTTTCTTCCTATTAAAGGCAATAAGGATATTTCTAAAGATACTATCTCGAGATGGATATCTTACACTGTTAAACTTGCCTATAGGAAACTCACTAAACGAGATATCTCTTTCCTTAAAATCAAAGCTCATGAAGTTAGAGCTCTTTCCTCTTCTTGGGCTTTCTTCGACAAAGTTCCTCTCAATGATATACTTCAAGCAGCGGTTTGGAATAGTTCATCAACTTTTGCCAAATTCTATCTCAGAGACATGTCTCAACAAGCACAGAATCTCCAAAGTTTGGGCCCCATTGTAGTGGCCCAAAAAGTGGTGGGGGGCCAACAGCAATCAGCTATGGATGTGTAGACAACGTCAACAGCCCCCCTAGACCTGATGCTATACTAGAGAGGTACTAATTATATCTTTATTATATATATATGTTAACCCTAGATTACTTTATCCTTGGTTAATAGGATCTTATTATTGCCTTAAGCACTAATTATGTCCTCATTATATATATATAAAAAATAAATCTTTTTAATAAGCCTTAATTCAGAAGTTGGGACTAACTTATTAGGAGAAATCCTCCCTCCTATTCTACAAATTCTAGCACATTATCTATAGGTTAATGTATTACGAAGTTAAAATGAAGTTTTTTAAAAGTAAAACATATTTTAACGAGTAATACTTAACCTATAGATAAGTATTTATCGTCCCACCTCCCTTCCCTCGCTCCTTTCTCCTAATTGTGTATTGTTTTACACATAAAAGAAACTGACACGTGATCATTTGAGCGGGAGGAACTACGTCATACAGGTAACTGTTAAAGGGACCTTCTGAATTAAGACTTTATAACGACTGAAAGGTCTTTTTTTCTGTGGAGGGGGTGAATAACAGAATAGAATAGCACATTATCTATAGGTTAAGTATTACTCGTTAAAATATGTTCTACTTTTAAAAAACTTCATTTTACTATATAAAATTGGGGTTTAAGGGGGTCAAAATTATATAGGTATGTTTTCGTGATGAGGTGAAAAAGCAAAGACATATTTGTCCTAAATATCGTAGCTATAGATAAGAGGAGAAAGGGGGTAAATATATTTGCTTATTTCTTCACCAAAACATATGTTGTGTACTCATTAGAAGTGCCTGAAGGAGGCACTTCTAATGAGTACCACAACATGTTTTAATGGGGTAATAAGAAAAATTATCATTACTTTGCGGTTAGAAAATGCCTAATCTTAGTAATGTAAATATTCAGACTTACATGCTCAAGGAGCAGTTTATTAGACAAATTATCAAACAGCCAAATTTTATTATAAATATGGTAGAAGTTAAGATGTCTTAATATTTAGGGTAAATTGGGTACACCAGTACTTCAACAGAACACCCTATTGCTTTCTGCCTGATAGACAAAGAGAGATAAACAATATGCACAAAGACCTTTACACATTTGTTGGATAGATTCCCATTGAATGCATATTGTTGTATAGGTAACTTTAACATAGCAGACATTTTGGACTCTTTTTATGCTCCTGCCATTTTCAGTGAGGGGCATATTGTATCACTGCTGTCCATCTATACAGGGGATGGTGGGGGGCATATAGTATCACTGCTGTCCGTCTGCACGTCCCATCCATACATACAAAAAATAGTTTCCATTTGATATTTTTTCAAAGATTTAATATACAGGTATAAAATCATAAAACATAGTTCAAGTTCGATTTAGGGTAAAATCTACCAATTATTATAAGAGTTGCCCTTTTTCAACTTCAATAAAGGTTTTCCGTTCGGTATCTTGAAAAGATGAGTTTATTGATTTCATATTTTATACACAGGTATATAATCATAAAATATAGGCCAAGTTCGATTTAGGGTGAAATGCGCCAATTATTATGGGAGTTATGGCCCTTTTTCAACTTCATTTATTGCAAAATGCTTGTTTTAGAGTGAGGATGGTCTCTTAGCAGGGGCATCTGTGTCATATTGACACATTTCTAGTTTTTTCAGTTTTCCCCCAGAAAATAGGTGTTGACATACCAAGCAATTTGTCCCCAAGGAGACAATTTACATGAAATGTCAACACCTATTTTCTGGGAAAATTAAGGCAAATATCCTCAATTTGTTGTCTTCTAAATTAGCCCATAGATAGTGGTAAAGATTAAAATGCTTGAGATATGATGTCGTAGCAGACGACATTCTAACTTTTTTTTTTTTAGTTTTCAGAGAAAGTAAGTCTTGACATTCTATGTGAATTGTCTGCCAAGCAAAGGATTCACATGAAATGTCAAGACATTTTCTTTGATGAATGAAAAAGTATTTCAAAATGTCAAGACATTTTCTTTGATGAATGAAAAAAGTATTTCAAAATGTCATCTGCTGCAGTTGTGATTGGCACTTTAAGGGTTAAAAAGTGAGCAATTTACTTTGTCTAAAAAAAACTGCTGGATGAGTCGCAAGCAGTACCCTGGTCAGATGCCACATTCTGCCGCATTTGATCTGGGTCTACACTTTTTACTCATGCATGTCTGCCCCAGTACTTAGGGTAACTATGGTAACATGATCCAGTTCAAGGATAAAGTTCCTACAGAATTAGCCACATTTGTGTTAAACAATCGAATCTATATTTGAATGTTCAAAATAATCAGTGAAAAACGTTTGATTAATTGAAACCATTAACTTTTATTTTGTTATTCTCAGCTACATTTTGTTGATGTAATCTTTTAATGCTTAGCATGCTGAGTAAAAGTCAGCAGACGACATTTTGGAATATTTTTCTAATTTTTTCCAGAAAACAGACTTTGACTTTTCATGAAAAATGTCTCCTTATGAGACAATTTGCATGAAATGCCAAAGCCAATTTTCTGGGAAAAGTAAGAAAAACACCATTAGTTTGTTGTCTGCTGAATTAGTCCAGTGTGGTCAAGGTTAATGATCCCATTTGGGAACTGCCTATGAATTAACCCGAAACCTGCTGAATCAAAATAGCCAAAAACTCTAAAAAAAATCAGATTTTTCACAGACAGTACGGTTTGATATTTCATTCTCTCTATAGACAGTCTGAATGCAATGTCATATCTTACTTTCTGAGAAAAATGAGAAAAATCATAGCTACAGATAAGAGGGGGTATCCACATAATATTTTTCTTATTTCTCGACGAATACATATGTTATGGGTACTCATTAGAAGTGCCTCGCCGAGGCACTTCTAATGAGTACCCACAACATATGTTTTTATTGAGAAATAAGAAAGATATCAGCATTTTACAGATGAAAAAAGCGCCTTATCTGTTGCTGTGAAAAATATCAGTTTGTTGTCTGTGGATTGAGTCTGTTGAGTGCTAAAGATCAGTGCTAATTTTGGACTGAATGGATGCTTTTGTACAGATGAGGTGATAATTCGGACGGTAATTTGGGATAGTTTTGTTATTTTTGTACCAAAACATAATTATCTTGTGAGTACTCATTAAAATTGTCTCGGTAAAGCAGTTCCAATGAGTACCCACAAGATATATTTTGGTGGAAAAATAACAAAAATATCTTATGATTGCTGCCTTTGTCAGGAGCTATTGATAGATGTCGCTATCTTTTCATGAGGACTGCATTAGCTTCTCTAGATAAATTAAACAGCATCAAAAATGTATCAAACAGGGCCCAGTTGTTCAAAGCTAACGACATCGTTAGTTAACGATTTGTTAAAATTTACATCGAGTGATACGCAAATATGCTGAAATTTTTTGCTGAAAAAATGTGAGTAGCTTTGCAAAAGCTACTCACATTTTTTCAGCAAAAAATATCAGAATATTGTGTATAAAATCTGCTAAAACAGTTAACGAAATGACCCTTAACAAGCTCGTTAAGCTAACGACGCTTTGAACAACTGGGCCCAGATTCATAGATATTGAATGGGTATTAATGGGTATTCAGACAAATCCACCCAATAATGCTTATCACAAAATAATCTAACCTTAAATTTATAATATTTTTCTCATTTGCTCACTGGAGCACAAAGTGCTCAGTGAGCTATTGTGATCAGTCAGTGTCTGTTGTCCTTCTTGCGTCATGCATCGTCAGACGTGTGGCGTCAATTTATTTTAAAAGCCTACTCCACCTACATCCCTGGGCCAATTGACTCTAAACTTGGTAGGAAGCATTGGAGTGACTTGTAGATCAAAAATGGCTAACATTGTTTTGAGCGGAAATCCAAGATGGCCACCATGGTGGCCATCTTGAAAATTTATTTTGCGTTTCATCTCCTGAACCGAAAGGCCAAGTGACTCGAAACTTGGTAGGAAGCATCGGGGTGATATAGCTAAAATGTTTTCAATCAGAAATCCAAGATAGCCGCCATGGCTGCAATCTTGAAAATTTATTTTGCGCTTCTTTTCCTGAACTAAATGGCCAAATGACTTGAAACTTGGAAGGAAGCATCAAGGCAACTTGCAGATCAAAAGCAGTTCTGTTCGGAAATCCAAGATGGCCACTTGGACTACACTTTTTCCCTAACAAGAACTCAAACAATGTGGCATTTTATGACCTTGACCTATTTTAAATGCTCTAACAACTTTGCTGCCATTTTTGCATCAACCCTGGCATTTGGCTCAGTTTGAATTTCTGATTAAACTGTAACACCTACAATCATCCAACATGGTATGTGCTTTCCTCCCCACTTGGTCTCAAACACTGCGGTGCTAAATTATGACCTTGACCTATATAAATTTCATATGCAAATGACTTTGTCATGTGGATAAACCGCTAGCATTTAACTACATTTTTGGATGGGTCTTCCAAAAATCCGCCCTTTAAAATAGCGATGTCCGAGCGGGCAGGTGTCAGGTGTTGTCCAAGGTTTATCTTTTGGTTAATCTCTTTGAAGAGCCTGCCCATAATGCAGTCATGCATTTTTCTTGTTGATTAATTGTATGACGTACCATCATTAAACCTGACATTCACTTCCTCCCTAACAGGAATTCAAATACTGCCGTGTAAAAATGGTGTGAAATTACCAAATATATCTAGTACATACATTTTCATGAAGAAATAAAAATAAAACATATTTGGTTAAAAAAAAAACACCTTATCTGATCTGGAGTTGTAGGACCTTGCTGTTTGCATAGCTTTCGCTGCCCTTTTGGCATGGTACAGATAATATTATGCCTGGACATTGGTCTCAACACTTCAGAGGAATCATTAGGGAAAAAATTGAGAAGAAAATTAATTATAAAATGCCATCTGGCTAATTTATAAATACAGCCAGGATTGTGGTTAATTTTTAAACATCTTTAAATGCATGTTGGACAAGATTTTATATTGGTTTCAAGGTGAGCCAGATGTTCTGTGTATTTTAGCTCTAAAGCACCAAGCAAAATGTGTTGCAGACAATGTTCTTACTTATTATTTCTTTATTTTTCAAAGAAAATAAGTATTGACATTTCAGGTGAATTGTCACCAAGGTAGACAATTCACATGAAATGTCAAGACTTATTTTTTATGAAAAATAATATTAAAACGAAACATTTGAAAACGCCGTCTGCTGCAGTTGTGGTTGGCGCTTTATGGGTTAAAGAACTACAGACCTGTAAATAAGCGGAAGCTGGTGTCTGGTTTTAATTATTCTGATACTGAGAAATAAAACAAACCTGATATTCACATGTTATGTAATCTTAGGCTTCCGGATAGGTTTTAGAGAAACAAACATTAATACACCACTTCTTTATAACACTATTACTGGCACCCAAAGCAAAAACTGTGTTAGCTGAACAACCATGTTATATCCAAACAAAAATGGTCATTTTTCTATATAATCTGTACATTTTTGTTTCAGTGTTTAACAAAAGTTTATAGATTGTATAGAAAATTACAGTATATTTTTCTATGTATTCTATACCTTTTTGTTTGGATAAAACGCTTTTGGGGTCCACCTTTTGAGTGTCTTATATTCAAAGCAGTTTTATAATGAACTGTCTTATACAGGGCCCAGTTGTTCAAAGCGTCGTTAGCTTAACAAGCTCGTTAAGGGTCATTTCGTTAATTGTTTTAGTGGATTCAATACACAATATTCTGATATTTTTTTTGCTGGAAAAATGTGAGTAGCTTTTGCAAGCTACTCACATTTTTTCAGCAAAAATTTTCAGCATATTTGCGTATCACTCGATGTAAATTTTAACGAATCGTTAACTAACGACGTCGTTAGTTTTGAACAACTAGGCCCAGAATTTCAGGTGTACTTTTTATTGCATCTGCTCTAGAAAGCAGGAGTGATACAGAAACCTGATTTTTTTGTCTGTATATCCATCCATCAAAGTTTGTGGCATCAACCCCAGCATTAAAGTCAATTTCTGATTAAAAAAGTTAAGACCTACGGTCATCAGATATTGTATAGAGTTCATCTTTAATATGATCTCTAATGATGAATTATCATTTTGTGACCATACCTGTATTTCAATTTTTATGTCAGTCCTAAAGTTGAGCTGCATTTCTAATTAACCATACGAGAGATCTACAATGATCAAGTCTGGCATACACTTCCTCTTTAGTGTGCACCCAAACAATACATATCACTTTGCAACCATCACCTATGTTTCATGGTCTGATGACTTTGTAAGATTTTATGTGAACCCTAGTGTTTAATTCTGTCTCATCAGCATCTAATGATTTTATCACCTTTTACATCTTCTCTAGTGTTTAGCTCTGTCTGATTACCTACAAGATCTACAATCATCAGACATGGCAAACTCTTCCTGCTTAGGGGGTGGTTAGGTGAGGCAAAGGTGTTGTGTATCTTGCATCACTGGGGAGTCCAACTGATATTGGCTTACAGTTGGGTAAGGCCTGCTATCCTTGCAACAGGTAAGGATAGAGGGGGAATGTTTTTATTTCTTTTGTTTCCTCCTTTTCATTCATTTTCCTTTTTCTCCCTGGTCTCTCTCTCTTCTCCCTTTCTCTTGGAGATGACACAAAATGGCCCACAAGGGTTGACATGTAGTTAAACCCCAACACAATCAAATCTTCCCACTTAACATGGACTCAAACAGGTTTCATTTATTGATAGTGACTTATATTTCATGGTCTGATGACTTTGTCATATTTTACTTCATACCTTGTGTTAAGTTGTTTGTCTGATTAACTACAAGACCTGGCACACACTTCCTCCTGAACATGGACTCAAAGGATAGGTGGGAAAAAAGTTGAGGCCTAGCCATGGTGCTGTCATCAGCATTGTTTTTAGCTCACCTGAGCTATGCTTAGGATGAGCTATTGTGATCACTTTTCGTCCATCGTCCGTCCGTTCGTGTGTCCATCTGTTAACATTTTCAAACGACTTCTCCTCTGAAGCCCCTGAGCCAATTTTGCTCAAATTTCATTTGGAGCCTTCTTAGGTTGGGGGAAAGAAAAATTGCTAAAATAGTCACGGTCCATTGACCAAGATGGCCGCCATGCCCATATATGGTAAAAACCTTTAAAAATCTTTTTCTCCAGAACCAAGGTTGCCTTGTGGCTGAATCTTTGCATAAGTCATCGGGGACGGGAGGTCTACCAAAATTGCTAAAATAAAGGTCGTATATTGACATTTGACCTTTTTACGGCAAGGTCAAGTTTGCTTCCCTATGCATTTGTATGGGAAAAACCTTTAAACATCTTGTTCTCCAAAACTGAGGATGCCTTATGGCTGAACCTTTACATATATCATTGGAAACAGGAGGTCTACCAAAGTTGCTAAAATAATGGTCGTACATTGACATTTGACCTTTTTATGATAAGGTCAATTTTGCTTCCTTATGCATTTGTATTGGAAAAATATTCAGAATTTCAAACGACTTCTTCTCTGGAGCCTCAGGGCCAATTTTGCTCAAATTTCATATGGAGCCGGGGAATGAAAGATTGCTAAAATGGTCACGGTTTGTTGACCAAGATGGCCGCCATGCCCATATATGGTAAAAACCTTTAAAAATCTTCTCCTCCAGAACCAAGGATGCCTTAGGGCTGAATCTTGCCATAAGTCATCGGGGACGGGAGGTCTACCAAAATTGCTAAAATAAATGTTGTATATTGACATTTGACCTTTTTACGGCAAGGTCAAGTTTGCTTCCCTAAGCATTTGTATGGGAAAAAAGTTTAAACGACTTCTCCTCTGAAGCCCCTGAGCCAATTTTGCTCAAATTTCATTTGGAGCCTTCTTAGGTTGGGGGAATGAAAGATTGCTAAAATGGTCCCGGTTCATTGACCAAGATGGCCGCCATGCCCATATATGGTAAAAACCTTTAAAAATCTTCCCCTCCAGAACCGAGGATGCCTTTGCTTAAGTCATCGGGGACTGGGGGTCTACCAAAGTTGCTAAGATAATGGTCGTACATTGACATTTGACCTTTTTGACGGCAAGGTCAAGTTTGCTTCCCTATGCATTTGTATGGGAAAAAACATTTAAAAATCTTATTCTCCAAAACCGAGGATGCCTTATGGCTGAATTATTGCATATATCATTGGGAACAGCAGTCTACCAAAGTTGCTAAAATAATTGTCATACATTGACATTTGACCTTTTTACAGCGAGGTCAAGTTTGCTGCTGTATGCATTTGTATGGGCCCTGTACATTTGTATGGAAAAAATGTTGATAATTTCAAATGATTTTTCCTCTGAAATCTCTGGGCCAGTCTTGCTCAAATTTCATGCGGAGCCTCCTTGGGCAAGAGAATGAAAGATTGCTAAAATGGGCATGGTCCATTGATCAAATGGCTGCCATATCCATATATGATAAAAACGTTTAAAAATCTTCTTCTCCAGAACCAAATAAGCCCTGGGCCCTAATCTTTGCACAAATTATGGGGGACAGGAGATCTACCAAAATTGCTAAAATGATGGTTCTATGTTGAAATTTGCTTCCCCATGCATTTGTATCGGCCATATACATTTATATTGCAAGTATCGAAGTGACTTGCATATCTGCAGTGGTTATGTTACTCAGTGAGCGAGTTGTGGCCCATGGGCCTCTTGTTTGTTTTTTTTTTGTTTTTTTTTCACATTAGCATTTTGAAGCTTTTAGAGGGATTTACTTAAAGCCCTGTATATAGCATCCCTACACTTGGGACCATCTTACAGGGGATTCATCATCCTTGTCCTCAATGTCAAGGTCACACATCTGAAAGCATAGGTTCAAATCAGAAACACCATATATGTTATTTCTTACAGGAATGATGTCCCCTGATTTTACCTTGGCTATTATCTTTAGCTATTTTACCTCAGCTAAAATCTTTACCTCAGCTATAACCTTCACCACTCTCTGGGCTAATGCAGCAAATGACAGACTGACGATATTTAAAAAAAATTTCCCAGAAAACAGGATTTGACATTTCATGCAAATTGTCTCCAGTGGAGACAGTTTGTATGAAATGTCAAATCCCTATTTTCTGGGAAAAGTAAGAAAAAATTTTGAAAATGTTGTCTGCTGGTTATTTTACCCAGAGTGCTAAGGGATAATACGATCAGGCCCAACACCATCTTTCACGAAATTTCTATCCATATTTACCCAAGCTGTGTTTTACAAGTAGGCCTTAGCAAACAGTATAGACCCAGATCAAACTCCTCTTGATGAACATTTTGATGTGTGTCTGCATAAGGGAACCCCGTCCAAAGACTCGGATCAGAAGAAAATGTAGCAGGATAAAGGTTAATCACCCAGATTAGACTAAAATTATCAATCATCAAAGAGTTGGAGACCTAGTAATGCCTTCAAATATATTTTTAGCTCACCTGAGCTATTGTGGTCAGTCAATGTCCATCGTGAGCTATGTCAACAATTTGCTTTAAAAGCCTACTCCTCCCACTCCCCTGGGCTGATTGACTCGAAACTTGGTAGGAAGTATCTGTGTGACTTGTATATCAAAATAAGCTAAAATAGTTACGATCAGAAATCCAAGATGGCCACCATCTTGATAATCCATTTTGCACTTCTTCTCCTGAACATAAAGCCAAATGACTCGAAACTTGGTAGGAAGTGTTGGGGCAACTAACAGATCAAAAATTGCTAAAATCGTTCATATCTGTAATCCAAGATGGCAGCCATAGTGGCCATCTTGAAAATCTATTTTAGGCTTGTTCTCCTGAACCTAAAGGCCAATTGACTCGAAACTTGGTAAAAAGTATCAGGGCAACTTGCAGATAAAAAAAATCAGCCATCTTGAAAATCTATTTTGCACTTCTCCACATGAACCGAAAGCCCAACTGACTTGATGTCTGAGCAACTTGTAGATCAAAAATAAATAAAACCATTCTGATGGGAAATATCTTGAAAATCTATTTTGCCCTTTGTCTCCTGAACCAAAAGTCCAACTGAATCGAAACTTGGTAGGAAGTATCATAGTGACTTGCAAATCAAAAATAGTTAAAATTGTTCCGATAAGAAATCCAAGATGGCAGCCCTGGTGGCCATTTTGAAAATCTATTTTGGACTTCTCCTGAACCAAAAGGCCAATTGACTCGAAACTTGCTGCCATCTTGAAAACTATTTCCATCTTGAAAACTATTTTGCGCTTCTACATCTAAACCAAAAGGCCACTTGACTCAAAACTTGGTAGAAATTATCGGGGTAACTTGTAGATCAAAAATAGCTAAAATAGTTTCCAATCTGATATATTTTAGCGCTTCATCTCCTGAACCAAAACTTGATAGGAAGTATTTGGGTGGCTTGTAGATCAAAAATAGCTAAAATCTCTCTGATGGAAAATCCATTCTATTTTGAAATTTTTCTTCTGAACCAAGAGGCCAATTGACTTGAAACTTCATTGGAATTATCAAGGTGACTTGTAGGTCAAAAGTAGCTATTCTGATTGGATATCAAAGATGGCTGCCATCTAGAAAATCTATAATGAACTTCTTCTCTTGAACTGAAAGACCAATTGACTGGCAACTTGTCTTGTAATTAGGTGAGAAGTACAGGGCCATTTTGGCCCTCTTATTTTAATACTGAACTGTTTAATTTGCAGATAGTTAGTGGTTTATAGCTCAAAATCCTGATTCAAATAATTTGCTGACCTTTGTCATAAACAGTAGCAAAATTTGGCAGAATATTTTTTGAAAGTTTCTGACAAAGGCTAGGAAAGGAGGAGGGAAAAAATGAAATAAGATGAAAAATTCCTCAGGGTGATAAGAAAAAAAAAGAAAGAAAAAGAGGATGTAAAATATTATTCTTATCGTTTTCATCTGAAAGTGGCATTAAAGAACTACTCCAATATAATATATACAAGGTTTGAATATGAAAATGGTTTCCGTCTAGACTCACTGTTGAACATTAATAGAAAATGAACAGTTTTAGATTGAGCTTGGAATATAGAATTTGTATTTGGACAGCTTCTGTCTAGAACATGGCACAGAGAAATATCAAATGTTGGAATTGCCTTTTTGTTTGTTTGCATAATGTTAAGCATGCTGGGTAAAATTTTCAGCAGACAACATATTGAAATATTTTTCATAATTTTCCCAAAAAAATGGGCTTTGACATTTCATGCAAATTGTCTCCTAGGAAGACTATTTGCATGAAATGCAAACCTAGTTTCGGGGAAAAACAAGAAAAATATTGTCAGTTTGTGTCTGCTGAATTTGCCCACAGTGTGATAACTGTTAAAACTTTGAGTTCAAATCCTTCATTTTCTAATGATAATATGGCTTGATAACTTGCACAGATAATGTTAACCTTTGTCCTGCTGAACCCGGATATACCCTGCCTTTGCAAACAGTGTAGATCCAGATCAGTTGGCTTCTCAAGAAGCCAACTGATCTGGATCTGCACTGTTTGCCCTTAAGTATGTGAATTTATAGCAACAATCCAGATCAAGTAATCTGATTGGCTGAAAGTTAGACGTGGACGTGGCATCTTAATTTATTCAGTAGGATAAGGGTTAAGCTTCACATGCATGCATGCATGCATGCACACACACATGAACACACACACACACACAAACACAAACACACACACACACATTAAACTGCTGGAGGGAAATTCAAGCTTATGACTGTATGGTGCTTCACTGCATAGAACCTTTCATTATCACCCTTCCAATCTCTTGATATGACGTAACCCGTGTCCTGCTGAATAAATTAAGATGCTACACCCATTTCTAATTGTTAGCCAATCAGATCACTTGATCCAGGTTGTTGATATATTTTCACATACTGAATGACAAACAGTGCAGTTCCAGATCAGTTGGTTTCTTCAGAAGCCAATTGATCTGGATCTACACTATTTGTAAAGGCAGGATATATCTGGGATCAGAAGGACAAGGGTTAAATAATGTTGAAAGGAACATAAAACACTGAATCATCATAACCAGTGCAAGGACACATTATAACTATTGATGATGCACCAGTGAGAGCACTGATGTCTTTGCAAGTTTGAGACTCATCACAAAAACAGCCTATATAATTTTGACCCCCTTTAACCCCGCTTTTATATAGAAAAACTGGGGTTTACAGGGGTATACATTATTTTTCTTATATCTGCTCAAAACATAGATTGTGGATACTCATTAGAACCGCCTTGCTGAGGTGGTTCTAACGAGTACCCACAATCTATGTTTTGAGCAGAAATATGAAAAATATAAGTGTTTTTTTTATCTGAAAATTTTCAGTTTTTGGAGGTTAAGTTTTCTATATATTTGAATAGGCGTGTTTTCGTAATGTGAGGTCCAAAAGTCAATGTCCAGACTGAAACCCAGGCAAATAAACCACCAGAGCCTTCATTTGGTGATAAATTGTGTGGGGGTGGGGGCGGGGGTTATAAAAATGATCCTATCAAATTATTTGGCCTTCTTAAATCCCAAAAAACCTGTAGGCATACTATCTAAATTGTCTCAGTACTCTGTCCTTCCTCAAGAGGATCTATGAACTGGTACCTAAAGGACTACCTATACTGAACTGTGTCTTTGCACATTTTTGTACATTATCAGAGTCTGTAATCGGGACTGTCCGGTATATTTCAGCTAATCACAGAGCTGAGATCAATCCATTCTAATCTGTATATTTCAGCTAATCACAGAGCTGAGATCAATCCATTCTAATCTGTATATTTCAGCTAATCACAGAGCTGAGATCAATCCATTCTAATCTGTAAAACCATTACAGGTCTGATCACTGGTTTCTTTCATCTGCTTGTGGGGGATGTTAGATGGATGAATGGACATCACAGAATACATCTTCCTAGGTCACGTGAATAGCCCCCAAAGAAAAGGCCAAATTGTGTATTTTGTTATTTTAATGTATGTTAATGGTACCAATATTTATAGGTGTGATTTGCTTACTGGCCCATGTTCATGGACAGTCAGCTACATCCACCTGTAGCGTACACCACAACCTCTTTATAACACTATTGTTGGGGTCCATAGCATAAACCGTGTTAGTTAAACAACCGTGTTATATCCAAACAAAAATGTATAGATTATATTGAAAAATGACCATTTATGGTCATTTTTCAATATAATCTATACATTTTTGGGATCCATCTTTGAACCGTTTTATATCCAAAACCGTATTATAACAAACCGTGTTATAAAGAGGTTGAAGTGTATTTACTTTGTGCTGCAATTCCTCCAATATATTTTTCATCCATGGAGGCTGGCCAGAATGGCAAGTCATACTTATACTATGGTGCCAACAGTAGATATTATGTTTATTTTGATAAATTAATGAAACATCCCTATGGTTAAGTTTTGTATAAAGGGAGAATTGCAAAGTGAATTTACTACTGAAATCAGTGGGAATTTTCCAAAAGAATCGAGAGCACAAACACAGATTTAGCATTAAGTGTCAGATCCTATTTCCTGGGAAAAACAATAAAATATCCTCGTTTTGTCGTCTGCTGAATTTGCCCATAGCATGCTAAGAGATAAAGTAATGGGAAGCCTTATTTTCTCTGAAAAATAAAATTAAAAAAAAAAAAAAATGAAAATGTTGTCTGCTGAAGTTTGTGCTTTAAGTGTTAAACATTAGACTGCTTGGTAATGTATCAATAACACTTATCATTCTTGGTAAAATTTTCAGCAGAATGATGATATTTTGAAATATTTTCTTATTTTTCCTAGAAAATAGGATTTGACACTTCATGCAAATTGTCTCCACTGGAGACAATTTGCATTAAGTGTCAGATCCTATTTCCTGGGAAAAACAATAAAATATCCTCGTTTTGTCGTCTGCTGAATTTGCCCATAGCATGCTAGGAGATAAAGTACCAGAGCAGATTTTGGTCAAAATGCTCTTTTTATGATCTGGGTAAATTTACCGGTAAATGTTTGTTTGGGTTTGCCTGTCTGAATATTTAGGGTGAATATGGTATTCTAATGATGATGCAAAATTGAGATACTCTACTCTAGGATATGTGTATGGGCCAATAATGAGAATAAAGCTCTTCAGACTTTTTGTTGAATCTACCTTTCAGTGTGCACGCCCGACCACTTAGCGAGGCCACATTTCTAGTTCCTTCGCTGAAGTTTCTCCTTCCCTACTGTTTATGTGAGAGAATGGCATGGGTTCTTGTGAGATTGCATAGATATGCAGGCTCCCAGAATATGCGATAATTGCGTATGCGATAATGGCTGTTTTCCCTTGATGTTGCTCATATATATTAGTTTATTGCTTGAAGAAATAAAAGTGGCGTGATGATGTTGTTTGAGAAAATGAACGTGCACTGATGTCACGGACATTATTACACTGCAGTGATCATGTCATCTTAACTGCATTAGATATTCCTTCTGGCTAATTAAACATGTTGAAAGTCATTCAGTTGATGCAAGAAAACCAACATTTTCTAATATCTCCACGAAATCATATGGTGTCGGTACTCAATAGAAGTGGCGCGATAAGCCACTTCTAATGACTACCTACAGCATATGATTTTGTGGACAAGTAAGAAAAATAAGTTTCTGGATACTCCTGGGGAAGGGCCCATAAATTTTAACTGTCACTTCAGTAAAAAGGGGTTAGAGAGGCAAACATTTTGCCACAAATTTTATGTAAGTTGGCTGAGCCGTTTCGGTGATATGGCCTTTTATACATTTCACAATAGCTTTCTATGGAGGCCGCCATTTTGTCAGTCATGTCACATGATGAATAAGGAGTTGCTAATTTCAAGCATAAGGATGAGTTGTTTTCTCTAAAAACAGTAAATTTTCATTATATGCAATAAAAGGGATATAAATTGATAATTTACAGAAATAATCTTGCATCAGAATGGCTGTTATTTGATATTTTTGATTGTGAGTTTATGATGTCATAAACTCACAGTCTCACTCTGGACTCACATTACCACTTTTTTAAAACCTTTATAACTTTCTAATAGATTGGTTGATTTTCATGAAACTTGTTGCAAAATGCTAAGCTATTGAATGCCTTTCTTCCAAAGTTCCAAACTACAAAAACTAGTTTATGGGCCATTTCCTTTAACATATCTGTAATGTATACCCTTATATTCTCCTATAACCTACCTGATAATGTAAAGTGAAAATAGGGGTATACACGTGTAAACATCATGTAGCAGAATTTCAGACTTGTCTTTTCAGACTTGTCTTTTTTTTTTTTTTTTTCAGTTTTTGAATCTAACTTCATTGTTGTATTTCTGTCTATTTTTTATACTTCATAAATATGTCTACTGTGCTTTCGACACCTTTCAGAAAGTCATTGTTTTAATATTGCTTTGCGTAGAAGAAGTAAATGCAAACTTTTGTCATGATTTAATGCAAAAACATTTGTCATAAGTACCTATGCATAAAAAGTTTTATTCTAGTCATTAGTTTTTAACCCTTGTCCTGATGAATAAATTAAGATGCCACGCCCACTTCTAATTTTCATCCAATCGGATTACTTGATCTGAATTGTTGCTATAAATCCACAAACTTAATGGCAAACAGTGCAGATCCAGATCAGTTGGCTAATTCTTCAGAAGCCAACTGATCTGGATCTACACTGTTTGCAAAGGCAGGGTATATCCGGGCTCAGCAGGACAAGGGTTAAAAAATAAAATATTTTAACTTTTTTATCATAGTAAAAATAAAATATTTTAACTTTTCCCATAGTAAAAATAGCTTTTTTGCATTTTCCTAATATTGTTGTGAAACATCCATGATTAAAAAGTCAGCAAAGAAAATTAAAAAATATTTTCCTAGTCAAAAATTAAAAAAAATCACTACTATAGAAATTACATAGTTCAGACCAATTTTTGGTCGTAAATTTAATTTAGGGTAAATAGAAATTACACAGTTCAGACCAATTTTTGGCCGTAAATTTAATTTAGGTTAAATATTTAAAACTTTTAAAATATTTAAAAATATTTTAGGGTAATATTTAAAACAAAAAACAGAAACAGAAAAGACAAATGGTTTCTGATAAGATGGTCAGTCAGAACAAAACATTTTCATTTAAAATAAAAAGCCAAAAAAACATCTTCCCAAGTGATGTCAAAGGGACAGTAAATGTAACCAAAGTTTCCTCCTTTTCTTCATATTATTTAACTCTTGCTATGTTGAATAAATCAAGATGCCATGCCCACTTCTAATTGTTAGCCAATCAGATTACTTGATCCAGGTTGTTGATACAAATTCACATACTGAATGACAAACAGCGCAGATCCAGATAAAGAAGCCAACTGATCTGGATCTACACTGTTTGCAGAGCAGGGCATATCCGGGACCAGCAGGACAAGGGTTTACAGAAATCTAACTGTGTTTATAGGCCTAGATAAGAAGAGTGTCCAAATAAATATCTTCCTTGTTCCACAACAGGGCCCAGTTGTTCAAAGCATCGTTAGCTTAACAAGTTTGTTAGTGGTCAAAATGTTAACTGTTCTAGTAAGTATAATGTCTAATTCACAGGTATGTTTGCTGAAAAAAATGTGAGTAGCTTTTGCAAATGCAAAAGCTACACACATTTTTTCAGCAAAAATATTAGCGTATATGCCATATTTAATGATTAAAGTTTTAACGATAGGTTAACTAACAACATCGTTAGTTTTGAACAACTGGGCCCTGATGTATTCATGGAGGAGTAAGAATAAGAATAAAATATTGAAAAAAAAGTATCTGGAGTGTTGGCCATCTTGGTCTTCTTGTTTTATTTTATGAGAAAAATAAAACTTGACATTTCTTGAATCAACTGTTTCATCTGATATGAAATGTCAAATTTATTTTTCTCAGGAAATAATAATAAAAAAATAAAATATCATCTGCCTCAATTTTGCTTTGGTGATGATTTAAATCATTTAAAGCTCATTCTGACTTGCATTGAGAAATCAACTGCTGTAACAAGAAATGTATTTGAACTCTCTTGGATGGTCTCTTAGAACATAGTTTGACAAGACAGTACATTAACTCTTCTCTTGCTGAACACGACATGCCCTGTCTTAGCAAACAGTGTAGATCCAGATCAGTTGGCTTCTGAAGAAGCCAACTGATCTGGATCTGCACTGTTTGTCATTATATATGTGAATTTCTATCAAAAACTTGGATCAAGTAATCTGATTGGCTGGAAATAAAAAGTGGGCGTGGCATCTTAATTTATTCAGCATGAGAAGGGTTAAGGTGACATTTCTTAGTACACATGATTTGTATGGTTTTCTCATGTGGAAGATCAGTAAGAACTATCACATGTCCATCTTCATCAATTCTATGTCAATGGATTCTCATTATCCTGTAACTGAGATATGAGTAGAGCTCTAGATAAGAGGATATCAAGGAGTTTTCTGTTTCTCCATGATAACATGTTGTGGGTACTCATAAGTATTACCTCCTTGTATTTTTAATGAGTACCACAATGTATTTTTTCATGGAGAAATAAGAAAAATATCAATGCTATTGTGTTGAAACATAAAATTTTATCTAGGCTAAGATGAACTGTGTCACAAAAAAACTGCCTTCTTCAGTTCTGAATATTCTAGGCCAGGCAATATTGGACCCTAGCATGGTTTGGTCATGGCTATTTGATTTTTAGATCCTGCCAACTGTTACCATTGTATATGCTGACAGCAAAGACCCTGAGTATACTGTGCAAATGCACAGGTCTGTTTGGCATTCACTGTTTGTATATGGCATATGACATAAGGCAGAGCATCATATGAGCCAGTGCACGACAAAACCTACAGTAAGACCTGTGTGACCAGCAAAGACTCAGATCAGCCTGTACATCCACCTAGTATGGCAAGGCTTCTTGTTTATCCATCTTTGGATAGCCGGGAGGCTGTAGAAGGCACATGCAATCAGCAAAGACTCAGATCAGCCTGCGCAGATGCGCAGGCTGATCCGAGTCTTTGCTGGTCGCAGAAGTTTTATTGTAGGTTTTGTCGTATGCTGGCTCATATGTCATTGTTTGTAGAGCAGTTTCACTCGAAAAGTTGTCGTAGAGGCATTATGTGGACAGTGAAGTCCGATATCAGCCTGCCAATCCCTGCTGCCAGATATGAGCCTTCACTGTCAGTGCTTTCAGAAACAATTGATACTGTACATTGTTTAACAGAAAGCCAAAGCCCTGTTGAAAACTGTGCCAATATACAGGATGAGCTGGATGTTTACACGGTGCCTGAGACTGCTCAAAAAAACACTTTTTCGCTCAACTGGGATTGTATATTGATTTTATTAATGGAACTTAATTGCTGTTTTCATCAAAGGTCCTGATTTGGAGCTACTTGAGAAGTTTTATTGAGAGAAATTAGTGTTTGATGCAGAAGGTCAACATTAACCCCTTTATCACCCACTGGACAAATTCAGCAGACGACAGTTTGATATTATTTTTATTATTTTCCCAGAAAATTGACTTTAACATTTCATGCAAATTGTCTCCTTAGGAGACAAATTGCATGAAATATCAAAGCCAATTTTATGAGAAAATGAGAAAAAATATTTCAAACTGTCACCTGCTGAAATTTTTACCCAGCATGCTAAACATTAATGATGAAGCCTTTCCGTCAGTTTTCAGCTCCTTTGAAAACCAGAGTACCTTGTTTACTCTAAATATTCCTACTCTGTAACACCTAGAACTCTTGGTAATTTTTCAGCAGACAACATTTTGAAATGTTTTTTGTTATTTTTCCTAGAAAAAAGGATTTGACATTTTATGCAGATTGTTGCCTTACAAGACAATTTGCATGAAATGTTACTCCTATTGTCTGGGAAAACTAAGAAAAATAGCTGCAGTTTTTCTTCTGTAGAATTAGCCCAGAGAGTGGTATAGGTTCACTTGTTAGCAAACTTGTACTACAATTTGAAAAAAAAAATCTATCACCATCTGTTGGTTGGTCTTGTATTTGCTGGATAAGTTACAAATAGTATAGCCACTGATCAGAAGCTCTGTTCTGCAGTGTCTGATCTGGATCTACAGTGTTGATTTATGTCTGTCTTAACCCTAGTCCAGCCAAACCCAGATATGCCCTGCCTTTGCAAACAGTGTAGATCCAGATCAGTTGGCTTCTTCAGAAACCAACTGATCTGGATCTACACTGTTTGTCAAGTATGCAAATTTGTATCAACAACTTGGACCAAGTAATCTGATAGAAGTTGGCGTGGCATCTTAATTTATTCAGCATGGCAAAGGTTAACTGGAACTTAGGGTAAATATGGTATTCTGTCTAACAGATGCATTTAGCTTTTACTGGGTATCTTTTATTATAAAAGATTATTTCAAACAAATCAAAACAGAAAATAAAAAAGAAATTTGAGCCGCAGTGTGAGATAAAGTACCCTCTAACATGTGCATCCAGTGAAGACTCAAATCAGCCTGGGCATCTGCATCTGAAAATGTCGTCTGTTTATGTCGTCTGCTGAATATTCTTGCAAACTTCTCAAAGCTATTTTTTGCATACCGGCAAACAGTGTGGACCCAGATCAGACTGCTCCTAAAGGAGCAGTCTGATCTGGGTCCACACTGTTTGCAGAAATGACTTTTAAAATCACAAGCAGAAGACAAAGCAGACGACAACTGTTGTGATTGGCGCTTTAAGGGTTAAGATTCTGATCAGACTACGGGCCAAATGTCCAAAGCATGTTCTGATGTTGTGGCCGATTTAGATTTTATACAACATTAGTGCTAATAATGGCCATACAAATTCTAATAAGGCTGAATCAAGCAAATAAGCCATTAAAGTGCCTATCAAAACTGCAGAAATTCTCATATTTTGGCACCAGCCGTTATGTTTTTGGTTTTGATTTGCATTTTTCCATATCCTGTTGGTCAGTAAAAGCACAGCAGGGGTTACCTCTGTAAGACACCATTTCATTGGTCAAATAGTACATCATATTAATTCTATATGCATAATTTGCGTAAATAATCTGACAATTTCTGTCATATGTAAGTGTTTACACTGGTTGTATGAGTACAATCCAGGTTTACTCATTATGGACTCAGATGTGATAAACAGGCTTATAAGGTCATACAAAGATGGTTTAAAAATCTTTTACAGTGTCTACTGAATCTAGGAAACTGCATAAAAATAGTTATCATAATTACAACTTACCTTTCCAGTTATTCACATTTCAGCATCTCTGAACAAGATTGTATAGAGTCACCAGTAACTCAGAATAACAATGTCAGTAGAGTTGTGCAGTCGTTTGTAATTTCTGTAGTGTCTTTATGACTTTGGAAACATATAAATGTCAAACATTTTAATATATAGAGCTGTGTCAGGTTTTTCAAGACAGCTTCCAACTGATCTGGATCTACACTGTTTGCAAAGGCAGGACAAAGGCAAGGGTTAAGACAAATCTGCAGGTAGTATAAAGGTACTCACTGAAGTCAAGGGCAATTCCAGTGTCAGTATCTAAAACGTATGCTTTGGTGAAAAAAGTATCTTTAAATATGCCATTTTCTGGCCCTGTGATCAAGTATTATTCTTTTTCTACTTTTTCAGAGCCTGAGACGGATGATGATGGTAAACCTCTGCCAGTTATACTTGATGATGATAATGCTCATATCGGATTGTTCCTCAACAGAAGAGCTGTGTACACCTGTATCAACATCGAAGGTAGGAATTTAAGGGGAACTGATATTCTTTCAAGGAAGAACTGATATTCTTTCAAAGAAGACAACTGTCCAAATCATTTTTGTCCTCTTCTGAAAAGGGCCAAACTGTGATAATTGTCAACATTGTTTGTGCCCCCATCTGGAAAGGAGTCTACTGGAAAGAGGTCAACTCTATAAGAAAAGAATTTGCTCCCTCTGGGAGCAAATTCTTTTCTGATAGAGTAGACCCCTATTAAGAAGGGGTTTGGTCTACAATAAACAAAAATTCACAAAAGATGTCTCCCATGTCAAAATGGTGGGAAATGTACCAAATATATCCATTCCCCTTGGCTTACTTCATTATGGACATGTCATAGTAGTAACTATATGAATATGAATGACCACTTTTGGTCATAGGTAATTAAGAAATACGTGTACTTTTAACTGAATTGATCCGAAATGAGGAGATATATTCCAGTATGTCTTTGTCAGGAAACCATTGACAGTTTCCATTTAAAGGTTTTCTGTACTTTAACTGAGAGGAAAACTCATATTCGTTATATTTATGTCTGTGACATCTTCATTAATTTCACTTTCCTCTTTTCCATCTTGTGGACCAGAAGAAGTTTTCCAACAAAATACATGTCCAGAAAGTCTACAATAAATGTTTTTGTACAAAATACAAAGCAGGGATTGTAAGATGACCATTTGTCATCTAGAAAATGTGTCAATTTTAGCTTTACTTGTACTAATTCCTTAGCCACATGTGTTGTTTTGAAAATGGAAGTAAGATTTCTTTATCTCGACATTCCACTTCCAATATTTTAACAGATCATAGACCCTGCTCTCTAATTTAAAAACGTACAATGAATAGGTAAATAGTCTTGAGTCTTGTGTCAAAATACTTATTCAGTAACAGAATACACCACAATCTCTTTATAACACTATTGTTGGGGTCCATACCATAAACCGTGTTCATTAAACAATCGTGTTATATCCAAACAAAAATGTATAGATTACATTGAAAAATGACCATTTATGGTCATTTTTCAATATAATCTATACATTTTTGGGATCCATCTTTGAACCGTATTATATCCAAAACCGTGTTATAAAGAGGTTGAAGTGTAATAAGATTTTAAGTTTGGGTTGCTCTGTCTTTGTGGGTATGGTGGACATGACTGTTTAATGATCCTCGGAAATAAAATTGTGAAGGATATTAACTGTGAACATGGTGAAAAAGTCAAACTAATGCATGCTTCCGGTCGCTTCCTTGATTTGGTGCTGTAGCTGGTGTGTCCAAAAAGACGTTGCCATATGTGTCTTTGTATTTTCAATTACCAGGGTTGTTGACATCCAACAGCTTACAGGTTAATGGTAAATAGAACAATTTGGAGCTGCAATGTGTCTGGAGTAGCAGATTTTATAAGAGACCCTCTTAACCCTTAAAACGCCAGTCACAACTGCAGCGGACGATAATATTATTTTTTTTATATCTATTTTTTTTTTTATTTTTCAGAGAAAACAAGTCTTGACATTTCATATGAATCGTCTGAAAAATAAAAAAAAAAATTTAAATGTCGTCTGCTACAAATTTTGATTGGCGCTTTAAGGGTTAAGACTTTAGGGTCAAACTTTCCCATATGCATTGTGGTTACTCATTGAAAGCACCCAACAGCAAGGTGCTTTTAATGAGTACCAACCGTATACATTTTCATGTAAAAATAAAAATTTCAACACTTTTTGCTTGAGAAAAGTATGTTTTTATCTATGTGTATTTGGAGATTTTTAGATATAAAAATAACACTCTGCAGACTGCATAGATGTGCAAGCTGGCCTGGGTTGTTGATTTTTCCTCATGTCATCTTTCTCTTTAACAACAAGCCATTAGGGAATGGTTACGATGCTCACTTTTTTTAAATCAATATAATTCTATTTAACACTTAGCCTGCTGGGTAAAAATTTCAGCAAATGACATTGTGAAATATTTTTTTATTTTTCTAGAAAGCAGGTTTTGACATTTCATGCAAATTCAATTTGCATGAAATGTCAAAGCCTATTTTCTTGGAAAAATAAGGACAATATTATAAATTTGTCATCTGCTAAATTGGCCCAGAGTGTGATAAAGATTAAAGATAATTTGTAGTAATTGTTCATTTTGGATTGAAAGCTTTTAACACATAGCATGTTGGGTAAAAACTTCAGCAGAAGACATTTTGAAATATTCTTATTTTCCCCCAGAAAATAGGCTTTGACATTAAATGGAAATTGTCTCCTTAGGTTTTAGGAGACAATTTGCATGAACTGTCAAAACTTGTTTTCTGGAAAAAAAATGACGAAAATACCATCAGTTTATTGTCTGCTGAATTTGCATAGAGAATGGTGATGGGTAAATCATCACTTGTGAAAGGAACCCTGAAAATTTTTTGCCTGATTTTTCTGATACCTTTGGAAATCTTGCTCATTATAGGATTTTTATCATCACGAAAACACGCCTATATAATATTGACCCCCTTAAACCCCACTTTTATATAGTAAAACTGGGGTTTACAGGGGTATACATTATTTTTCTTATTTCTGCTCAAAAAATAGATTGTGGGTACTCGTTAGAACTGCCTTGCCGAGGCGGTTCTAACAAGTACCCACAATCTATGTTTTGAGCAGAAATAGGAAAAATATCGGAGTTTTTTATCTGAAAATTTTCAGTTTTTGGAGATGAAATTTTCTATATATTTGAATAGGCGTGTTTTCGTAATGTGCTGAATTTGCATAGAGAATGGTGATGGTTAAATCATCACTTGTGAAAGGAACCCTGAAAATTTTTTGCCTGTTTTTTTTCTGATACCTTTGGAAATCTTGCTCATTATAGGATTTTTATTGACTGCTATTTGATTGGCTTAGAAGCTCCATCAGAGAACAATTCTTCCCAAATTTTGTGTCAGCATTTCAGGCTACATCTTTCATGAGTGGCAAACAGAGTAGACTCTGATCAGGTCCAGCAGTCTACAGAGTCTATCTGGGTCTATACAGTTTGGTCAGGCCTGTCTCAGTGAATACTTAGCCTTTGTCATGCTGAACCTGTATATACCCTGTTTTTGCAAACAGTGTAGATCCAGATCAGTTGGCTTCTGAAGAAGCCAACTGATCTGGATCTACATTGTTTGCCATTAAGTGTGTGACTTTATAGCAACAATCCGGTTCAAGCAAGCTGATTGGCTGGAAGTTAGAAGTGGGCGTGGCATCTTAATTTATTCAGAATGACAAGGGTTAGAGTACAATATAGTCTTGCTATAGATAAGACACACTCACCAAGTTCTGATCTTTTCTGATTTCTTCATAAAACCATACTTTATGGGAGAATTAATTAGCAGCTCCTGAGCAAGGGGCTACATCAGAAGTTTTCCGAGGGAAGTAACAAAAAATATCATCATAACACCTCCTCTAGGGCTGTATGACATATTGTTTCCTTGTTATTGAAAGCACGAATCAATTCTGGTTTTGACAGTTTTCTTATTTTTGGCACTTCAACAATCTCTGCATCAGACAGAACATTCTAAATCACAAATTTTGATTCTTGTCTAAAACATCTGTATCAGATCCTCCTCTTACTGAAAACTTCTTTCTGCCGAGACAGAAAAAAAATTGTGTATCAGTAAATATTGGGATAACTTAACCCTTGCCATGCTGAATAAATTAGGATGCTATGCCCACTTCTAAATTTCAGCCAATCAGATTACTTGATCCAGGTTGTTGATATAAATTCAAATACTGAATGGCAAACAGTGCAGATCCAGATCAGTTGGCTTCTTTAGAAGCCAACTGATCTGGATCTACACTGTTTGCAACGGAAGGGCATATCTGGGTTCAGCAGGACAAGGGTAAAATCTTACCATACTTGTCCTATTATTTGAACAAGTGCATTTGACTTCCTGTTGGTGTTACTAAAACTGCTCGGTAAGTGGCAATCAGTGAAGAGGATCTGTAAGCTGAACCTGGCTATCTGAAACTGTGATAATCTACTGGCTGATCAGGACCTGTCTGAGACAATGAGGAGTTGTAGGCTTATCTTTACCTATCTGATACTGTGAGAATCTGCAGGCTCATCTGGGCCTATCTGAAACTGTGAGGATCTGTAGGCTTGTCTTGACCTATCTGAAACTGAGGATCTGTACGTTTATCTTTACCTATCTGAAACTGTGAGGATGTATAGGCTTGTCTTTACTTATCTGATACTTTGAGAATCGCAGGCACATCTAAGCCTATCTAAAACTGTGAGGATCTGTAGGCTTGTCTGGACCTTTCTGAAACTGTGAGGATCTGTAGGCTTGTCTAGACCTGTCTGAAACTGTGAGGATCTGTAGGCTTGTCTGGACCTGTCTGAAACTGTGAGGACTTGTAGACTTGTCTGGACCTTTCTGAAACTGTGAGGATCTGTAGGCTTGTCTAGACCTGTCTGAAACTGTGAGGATCTGTAGGCTTGTCTGGACCTATCTGAAACTGTGAGGATCTGTAGGCTTGTCTGGACCTGTCTGAAACTGTGAGGATCTGTAGACTTGTCTAGACCTATCTGAAACTATGAGGATGTGTAGAATCTGCAGACTCATATGGACCTATCTGAAACTGTGAGGATCTTTAGGCTTGCCTAGATCTATCTGAAACTGAGGATCTGTTTGTTTATCTTTACCTATCTGAAACTGTGGGGATTAGTAGGCTTGTCTTTACTGATCTGATACTATGAGAATCTGCAGGCTTATCTAGACCTATCTGAAACAGTGAGGAATTGTAGGCTTGTCTAAACCTATCTGAAACTGTGGATCTCTATGTTTATCTTTATCTATCTGTGAGGATAAGTAGGCTTACTTAAACCTATCTGAAACTGAGGATCTGTATGTTTATCTTTACCTGTCTGTGAGGATATGAGGGCAAGTCAATAAGTAACCAGCCTATCCAATTTCCAATTGACTGAAACACCCAAGATTTTTATGCCTTGTTTCAATACATGTTTTAGGCCTGAGGGCAAAATTGCACCCTTATCGTGTCATTCACTCATAAGATATTGAATGTCAAAAGTAAGCTTTTCGTCAAAAGTTGAGTACCGTGCTGTAATTCGGTACTTGTATTTGAAAGGGAAAACAGGTCAGGAAATACATTGCAAGTTGACCAATGTTTACCATCGTATGCACAAGTTAAATTCTGGGTTGGGGAATTCAAACGCAGTAGAACGTCTTTAGAAGATGAAACCAGGTCTGGACGCCCATCAGATGCCACAGATGAAGAAATGTGTTACAAAGTACGGGATCTGGTGTACTCTGATAGGCGAATTAAGGTGGAAGAAATAGCGAATGCATGGTATAGTTTCAATAACTTTACATGATCACTTGGGTATGCACAAGCTAACAGCCCCTTGGGCCCCAAAATCCCTTAGCGACAAGCAAATGGCAACCAGAACATCAGTATACAGTGCATTGTTGAAGCGGTTTAGGTCAAAGGAAAATGATTTCCTTTCACGTCTGGTGACTGTAGATGAGACCTGGGTCCATTATTATGAGCCAGAGAATAAAGCTCAAAGTCGCCAGAGTGTAGGGCGGGGGTCTCCGAGGCCAAAGAAGTTCAAAACGCAACCCTCTGCTGGCAAGGTGATGGCAACTGTTATTTGGGATGCACAAGGCATTATTATGTTGACTTTCTAGCAAAGAAAAGTACAATAACAGGTGCGTATTATGCAAATTTGCTCGACTAACTTAGAATTGTGATCCGTGAAAAATGCCGAGGTAAACTCTCCAAAGGGATTCTGCTCCAACATGACAATGCGAGAGTCCACACTTGCAAAATTGCAATGGATGCTGTTGAGCGGAATGGGTACAAGCTAATACCACACGCCGCCTATTCTCTGGACTTAGCTCCTAGTGACTATTTCCTATTCCCAAACTTGAAAAAGGATATCCGTGGACATCATTTCTAGTCCAACGCAGAAGTCGTGGTGGCAGTTGAGGAGTGGGTCAGAGGCAAGGACCCTAGCTTCTTCAGTTCTGGGCTGATGGCACTGGAACACTGTTGATCCAAGTTCGTCATTCTAGTGGGCAATTACATCGAAAAAGAAGAGATCGATCTTACCCAGAAATAAGTTAGGCTGGTTTTATATTGACTTGCCTTCATATGAAGGCTTGTCTAGACCTATCTGAAACTGAGGATCTGTTTGCTTATCTGGGCCTATCTGAAACTGTGAGGATCTGTAGGCAAATCGTTACCTATCTGATACTGTGAGAATCTGCAGGCCCATCTGGGCCTATCTGAAACTGTGAGGATCTGTAGGCAAATCTTTACCAATTTGATACTGTGTGAATCTGCAGGCCCATCTGGGCCTATCTGAAACTGTGAGGATTTGTAGGCTTGTCTGAACCTATCTGAAACTGTGAGGATCTGTAGGCTTGTCTGGACCTATCCGAAACTGTGAGGATCTGTAGGCTTGTCTGGACCTGTCTGAAACTGTGAGGATCTGTAGGCTTGTCTGGACCTATCTGAAACTGTGAGGATCTGTAGGCTTGTCTGGACCTATCTGAAACTATGAGGATCTGTAGGCTTGTCTGGACCTTTCTGAAACTGTGAGGATCTGTAGGCTTGTCTGGACCTATCTGAAACTGTGCAGATCTGTAGGCTTGTCTGGACCTATCTGAAACTGTGAGGATCTGTAGGCTTGTCTAGACCTGTCTGAAACTGTGAGGATCTGTAGACTTGTCTGGACCTATCTGAAACTGAGGATCTGTAAGCTTGTCTGGACCTATCTGAAACTGTGAGGATCTGTAGGCTCGTCTGGACCTGTCTGAAACTGAGGACTTGTAGACTTGTCTGGACCTTTCTGAAACTGTGAGGATCTGTAGGCTTGTCTAGACCTGTCTGAAACTGTGAGGATCTGTAGGCTTGTCCGGACCTATCTGAAACTGTGAGGATCTGTAGGCTTGTCTGGACCTGTCTGAAACTGTGAGGATCTGTAGACTTGTCTGGACCTATCTGAAACTGTGAGGATGTGTAGGCTTGTATAAACCTATTCGAAACTCTAAGGATTGCAAACTGATGTGGACCTTTTTTGTTTTCATATGGCCTAAAGACCAATTTTCTCATGGTGTACCAGAAATACTGTAAATTTTTTAAAGTACCTGGTGTCAACACTTATTAGCATGCTGGGTAAAATTTTCAGCAGAATTTCATTTTGATTTTTTTTTATTATTTTTTCCCAGAAAACAGAATTTAACATTTTATGCAAATAGTCTCCTTTTGAGACAATTGGCATGAAATGTCAAATCCTGTTTGCTGTGTGTGTGTATGTGTGTAGAGGTTGGGGGAGGGTTGGGGGGGGGGGGGGGGTAGAATTATGATCAGTTTATCATCTGCCAAATTAGCCCAGAGAGTGGTAAAGGCTAATGTCAGATTTTCCTGGTTTACATAAAACTGAGCACATTGATGCTCATGAATACACTACTTTTATAAAGTTTTAACCCTTGTCCTGCTGAATAAATTAAGAAGCCACATCCATTTCTAATTTTCAGCCAATCAGATTACTTGATCAAGGTTGTTGATATAGATTCACATACTTAATGGCAAACAGTGCAGATCCAGATCAGTTGGCTTCTTCAGAAGCCAACTGATCTGGATCTACACTGTTTGCAAAGGCAGGGTATATCCGGGTTCAGCAGGACAAGAGTTAAGAAGGAAATTTGATATCTGCATGATAATTTGACTCCTGCATCTGACCTGTCAGAATTTTTTTTTTGAAATTTTTTCACTAGAAAAAAAGAAAAAACCCTGTAAAGTATTTTATAATACCATTTTTATACTAAGCATTCAGACAGGCCTGAGCAAACAGTATAAACCAGATCAGATACCACAGAACACAAATTCTGATCAGAGCCTGCAGTGTTTGCAAATCATCCAGTACAGACAGAAACAATGGACTATTTCAAATTTTAAGAAAAGAATGGTTAAAGACTTAACCCTTAAAGCGCCAAGCAAAATTTGTATCAGATGACATTCAAAATTTTTTTTTATTTTTTGGAGAAAACAAGTTTTGAAATTTCATGTGAATTGTCTGCCAAGCAGACAATTCACATGAAATGTCGACTTGTTTTCTCTGAAAAAAAAAAAAAAAAAAAAATGTCGTCTACTGCAGTTGTGATTGGCGCTTTAAGGGTTAAGGTTTCCAAATACTTAGTGTAGAAAATGGTGAACACCACTGATTCCAGTCAGTCTGTGGATAAACAGGCTGATCTGTTGTTTACATATGCCCTGAAGAACCCTTTTCCCATGGTGAGCTCAGACAGTAACCCCTTGCAAAATTGTAGTAGACAACATTCTCAATTTATTTATTTGTTTATTTTTAAGAGAAAATTAGATTTGACATTTCAGAGACTTTGTCTGCCTAGCAGATGACTCACATAAAATGTCAAGCCTTATTTTTTCTGATTTTTATTATTTTTCAGAGGAAAGGTTTGAAATCTCACCTGGAGCATCTGTATGAAATGTCAAGCCTTATTTTCTTTGAAAAATAGAAAAAAATAAAAAAATGATAAAATAATAAAAAAACAACAGAAAAAATAATAATGATAAAAAAACCCAAAAAAAACCCCACATTCTTCAGAATGATGTCTGCTGATATTGTGGTTGATACTTCAAGGGTTCTGCATTCTGATGGTCCCTTATTTAATTGGGTCCCAGTTAGAGTAACCTTGATACTTTTAGTGCCACAATGTTGATCTGTTCTAAATGTCAGTTTGTGGTGTCGTCATTTATAGAACAGTTCTTGCGTGCTATGTTCATTTAATTACAGTTTCCTTCCAAACACTCCCTCACATATTCCCAGTAAGGCAGCCACCATTACCAGGATCATTTTTCTTCATAGCTCCAGATAAGGCCTATTTTTTAACAAAAAATGTATGATATTTTTCTTATTTCTTCATGAAAACATATGTTGTGGCACTCATTAGAAATGCCTCAATTAGGCCTCTGTAATGAGTACTCAAAACATGTTTTTTATAGAGAAACAAGAAAAATATTTACCTGATACCCTATTTTATCTAGAGCTATGATTATTATTTTCTCAGATCACAGAAGTTTGAATTCCTTATACATGACACCTTATTGCTTACCACTCCGGGTAAAATTTTCAGCAGATGACAAATTGAAATATTTTCTTATTTTTTTTTCTCCAGAAAACAGGATGTGACATGCAATGCAAATTGTCTCCAATTTTCATGACATGTTAACCCTTAAAGCGACAATTAACATTTGTAGCAGACGACAATCTAAAATTTTCATTTTTTATTTTTCATAGAAAGCAAGTCTTGATATTTCATGTGAATCGTCTGCCAAGCAGACGATTCACAGGGAATCTCAAGACTTGTTTTCTTCTGAAAATAAAAATAAAAAAATAAAAATTGTCGTCTGCTTTAGTTGTGATTGGTGCTTTAAGGGTTAAATCCTATTCTCTGGGAAAATAGCATCACTTTGTCATCTGCTGAATATGTTTATAGAGTCCTTTAAAGCACCAAGATGACATTCTGAAATATTTTTTTTTTTTTTTTTTTTCATTTTTCAGGGAAAATAAGGCTTAGTGTTTCATGTGAATCATCTGCCCAACAGACAAATCATATCAGATGTCAAGTCTTATTATCTCTGAAAAAAAAACAACAACAACAAAACCAAAAAGAGAATGATGTCTGCTGCAGTTATGGTTAAACCATGTCATGCTGAATAAATTAAGATGTCACGCCCACTTCTAATTTTCAGTCAGTCAGATTACTTGATCCAGATTGTTCATATAAATTCATATACTTAATGGCAAATAGTGCAGATCCAGATCAGTTGGCTTCTTCAGAAACCAACTGATCTGGATCTATCCTATTTGCAATGGCACGGTATGTCCGGGTTCAACAGGACTAGGCTTAAAATCTCCTCGCTGACATAAATTTAGTGAGTTAATGTCCTAGGATTGGAAACACCATTTCAGATTTTTTTGGCCTAAATTTTGTTTTTTATGCAGTTGTTTCTTAAAATACTTAGTGAAATAGCAAATAGTATATACCCTGATCAGACTGCTCTTTTGGGAGCAGTCTGATCTGGGTCTGCACTGTTTGCAAAAGCCATTCTGTCAGAAACTTTGGTGTATGAAATTTTTGGATACTCATCAGGAAAACTAGCCTGGCACCACCCTATCAGTTTTACATTTATAATCTAACAAAGGTAAAGCACTCCTACTTGACTATTTTTGTACACATATTAGCTCCCTTACCAGTCAGACACTCATAACTGAGAGAAAGACATTCCAACAGATAGGATTTTTGTAAAATATAAATACGGTAAATGTCCTAAAATTCGAACACTAAAGCGTTTGACAAAATGACATATGCAAACAGTGTAGACCCTGATCAGACTGCTCCTTCAGGAGCAGTCTGCTCAGGGTCTACACTGTTTGCCATTCCACTAAATATTTAAAGAAACCGCTGCATAAAAAGCAAAATTTAAGCCAAAAGAGTATGGAATAAAGTGTTCGAAATTTTAGGAAATTTACCTTAGTTTTTATGCTGATTCATATATCAGTTAGACGGGAGCCAGTCTACATGAAAACCTGCCTATATAGTTTTGATCCCCTTAAACCCCACTTTTATGTAGTAAAACTGGGGTTTACAGGGGTATACATTATTTTTCTTATTTTTGCTCAAAAACATAGATTGTGGGTACTCTTAGAACTGCATCACTGAGGCAGTTCTAACAGGTACCCATGATCTTTGTTTTGAGCAGAAATATGAAAAATATCAGAGTTTTTTATCTGAAAATTTTCAGTTTTTGGAGGTGAAATTTTCTATATATTTGAATAGGTGTGTTTTCATAATATACCGTATATGAGAGCATTTACTGTTTATGGAGAAATTGTCTGATTTTCTGGATCAATGGACCTTCAACTGTACTTTCATGATACATGGTCATTACAGATTTGTAAACAAAGTGAGGTAGTTTTTAACCTTTAGCTTCTCTGATGACAAATTGCTTATTTAGAGTTTGATTTATATGAGGGTCCTGCAAAAAGTTTTGTCACTGGGTTCAGATTACTTCAGTGCTACGTTTTATCAAACATATTTTTATTACAAACCTTCAAAGTATTCCCCCTTTACTGAAACACATTTTTGTAACCTTTTTACCCAGTTGCGAAAAGCAGATAAATAGTCTTCTTTTGGTTTCTGTTGGAGACACTGATAAATAGCGCTGCCAAGAGAACTTCTATACGTATACTTATTTCCAGAAAGCATTTTCTTAAGCCTTGGAAATAAAAAGAAGTCACAGGGACTCAGGTCAGGTGAATAAGGTGGATGGTTTAAAACTTTCACCTTTTTAGAAGCCAAAAAAAGACTTAACAACCTCACACTTATGAGAGGAGGCCTTGTCATGTAAAAGGTGGACTCCTGACCATCCTTTGCTTGGTCGTTTCTTATTGTAAAACTCTTTCACTTTCTTTAGTACAGAATTCTTGTAGAATGGGCCAGTGACTGTATGACCAGATGGACAAGGCACTTGAATGACTGGCCCACTTGAATTAAAGAAAAATGTGTACAACATCTTTTTCGAACTTATGGTTCTCTTGGCAATACATGGGCATTTTTTAACTTTTCACTTCCATTGCTTATTATCAGCCCTTCTTTGTGGCCCAAACATGTGCACCAAGGTTTCATCACCTGTTAGCAAGTTAGAAATAACCCAACTATTACAGCCTTTGTATGTTTTTGAAAGTTCCCGGGCACATTTAAGGCATTGTGTCTATTGCTCCTAAGTGAGCAAATGAGGTACCTACTTAGCGCAAACCTTTCTCAGGTCCAAACGCTTTTTCAGAATTGTTTGCACACTGCCTTCTGATATGCCAGTACAACTAGCCATATCTTTGACAGACAATCGCGCATCCTGTTCGACCTCTATCTTTACAGCAGCGATGTTAGCCTTGGTAACAGAGGTTTTAGGCCTTCGATGACGGGTATCATCTTCAACAGAAAATTTCCCAGCTTTAAAAATTTTAACCCACCTAAAAACTGTGCGCATTGAAATGGTCTGAGGTCCATATTTACCACAAAATTCATTAAATATCTTGATATCTTTGATATATTAAGCCTAATGCGGCATTTCAGTCTTCTGGTTCATGTTCCAATGTAACAAGTAAGTTGGAAAGCAATTTGCATGAAATGAACGGGTATCGTTATCTATTCAACACACCATTCAAGTGCAATGAAGCATTTTAAAGTATACCTGGGATAAAACAAAGGAAGCCTATTAATGACAGAACTTTTTGCACGACCCTCATATGAAAAAGTTGTCACAAAAGAAGACGAGATAAAAAATGAATTCTGAAGGAATAAGATGTTTTTGTTTTTTTTTTGTTTTTTTTTTTTACAGAATTAGTTAACCATGGTCTTGAGTGTGACTTTTCATTTTAAGCAAACACTGTTAACCCTTAAACTGCCAATCACAACAATTGTTGTCTGCTTTGTCATCTGCTTGTGATTTTAAAAGTCATTTTTGCAAACAGTGTGGACAGACTGCTCCTCTAGGAGCATTCTGATCTGGGTCCACATTGTTTGCCTGTATGCAAAAATAGGTTTGAAAAGTTTGCAAGAATATTCAGCAGACAACATAAAAGACAACATTTTCAGATGCAGGTTTTCTTGGCGTTTTAAGGGTTAAATAGGGGTGCATGTTACGATAAATTGACATACCAATGCATCGTGATAGTGACTGGCCTGATAGTGCTATCACCAAAGTGTTTTCAACTATCGATAACTATTGCTGATAGTCTCTTCAACTATTGATAGTTTTGATAGTTTTTGTTCCTCACAGTAGATTTTCTCCTTCTGTAATACCATTCTGAAGCTTTTTTATCTAAATTAACACAGTAAGAGAACAGAAAGGACTTCTGCTTTGCAAAAATTGTTGTTAAAATAGTGGTAAAGCTGTTAATTGAGACTTATAATGTTAGGTATCTTTACAGGCAGTCCAGTCTTTCATAACATCAATGGATTTCATTTGATTTGGAAATCCTGGTGGTATCATGATGCATCGTGATATTAGAATCTCGATAGAAATAGTATTGTGATAGGGGTTTATCTGATAGTAATAGTATCCTGGGCCCAGTTGTTCAAAGCATCGTTAGCTTAACAAGCTTGTAAATGGTCAAAATGTAAACTGTTCTAGTAAGTACAATATCTAGTTAACAGGTATTTTTGCTGAAAAATTGTGAGTAGCTTTTGCAAATGCAAAAGCTACTCACATTTTTTTCAGCAAAAATATTAGTGTATATACCATATCTAATATGATTAAAGTTTTAACAATAGGTTAACTAACGACATCGTTAGTTTTGAACAACTGGGCCCTGATAATCATAATTTGGCATGATATACAGCCCTACTGTTAAACTTTTCCTCTGTCTAGGCAGTTAGCAGACAAATTGATAATATTTTTGTTATTTTTTCCAGAAAGTAGGCTTATGCGAAAGCCCATTTTCTTAGAAAAATATATGATATACTTTATAATGCTGTCTGCTGCAAATTTTACCCAGCATACTAAGGGTTAATTAGCTATGTTCCTGTGTGTGACTTTTAATATCAAACAAACACTGTTGATCCATTTATACATTTTTGCCAGTGTAATTGTCTTGTTTTTCTTGAAAGTGTCACACAACTTTGTCAGTATGATCACTAACATCAGAAACTAGTGCCATTCCTTCCATTCAGTAGCAACATTGACGTCACTGTCATGCTATTTTTAGATCTTCCTGTGGGGAGCAAATTCTTTCCTTTTAAAGTAGTCTCCTTTACAGAAGGGAAGCAAGAACAATTTGACAGGGTTACCTCCCCTGAAAGTTTACCCAATCCCCTTTACCCTTGTGCTGCTGAACCCGGATATACCCTGCCTTTGCAGTGTAGCTCTAGATCAGCTGGCTTCTTCAGAAGCCAACTGATCTGGATCTGCTCTGTTTGCCATTAAGTGTGTGAATATATAGCAACAATGTGCATCAAGTAATCTGATTGGCTGAAAATTAGAAGTGGGTGTGGCATCGTAAATTATTCAGCAGGACAAGGGTTAAGCTAACAGAACTGAGATTAGAACATAACAGCTAGTATTATCTGATATTTAACCCTTGTTCTGCTGAACCCGGACATATATCCTACTTTTTCAAACAGTGCAGATCCAGATCAGTTGGCTTCTGAAGAAGCCAACTGATCTGGATCTGCACTGTTTGCCAATAAGTATGTGAACTTATATTAGAATCCTAATCAAGTAATCTGATTGGCTGAAAATTAGAAGTGGGCATGGCATCTTAATTTATTCAGCAGGACAAGGGTTAAGGCTTGGTATGCTAGGTAAATTTTTCAGCAGACCACATTTTGAAATATTCATTTTATTTTCCCCAGAAAATAAGTTCTGATATGATTTTGCATGAAATATCAAAGCTTTTTTCTGGGAAAAACAAACGAAATATCCATCAAAATATCTATCATTTGTTGCCTGCTGAAATCGCCCAGAGAGTGGTAAAGGTTAAATTCAGCAGGTTGAAGCTAGTAGAACCAGGATGCAATTTAACAGCATCTACTATTTCACAGAGCTTCATTCATAAAAATTGATTATGTACTTAAGGTAAAAAAAACCCCATCAGTTTCCTTGTGCTTAAGGAAGAATGTGAAGTAGTGTAATATGATCCGATGTGAAACATGACACGTATTATCCTTGTGGTGCCTGCATAATTTGTCTCTCAGTATTCAAGGTACCAGGTATCTTATAAATTTGCCCAAAGAATTGGGACAGACAATCTGAGCAAACAGTGTTGTCAGATCCAGATAAGCTACCACAGAATATGGCATCTGATTGGGGTCTGCAGTTTGCTACTCATCTAGCAAATGTTTTCAACAGATAGCAGATCAGTTTGCTTGATCCAGGTTGTTAACCCTTGTCATGCTGAATAAATTAAGATGCCACACCCACTTCAAATTTTCATCCAATCAGATTACTTGAGCCAGATTGTTGATATAAACTTACATACTTAATGGTAAACAGTGCAGATCCAGATCAGTTGGCTTCTTCAGAAGCCAACTGATCTGGATGTCTACACTGTTTGCAAAAGGCAGGCTATATCCGGGTTCAGCAGGACCAGGGTTGTTAAAAAGTCGCATACTTAATAAAAAAAACAGTGCAGATCCAGATCAGTTGGCTTCTGATCTGGATCTGCACTGTTTGCAAAGATGGCATATCTGGGTTCAGTAAGATCAGGGTTAAGGGTCCCCATATTTAGGGTAACTGTGGTAGTTTGAATACATATTCAAGCCAGTTCAGACAAAATTCATGTGGTGCATTAAGGGTGTCAAAACATAGGTTCATTTGGCAGTTGTTGTTTTTGTCCATAATTTGAGTTTCTTTGATTCAAATGAAATTCATATGGTGGGTTCAGCCTAGACTGGCTCCAGTCTCCAGTGACTAAATATTTCTCTCATAACCCTGTTTGATAATCCACTGAGGTAAAACTGAAAAAAATATTGTGACTATAAAGGCTGGTCACTAGAGACTCTAGTGACCAGCCACTATAGTCATGATATTACATGTATATGTACTTTGAATTATTAAACAGATTATAAGAAAAAAATATTTAGTCACTGGAGACTGGAGCCAGTCTAGGTTCACCCACAAAATACCAGATGACGTTTACACTTTGATACTTGCCTGAGCCTCAGGTCCTGCTGAACCCATTACGAAAACATGCCTATTCAAATATATTGAAAATTTTACCACCAATAAATGAAAAATTTGAGATAAAAAATTCTGATATTTTCCATGTTTCTGCTCAAAACATAGATTGTAGGTACTTGTTAGAACCCCCTCGATGAGGTGGTTCTAACAAGTACCCACAATCTATGTTTTGAGCAGAAATAAGAAAAATAATGTATACCCCTGTAAACCCCAGTTTTACCATATAAAAGTGGGGTTTAAGGGGGTCCAAATTATATAGACACGTTTTCATGATGCTGGATATACCCTGCCTTTGCAAACAGTGTAGATCCTTATCAGTTGGCTTCTGAAGATCTGGATCTGCACCGTTTGTCATTAAGAATGTGAATTTGAATCAACAACCTGTATTAAGTAATCTGATTGGCTGACAATTAGAAGTGGGAGTGGCACCTAAATCTATTCAGCATGACAAGGGACTTAATCAAACAGCTTACCTAGAGCCTAGGAAACTGGATTTCTATGCTTAGCATGATGAGTAAAAATTTCAATAGATGATATTATGGTTCTATTTAATATCTTTCCTAGAAAATAGGATTAGACATATTTCTTGCATTTTTTCTCCGAAAGAGATATAATTTGAATTAAATGTGAAATGTAATTTTCTAGCTATTCTGGGAAAAGTAAAAAAAAAAATTATAAATTTGTTGTCTTTTTATTTTGCCCATAGCAGGACTAAATTACTAAATAACTCAAGATATGACAATAATGTTTGGTAATTTTTGCTATTTTTGTATCAAAACATAATTCTCATAGGAAGAGGTGATTCCATTAACAAAAATTACCTTTGCTCTGTACCTGTTGTGGTAAAACACTTAATATGTGTGGCATCAAAATTTGATGCTAACATTTTTAAAAACACATTAACCTTTTTAACAAAATAAAACTATTTTCATTTTTAAATTTGCTCTAGTTATATATTTTCATGCATATATGACTTATAATTAGAGCCATTTCAATACCAAACCAAGTTAATCTACCATTTTAATGCTAACGACCCTTATGCGTTGATGTGTCGTTAAAGGTAAAATCATCATCATCATCATCAAAATTTGGCAGCTTGATGGGAAGGGCTTGTTTGCGCATTATAATTTTTGTATATTCATATTTTAAGATGTATGCTACACTATATACATTTATTGAAAGTTGAATACTGGCAGTTTTATTTTGGCAGATCTCCAATAGTTCCAAATAAAGTGATTGCCAGATATATATGTTTTACAGTATATATAAGAAAAAAAATGTTAAAAAAGCATCTGTGTGATCCATCATATTTAAATTTGGCAGATCTGTGTCAAGCCCTTTTATTTTGAAGAAAAGATAAGAAAAATAGTTTAAAATGTCATCTTCAGATCTTTATATTATGCAGACTATTAAGACGGTTAATGAGTTTTACCAGTGATGGATATAAAGATGCATAGATATATTACTTTTACATGTCTTTAATTTGTTTTATGGGGCTATAAATTTGGATGAATGATGGAAGAGATATACTGTGTTTACCCAAAATATTGGAACAACATAACCATTACCACTCTCTGGACATACTGAATGACAAACTGATCATAATTATGTCCCCCCCACCATGTGGTGCGGGGTACATATTGTTTTTAGTGCGGATCCTGTCGGCGTCGGTGTCGGCATAGCCACTTATCTCCTTATTGAATAGACAGAGTTTGGCCAAACTTACACAAATATATCATTAGGAGGGGGAAAAATGCTGATTAGATTTTGGTGACCTTGACCCCATTTTCAAGGTCAAAGGAGGGCTTAGATTGTTGGAAAATTGTGCGTAGCCTCTTGTCTGCACTCTATCTCCTTATTGAATGGACAAATTTTGGCCAAACTTACACAAATATATTATTGGGAGGGGGAAAAGTGCTGATTAGATTTTGGTGACCTTGACCCCATTTTCAAGGTCACAGGAGGGCTTAGATTGTTGGAAAATGAGGCATAGCCTCTTGTCTGCACTCTATCTCCTTATTGAATGGACAAATTTTAGCCAAACTTACACAAATATATCATTGGGAGGGGGAAAAGTGCTGATTAGATTTTGGTGACCTTGACCCCATTTTCAAGGTCACAGGAGGGCTAAGATTGTTGGAAAATGACTTGTCCACATCCTATCTCTTGACGTAATGAATAGGTTTTAACCAAATTTGCACATCTATATTGGTGGAACATGTAAAAGAACTGATTTGATTTTGGTGACCTTGATCCCATTTTCAAGGTCACAGGAGGGCTTAGATTGTTGGAAAATGGCTTGTCCGCACCCTATCTCTTGTAGAAATGAATAGATTTTGACCAAACTTGCACATCTACAATGCTAGGACATGTAAAAGAACTCATTAGATCTTGGTGACCGTGACCCCATTTTCAAGGTCATTGGAGGGCTTAGATTTGTTGGAAAATGGTTTGTATGCACCTTATCTCCTGAATGAATAAATGGATTTTGACCAGACTTGTACAGCTATATTGTTGAGACATGGAAAAGAACTGATTAGGTTTTGGAGACCTTTACCCCATTTTCAAGGATCACAGTTAGGCTTAAATTGTTGGAAAATTGCTTGTCTGCACCCTATTTCCTAAATGAATGAATGGATTTTGACCAAACTTCTACATCTTAATTGTTGAGACATGGAAAAGAACTGATTAGATTTTGATGACCTTGACCCTATTTTCAAGGTCACAGATTGGTGGAAAATGGCTTGTCTGCACCTTGTCTCCTGAAGGAATGAGTAGATCTCAACCAGACTTGCACAGCTATATTTTTGGGACATGCATCGGATTGATTATATTTTGATGATCTTCACCTCATTTTCAAGGTCAGACTTGGGCTTAGATTGTTGGTAAATGGCTTGTCTGCATTCCTATCTTCTAAAGGAATGGATTGATTTTGACCTAACTTGTACATCTTTATTGTTGTGACATGAAAAAGAACTGATTAGATTTTGGTGACCTTGACCCCATTTTCAAGGTCACACTAGGGCTTAGATTGTTGGAAAATGGCGTGTCTGCACTGTATCTCTTGAAGGAATGGATGGATTTTAACTAAACTTGCACAGCCAAATTGTCGTGGCATGGAAAATAAATAATTTTATTTTGGTGACCTTGAGCCCATTTTCAAGGTCGCATGAGGGCTCAGATTGTTGGATAATGGCTTGTCTGCATGCTATCTGCTGAATGAATGGATGGATTTTGACCAAACTTGCACAGCTATATTGTTGAGACAGAGACAAGAACTGATTAGATTTGTTATGACCTTGATCCCATTTTCAAGGTTGCACAGGGGCTATGATTTTAGAAAATGGCTTGTCAGCACCCTATCTCATTTAGGAATGGACGAATTTTGACCAAACTTACATATAGGTATATTGTGACCTTGAGTTTATTATAGATACAATCTAGTTTAACAATATGTTTGTTCAAACTGGTGGGGGGACATATGTTTTCCTCCAAAAACACTGTTCTAGTTTTATTATTTTTTCATAGAATTTAAGCCTTGATATTTCATGCAAATTGTCTCCTAAGGAAGGAGACAATTTGCAAGAAATGTCAAAGCCTATTTTCTTGGAATAGTAAGAAAAATTTTAAAAAATATCTGCTGAAATATTTACCCAACATACTAAGCGCTAGCTCTTTACCATACTTGCCTCACATTTTGAACCAGAGCCGTCGATGGCTCACTATCGCATATCCCCATGCTTTGAAAATCATGTTACAGTATAAATGGTAAAAACTGACCCTATATTGACTACAGGGTTAAAACCCAGGGGTCACATCAAAATACCAAAAGCGTTCCTCCAGTCCTCATCCATAGGGCTATTATCTGTGACAGTTTCAAGGTTCTAGCTCAAAAAGCCTAGGAGGAATTGTGTGACAACCAAAAAGAAGGACCCAAAATCCTACTTTCTGACCTCTAGTGACCCCCCCCCAGACATGCCCCCGGGGCAAAATGTTTGCTCTACTGTATTCTACTCTTCATACCTTTGATTTGATATGCAACATGACTATGTTTGTTCAAAGTGGATTTTGGACCCTTTGCGGCCACACACCACCACCACCCTTCTCCCCCCCCCTCCCCCCCCCCCCCCCCAGGGGTTACATGAAAATTCAGAATGTGTTCCTCCAGTCCTCATCCATAGGGCTATCACCTGTGAAAGGTTTGAGATTCTAGCTTAATGGTCTAGGAGCAATGGTGTGACATTACAGATAGATGTAGATGTATGTACGGTCACAGATGGGGGGTATCACAATATCCCCTCTTTGTCTTCAAAAAGCGCAGGGATAACAAGTCTATTTGGAATACCTGTTATTTGGCAAAACACTGCTGGATAAGTAGCAAACAGTGTACACCCAGATCAGATGTGGCTGCCACATCTGATCTGGGTCTTCTCTGTTTGCTCAGGGCTGTCTCACCCAATACTTAGGGTAAATACTCTAATAGAGTTATAACTAATTATGTCTTTAAGGCCTATACAAATTAATAGCTAGATTGTTAAGCAGATATTTGATGTTGGATGACTTATATTAATTAACAGCTCATCAACATTACAGCATTTCAGTCACAGTCACTGTCCTAAAGTTTCATACCACAAATTTTCTGACAAAATGCTATATGCAAACAGTACAGACCATGATCAGACTGCTTGAGCAATCTGATCAGGGTCCTCTCTGTTTGTCATTCCACCAAACATATAGTGAAACAAATATATAAAAAAGCAAATTTTAGGCAAGAAAAACTGGAATGAAGTTTTAAGAATTTTAGGACATGTACCATACTGAGATGATCATGTCCTAAATACTCAAAATATTTAGGCATTTAACATGTAACCATATACACAAGAGGGGTATTGAGCTTAATATTTTTTCTTATTTCTTCATGACTACAAAATTATGTCATGGGTGCTAATTAGAATTTTGTATCATCATTTGAAGCACTGCCCACTGGCGCATCTAATGGTTATCATTATATGCTTTCATGGAGAAAAACATAACGAAAACATGCCTATATAATTTTGATCCCCCCCCCCCCCCCCACTTAAACCCCACTTTTATATAGAAAAACTTAGGTTTACAGGGGTATACATTATTTTTCCTATTTCTGCTCAAAACATAGATTGTGGGGATGTGTTAGAACTGCCTCACCAAGGCAGTTCTAACAAATACCAACAATCTATGTTTTGAGCAGAAGTATGAATAATATCAGAATTTTTTTGGTGGTGAAATTTTCAGTATATTTGAATAGGCATCTTTTTGTAATGAAAAAATTAAACCGTTTTGGTTAAAAACATTATTTGTCTCCTGTTTAGATGATTTTTTGTTATGCAACACAACCAAACTATAAACTCTTAGAATTTACATGGATTATATCCTGACATAAAATTTTATTCCACAGTAACTAATTGAAATACTGCCTCAAGATCTAGGCATTTTTGTGCAGATTCACTTCAATATATTACAAATTAAACATACATTCTTAATCCATTTTAGTCGAGAAACCCCTAAAAGGGTAATTAGCAAACAGTGCAGACCCAGATCAGATGCCACAGAATGCCATGTCTGATCAGGGTCTACAATGTTTGCATTATTTACTGGAATTTCAATAAACCATAGTAATAACCAAAACTGACCTATAAGACACCTTGCTATTGGAAATAGACTGGTCTAAAGAATGCTGGTCGAAGAGTCCATGTAACTGGACAAAGGAGACAGTTTGCATGAATTGTCAGAACCTATTTTCTAGGAAAAAATTTAAAAGAATATTTCAGAATGTTTTGTGCTGAAATTTTTATCCAGCATGCAAAGTGTTAATATTAAGTGACTGATATGGAAATACTAAAAATAGCATCAGTGACTATCCTCTAAATTACAAAAATTGCAAATGACAGTGCTTAACTTCTGAAGTATATGTTGATCAAAAGACAGCAACTCATGCAAAGAGTTAAATTTTATGCTGCGCCCACATTATGCCCCTGCCAGGAAGTAGGCATTGGCATTAATTGTCACCCAATGTGTTTTGTATATCCAGTCATATGTTCCAGTCTTCCTATTCCAGCCATGTCTTCTAAATCAGTTAAAAGAGCATTACCAAATTTGGTGGGTTAATAGATCTTAGGATGACATTGTGTCTTTTGTAAAAAAACAGGTCATGTGATGTTATACTGCCTGAGAAGTCTTTTGAAATGTCAAGACTTGTTTGAATTATTTGCAAGAGTATCACCAACTTTGGATAGATTGTACATTTTAGGGTGACAGTGTGTTACTTGCAACAATTCCAAAATTATGGGTCTAGCTTGGTACCAAGTCAGTGTCTGGACTATATCTTCTAAACTGATCGAGTGCACATCACCAAATTAGGTTTGACTGTACTTTTTTAGAAATATGAGGATATGTTGCGTGCAAAATTGGAATCATTTGATGAAATATATTTCCAGTGGCACAAGTTTGGTTTCCAGGCCATAATCTTCTAAGCTAACATGTGGAGCTTCACCAAAATACAATGATTCATTCTTTATTAGATGTTGATATGTCATGTGAAAAAAAAGGTCTTGTGATAGACTTCTTCCACAGTTATGACTCTTGATATAAAAATATAAGTAAAGATACCCTGAAAATGCCACAATCACAAAGCACAGCCTTCCAGAGGCACCAAAAGAAGGAGAGATGAGGAACAAATAAGGACAAAAACACCTGCCCAGTAAACGTGTGGTTAGGTAAACTGACCGCGCTCGACATGACCCCATTGGGTTGACTGGGCCGTAAAACCTCAACACAAACAACACAAAGGACAAAAACAAGCACCAGATATGAAACCAAAAATGCTTTAAACAGAAAAGAACTGCAACAGAAGAACCACCTTTGAATGGTCAGTAGGAAAATTACTGTGGGCGTTAACCCTTAAAGTGCTAATCACAACTGGAGCAGATGACAATTTTTTATTTTATTTTTTTTATTTTTCGGAGAAAACAAGTCTTGACATTTCATGTGAATCATCTGCTTGGCAGATGATTCACATGAAATGTCAAGACTTGTTTTCTCTGAAAAATAAAAAAAAAATTCAAATGTGATCTGCCACAAATAACCCTTGGCACTTTAAGGGTTAAACTAGTTTTACTCAGTCATGTTTCCAGGCAATGTATTCTAAATCAGCTGAAGGAGCTTCACCAAATTTAAATGTTATACAGTTAGGATGATGATGGATTCTTTGCAAAACATGGGTTTTTAGTGCAGTATTTCCATAATAACAGCAGTTAATACAAAAGTTGTTTTTTTTTTTCTGGCTGGGGCCATGTAAAGCATTCTGACATTTTCTATTTCAGGTTTTAAATCAGTGTTCTCATATGCCCAGAATATTTATGTCTATATAGGAATCACTGTGTTGTCTGTTGTTCCATTACATTCCATATCATCTCAACACATCTTAAATCATTTTTTCCTTGTAACTTTTGTTATCCTTAAAGGATAATTTTGAAACAAGGAACACATGTCTACTGTCTCAAGAGAAATACAGTTGACTCTCGTTATCTCGACCTCGCTTATCTCGAATAACCGCTTATCTTGAAGCGAAAATCTGGTCCCTGCCTATATATGAAAACCTAACAACAGATGGAAAATATTGTAGAAAAGAGGAGAAATTGCTCCTAAGGAGCAATTTCTCCTCTTTTCCACAATATTTTCAATATATCTCTAACTTCAAAAGTCCAATTACCTATCAGTTTGTTAAATGTGGTTAATCAAATTATTTTTTCCTCAATTCTGCAAACCTGATATGTCGAACTACGGATATCTCGAAGTATTTCAGAGAGTCCCTTGGAGTTCGAGATAACGAGAGTCGACTGTATGTAGAACAATTTACATCATTTGATCTTGTATTTTGGATGACCTGATATTGGTTCCTTCACACTTAAGAAATTGTCCTATCCAGATGCATTGTAACTAATAACTTTAGTTGTCCTTGAAGTATTATTTTGAAACGTGAAACATTTAAATATTATCTCACAAGGAAATTGTAAAACAAGTGACACAAGTCTGTTTATGCATTTTGTATGATCCCTGAAAAACTAAGAAAAGTGTCCCATCCACATGCATTTTCACAGGTAACTTTTCATATCGTTGAAGAGTTGTTTTGAAGCTTGAAACAGTTTAATATTGTCTTGCAAGGAAATAGTAGAACAAGTGACAGAACTCTGTTATGCTTTACTTTGGAAATAGATATACAATGTATCATTGGGAAATTTTCCTGTCAACATGTATTTTCACTGATAACTTTTATTGTCCTTGAAGAATTGTTTTGAAACTTGAATTGTTTATTTCTTGTCTGATGAGGAATTCTCAGTAGGAGTGATATAACCTTATTACGCAGTTTTGCATCACATTTTTTTTGCAAACTTAGAAAATATACCCATGTGGAAAATATTGCAGTTTCAAGCCCCCACAAAGGTAAAAATTCAACTGCCATAAACCTGTTGAAAGCAGCAAGTAAAATATTTAGATGACATTCTAAATTTTTATCTTTTATTTATTTTATTTGAAAAAAAATCTTAATATTTCGTGTGAATTCACATGAAATGTCGAGACTTCTTTTATCTGAAAAATAAATAAATAAAAAAATGTCTTCTCCTGTTATTGTGATTAGTGCCAGACCCATTGTAGTCTGGAAACCCCTAAAAGGGTGATTAGCAAACAGTGCAGACCCAGATCTGATGCCACAGAATGTGGCATCTGATCAGGGTCTCCATTGTTTGCAAATTGAAATAGTTTAGTCATTTTTCTCTAGGAATATCTAAATTTAACAACCGGACATACCTAAAATTGAAATTTGGACTTTTCCAATTTATTTTATGGGGGAATCTATTCAGTCTACAATGGGTTAAGGGTTAAGATAAAGGAGTTGACTGGTTTGAATGGCAAAAATTATGTTGTTGATTTATACTTTATATAACCCTAGAGATTTTGGAAGACATAATTGGATTGGAGACAGACAACAAATTAAGGCAGGTCTTTTAAGGATCCCTTGTGTAATTAGCTTTAGAAATTTAATAGCAATTGATGTAAGTGAAGTGCTAAGACAATATAGCATACTGTGGTCTGCTTTTTTATGCTTAGCATGCTGGGTAACAATTACAGCGAACCATATTTTGATATAATTTTCTTATCTTTTCCAGGAAACAGGCTTTCACGTTTCATGCAAATTGTCTCCTAAGGAGACAATTTGCATGAAATGTGAAAGCCTATTTTCTTGGAAAAAAAAACAAGAAAAATGTCATCATTTGTCATTTGCTGAATTTTCTGATTGAGAGGTTATGGTTAATTTACCATATTTACTCAAAGTATTTGAACACATTAACTCCTTACCATACTTGTCCTAAAATTTGAAAAAAAGTTTATTGTCCTAATTGTTATGTGTCTAAAATATTGCTTAGTGAGTAGCAACTATTGTAGACACTGGTCAGATGCTGTGGGTGTACACTGTTTGCTCAGGCCTGTCTGTTCCAGTACTTAGGATTATTATGGTAATACTGTTTTCTTGAGTTTTAGTCAGCATCCCTGGATACTTGAACTTTTTTATAATCTAAAAAGCGAACTGCTGAGATCCTTTGCAAAAGGCATAGATATTTGAACTTTTCATAATCTAAATGGCAAACTGCTGAGATCCTGGAGAGTGGGCATGGATAATTGAGCTTTGCAAAATGCTGATATCCTTCAGCAGCAGGCATAGATATTTGAACTTTTCATAATCTAAATAGCAAACTGCTGAGATCCTAGGCAGCCGTCATGGATATTAGAGCTTTGCAAAATATATATCTAAATAGCAAACTGTTGAGATCCCAGGCAGCAGGCATGGATATTTAACTTTTCATAATCAAAATAGCAAACTGCTGATATCCTGGGCAGCAGGCATGGATATTGGAACTTTTCATAATCTAAATAGCAAACTGCTGAGATCCTAGGCAGCAGACATGGGTATTGGAACTTTTCATTATCTAAATAGCAAACTGCTGAGATCCTAGACAGCAAGCATGGATAGTGAAACTTTTCATAATCTAAATAGCAAACTGCTGAGATCCTAGGTAGCAGGCATGGGTATTTGAGTTTTGCAAAATCTAAATAGCAAACTGCTGAGACCTTAGGTAGAGGCAGGGATATTGGAACTTTTCATAATCTAAATAGCAAACGGCTGAGATCCTTAATTCAGCAGGCATGGATATTGAAACTTTTCATAATCTAAATAGCAAAGTGCTGAGATCCATATGCAGCAGGCATGGATATTTGCAGAATCTTAACCCTTGCCCTCTCTTTGCAAACAGTGTAGATACAGACCAGTTGGCTTCTTCAAAAAGCCAACTGATCTAGATCTGCACTGTTTGTCGTTCGGTATGAGAATTTGTACAAAATACCTGGATCAAGTAATTGATGGGCTGGATTTTAGAAGTGGGTGTGGCTTCTTAATTTATTCAGCATGACAAGGGTTAAATAGGTACTGCTAATGTTAAGGTCATTGACAGCAGGCATGAATATTTGGACTTTATAGTCTAAACGAAAAACCCACTAAGGTCTTGGACAGTAAGCATGTATATTTGAATTTTGCAAAATCTAAATAGATAACTGCTATGGTCCTGTGCAGTTGAAATATTTTAACAGTGGAAAATCTAAATAGTTAAACTGCTAAGGTCCTTCCTGCATAATAGTCATGTGTATTTGAAATTTCAGAAGTTTTGCTGAATCTATCTGCAAAACTGTTTAAAAACTGTCTTTGGCAATGAGCATAGCCATGGATATTTCGAGGGTTGAGCGCAAGACTGGCGTAAGTCAGATGGTTGTTTTTCCCCAAACCTAATCTCCTCACCATGAAGGTGTTATGAAGATTACAACATTTCTTTCTGTAAACAATGAAAATTTAGGTGCCATTGCTCGTATGAGCAATGGCACCTAAATTTGCATTGTTTACAAAGGGGTCCAAGTTGCCCCTAAACAAGGGTTTCAGAAATATGTTTGAGTTACCATAGTTTTGCGCTCAACCCTCGATTTGAACTTTGCAGAATTTAAATAATAAACTGCCATTAGTTACAGCAGAAATGTATATTTGAACTTTGCCAAATCTAAACAACAATTTCCTAAGAACCTGGACAGCTAGTATGACTATTTGAACTTTGAATTTTTCCGAAACTAAATAGCAGACTGCTAAGGTCATTGGCACGTTTTCTCAAGAATTGAACTTAGCAGAATCTAAATAGCACACTACCAAGTTGTAAAATCTGAACAGCGAATTACTAATATCCTGGACAACTGATGAAGTATACATAAATATTTGCAGAATCAAAAAAAGCAAATTGCTATTGCTTAAGGCAGCAGGCATGGATATTTAAACTTTACAGAAAGGAATATATGTAGCAAACTGCTAAAGTCCTGGACAGAAGGCATGGATGTTTGAACTTTGTAGAACCTTAATAGCAATTTTCTAAGGGCCTAGACAGCTATCATGAATACTTAAACTTTGCAGAATCTGAATAGCAAACTCCTAAGGTCTTTAGCAGACAGGAAGAATGTATGGTAATAATAGGTGTGTGCATATTAAATTGGTAAAAACAGACTGAAAAGTGAAATAACTTGCTTCCTAATCTCTGGACAAATGAGGCAATGTACAGACAATATATCATTAGTCAACAAGTGTCCTACAATAAAACAAAGTTGAACATGCTGTGCAGCTTGTATTTTGGTACATATGTGAAAAAATGTCTCTTAAATTTGAATAGGAAAGGTTGAGATTTTCCTTATCTCTAGACAGTCTGATCAAGGTCTTCTCTGTTGGGTGACAGGCTTTTTGGATTCTCTAGAACTTATTGGTAAACAGCATACATTGAGCACATTTGCAGGCTGTTTAGATCTTCACTGTTTGTGTCTGTAATAAGGGACATTTTTCCCCTTCCAAGTATTGCATTTTATTGTGAAATTAATTGCACTGTCTGCATGATGTCTTGTATTAACCATTAACTTGCTTATATTTTATGTAAGCAGATAATATAAAGCACTAAGAACATCTGTAGCAGACAACATTATATTTTTTTTTTCTTTTTGTGTCGTCCCCTGGGACAAATTATTGTTGCTGATTCTGTTGGTGTTGGCCTTGGCATCAGGGCAATGTTCCATAAGCCAGTAAGTGGATTCTTACCAAATTTGCATTCATATACCGATGGGACAAGATATTTAACTGGCTAGGTTTTGGTGACCTTGACTTAATTTTCAAGGTCACAGCTGGACTAAAACAGAGACAATTGAGACACTTTCTTGTCTGCACTACATGTATATGTAATGAACCAGTAAGCAGATTCATACCAAATTTGCAGAAATATCATTGGGGCTAGATGATGAATTGATTAAGTTTGGTGACCTTGACCTAATTTTTAGGATCACTACTGGACTATAATTGTTAAATTTGTGACACTTTGTTGTCTGTGTGATATATATCAGTAAGCAAATACTTACCAGCTTTGCATAGATATAAAAGGTATCATTGGGACTATATGATGAACTTGTAAGGTTTTAGTGACCTTGACCCAATTTTGTTAAGTCACCGCAGGGACTTACACTATTAAAATAAAGCATTTCAATGCCCTGTCTCCATAACTAGTTGATGAATTCTGGTTGGATTTGGTATATAGTATAACTGGTATGGTTTTGATTACTGATTGTATTCTGGTGACCTAGTCCCAATTTTCAAGGTTACATGGGACTACCACAATTTAAATAAAGCTTTTAAACACCCAGTTAAAACAAAGCATTTTATCTCCATAACCAGTTGATAGACCCTGGTCAAACTTGCAATATACTGTAATCGGGATTGTCTTACTTACTGATTACATTTGGTGACCTTGACTCAGTTTTCAAGGTCTTCACGGGACTTACACTGTTAAAATAAAAGTTTTCAATGCCCTATTTCCATAACAAACTGATAGAATGTCAGCAATGGGATAGAGTATAACTGGGATAGTCTTAACTGCTGGTTGTATTTTGGTGACCTTGACCCAGTTTTCAACTTCACAGTTGGACACACTATTAAAATAAAGCTTTTCAGCACCCTGTCTCCATAACAGTTCCATGGATTCTGGTCGGACTTGTTATATCCTATAACTGGGATAATCTTAATTGATGCTTAGATTTTGGTGTCATTGACCCAATTTTCAAGGTCACCATGGGACTGACACAATTAAAATATAGCTTTTGAATGCCCCACTCTATAACCATTTGATTGATTCTGATCAGACTTGGTATATAGTGTAACTTGAATATTCTTTATTGATGATTAGATTTTGGTGACCTTGTCCCAACGTTCAAGGTCACCATGGGACTAAAACTATTAAGAATAAGCGTTTCTATGCTCTCTATAACTGGTTGATGGATGCCCACTATAACTGGTAGATGGATTTGAGTCATATTGCTATATAGTATGATGGGGCTGGTCTTAATTGCTTATTATAGTTTTGTGATCTTGACCCACTTTTCAACGTAACCATGGTATTTACACTGTTAAAAAATGTTTCAAGGTCACCGTGGGACTTACAATATTGAATAAAGCATTTTGATTCCCCGTCTCCACCAACTGGGGATGGATTCTGATCAGACTTGGTATATAGTGTAATGGGATGGTATTAATTGCTGATTATATATTGGTGACCTTGACCCAATTTTCAAGATCACCAGATCATCTCAGCACTAGTTTTTTCAAAGAAAAGCTTTTCTACATTATATCATCTGAACCAGTGCAAGGATTCAAGTCAAAGTTAACCTGGAGATTTTCATCAAACTTTGATATATCATTTGGGATATGCCTTCCAGTTGATAAGAGTTTGTTAACCTCGATCAGCGTTTTCTTTGAGAACTCTGATTTGCTCTTTTTTTTTTTTTTTTTGTTGCTGTTGTTTTTCAGAGACTGTAAGGCTTGTCATTTCATGTGAATCAACTGCTTACAGACAACTCACATGAAATGCCAGGACTTAATTTCTCTGAAAAATTAAAAAAAAAAATCAAATTGTCATCTACTGCAGTTGTAATTAGTGTTTTAAGGAGTAAAATGGAATAGAACATGAGATAAATACCTTTGGACATGTGTATCTGGTGAAGACACAGATCAGTCAGCACATCCCATAGATCTAGATAAGACTGACTATCAGGTAAATATTTTCCTTATAAGAAAACATATGTTGTGGGTACTCATTAGAAGTGCCTTGCCAAGGCGCTTCTAATGAGTACCTACAACATATGTTTTCATGGAAAAATAAGAAAAATACCAATATTTTTTGGATTGGAAAAAAAATCTTATCAAGAGCTATGCGTCCTCACAGTCACTGTCTTCTCTGTTCCTCTGAAGAAACCTTGGACCCTTAAATTAGCTATCCTAAGAGCACTGAGAAAAGACAATAACAAAAAAAAAAAGATGCCGTCTGAATTTTTAGTGTATTAATATAGAATTGCACTGTAAATAGCAGCAAACAGAATTTTGACTGTTTATAGAATATTTGTCTCAAGAGGGAAAGGCTTCTAAAACTCATTTTGTTAAGAGTGTGTAAACAGTTGATTTTAATTGTTCTGATCAATCTTAGAAACCAGATCGGTTTCAGCAGACAGCATGAATATTATCATAAAGGTCTGCAGATAAGGTGATTTTTTTAACCAAAACGGACTGATATTTTTCTTATTTCTCTACAAAAACATAGTGAAACACTTCTAATGAGTACCCACAACGTATGTTTTCATAGAAGAATAAGAAAAACAATATAGATAGCCCCCCCCCATCCCCAAAATAATATAGATAGCCCCCCACCCCCACCCCCCTTATCTGGAGGTATGGAAGTATTCAAGTGATATTCAAATGGTAAAATGGCGACTAGTTTCTGATTGGAAAATGTTGATAAAGCAAAGAGCAAACACCAGAACCACCCATAATAGGAAAGGCTGTATCTATATATACCGGTACTGCCTGACACCCTCGCAGACATAATTATTAGGCAGGAGTGTGCTATTGAGCAAAATGGTAGAAAATTACCTGAAAAGAAATGATATTAGCAAGATAGTGGAGGGGATAGAAGATGAAAGGTTAAAATAGTGAATTGGAGTTTAAAATTAGGTTAAAAACAATATCTGGATCTAGGGTCTAGAGTGTTGCAGCTTGCTAACCGCGACCTTGGATAATTCAGGGTCCTGCAGGCTGACAACAGACTCTGGTAAAGCATTCCACTGTACTATGGTCAATGAAAAAAAATTAGTATTTGTAATAATTCCTAGTTTTTGAAATCTGGTGGAAAGTCATTGAGTGGCAGTACCATGACACTTTTTGTATAAGATGGATATAGTCTGGAAGAGGTACTACCACAAGCCCATGGATGATTTTATAAAAGAGACATGCCATAGCTACAGATAAAAGGGGGTATCTACATAATATTTTTCTTATTTCTCCGCAAATACATATGTTGTGGGTACTCATTAGAAGCGCCTCGCCGAGGCGCTTCTAATGAGTACCCACAACATATGTTTTCATTGAGAAATAAGAACGTTATCAGCATTTTTCGAATGAAAAAAGCGCCTTATCTGTTGCTATGGCGTGCATCTTGTAGTTTTTCAAGCTGGAGTACTTTTTCCTTGATGTAGAGGTCCCAGATGGGGGGGCAGCATACTCAAGCTGAAAGTGTTTTATAGGCTGTTTCTCTGACCTTTGGGTTTTTAGCTCTACCACAGGTAACAAGGGGGACTGTCCAGGGTCCATGTATCCATATGTCCATAACCCATTTCTCATTATCACATCTCCTCTGAGGTCACTGTTCAGATTTTTTCAAAACTTGTCTAGGATCACTGTTCAGATTTGCAGGATGTTCCCTTGATGACCTAGTTGTGCACACCCAAATTTGGTTCTGGTCCCTCAACAAATATGGCCCCGTCTGCCACAGTGCTTGCACTAACTGTCAAAATCAGGAAGTCCCAGGACTTCCTAGCTCCAATATCTTGAAATCCTGGTGCTCAGATCTTTTCACTCACTTTCAGAAATTCAACCTCAATATTCTTAAACTCTCATTTATGGAGTAAAACCGCAGTTCTTAAGCTAAATAACACATAAATTTATTCTAAATTTTTGTTATATAAATGACTAAGTATCTTTAAAAGTTGGGAGTCTCAGACTTCCTGGCATTGATTTTTGGAAGTCCCAGGGCAATTTTTGGGAGTCTCTGACTCCCAGACTTCCGTTAATGCAACCACTGCTGCCGTCCTGTATTTTTCCCATTAATTCATCTTTTCAGTAACCAGTGATGATGTTTCGTAGAAACTTTGCATAATGATTCCGCACAATCCATGGATGAGTTTCCATGAAAATGATTCCAATGCATTGACTTACATGGCTGAGTGGTGGCCATCTTAGAATTCATGAATTCTCCTTTACTTAACAGTTACAATTTTGTTATCACATCTCCTCCAAGACCACTGGTCCGATTCTTTCAAATCTTGTCTGGGATGTTTCCCTATTGACATAGCTGTGCATGCCGGAATTTCATTCTGGTTCATCAACAAATATGGCCGATGTCAGCCCTCTTGGATTTTTCCCATTATAGCATGACCTCCCTAACCAGAGCATTAACCTCATTGAAATTAAGCATATGGATTCCCCTCAACCTCTAGATATCATTCCAAAAATGATTCCGTCCTTCCATCAATATGGCCACCAGATAGCCATCTTAGAAATCGTGGCTTACCCTTTACTTAACACTGTAACAATCTTGTTATCGCATCTCCTCTGAGACAGTTTTCAGATTCTTTTGAAACTTGTCTTGGATGTTCCAAAAGTAGTCTAGTTGTGCACAGCCAAATTTGGTACCAGTCCGTTGACAAGTATGGCCACTGTCCACCATCCATGGAATGTCAAATCCTGTTTTCTAGGAAAAATAAGAAAAATATTTCAAAATGTCATCTCCTGAAACTTTTACCCAGCAGACAAAGTGTTATGAATTGTTGGATACAGCAGAATCAGTTTACAATAAAGATTCCAGATCAGGCTTTGAAGCTTTGCTAGCTTATCTGGGTCTTTACTGATTGCACTGTTTGTTATGGCACAGTTTGCGTGTTAACCCTTAAACTGCCAGTCACAACAATTGCCGTCTGCTTTGTCATCTGCTTGTGATTTTAAACAGTCATTTCTGCAAACAGTGTGGACCCAGATCAGACTGCTCCTAGAGGAGCAGTCTGATCTGGGTCCACACTGTTTGCCTGTATGCAAAAATAGGTTTGAAAAGTTTGCAAGAATATTCAGCAGACAACATAAACAGACAACATTTTCTGATGCAGATTTTCTTGGCGTTTTAAGGGTTAACCTGTAGCATGGTGACTTTAAAATAAGCAGATAACATTTTCAAATATTTTTCTTTTTTTCCTCTGAAAACAGGTCTGGACATTTCATTGGATTGGCTCCTTTCAGTGAAAGGTTGAGCTGTTTTCTTACTTTTTCCTGGACAGAACTAGACCTTTCACTGAATAACATGGCAAGATTTTAATGCTTAGCTTTCTGGGTAAAAATTTTAGCAAATGACATTTTGAAATATTTTTCCCAGAAAATAGGATGACATTTCATGCAAATTCTCTTCAGTAGTAAACTGGATTTGACATTTCACGCAAATTGTGTCATTGGAGATGATTTGCATGAAATGTCGAATCCTGTTTTATGGGAAAAGTAAGCAAAATATCATCAGTTTGCATCTGCTGAGTTAGTCAAGAGAGTGGTAACCGTTATAGAATAAAAGTAAGAAAAACATAATACACCACAACCTCTTTATAACACTATTGTTGGGGTCTATAACATAAACCGTGTTAGTTAAAGAACCGTGTTATATCCAAACAAAAATGTATAGATTATATTGAAAAATGGTCATTTTTCAATATAATCTATACATTTTTGGAATCCATCTTTGAACCGTGTTATATCCAAAACCGTGTTAAAACAAACCGTGTTATAAAGAGGTTGTAGTGTATACTGTATATAAAATCTGCTGTTTATGTCAGTAGAATGCTAAAGGTTACAAAAAATACATTCTTCCCAGAAGACGGAACATGCCAATATGCAAAATAATAACACTTAAAACAGAAACAGAAAACATCTTTTTTATTCTTCCAAGAAAATAATGCTTGACATTTTATGTGAATACTCTGCTTAGCAGACAATTTACATGAAATGTCAAGCCTTAGTTTCTCACAAAAAATATATATAAATAAAATGCTCTCTGTTACAATCAGGCATGGTACTATAATGATTAAATACCTATGGCTTGCACTTTTATGATGTTTGCGACAAAATAGGATGGAACCTAGTTCAACTTTGTCATTTTGTAGACAGAAAAATGACGTCAGATTTCTGGTCTGTTATATAAAGAAATAACCTGTATAGTAATTTTCCAGACTTTAAAAGAGGAAATCTGTAATTAGAAGCAATTACTTTTGATGCTGTTTCTGTCTTCTGCTGATAAATTATGTTTCTTGTGACATCAGTCATCTGTCTGCTGCATAATTGTTCCACAAAGAGTTACATAGATTTATTTCCCAAGAGTTGCCATAATATTGGTTTGGGATATGCAAAGATTATTTGTGTCCTGAACTTTTTTTTTCTGTTTCGCGAACTTTTCATGATAGACACCTGAATAGCAATTTATCTTATAAAAAAAAAATGTCTTGGATTTAATTTTCTCAGAAAAGTTGGGTAATTTCCAAGTTTGATGTTTTGTCTGCACTTGACCCTTTACGATTAGCAGTTTGGGTAAAATTTTCAGCGGATAACATGTTAAAATATTTTTTCTTATTTTTTCCTGGAAAACAGGTTTTGCCATTTCATGCAAATTGTCTCCAATAGAGACAATTTGCATGAAATAACAAATCCTGTTTTCTGGGAAAAATAAGAAAAAATATCATCAATTAGTTATCTGCCCATAGAGTGGTAAAGGTTAAAATGCCATTTACAACTGCAGCAGATGGGACTAAATTTTTTTTTCAGATAAAATAAGCCTTGACATTTTATGTGAATCATCTGCCAAGCAGAGGATTCACCTGAAATGTCAAGATTTATTTCTCTGAAAATAATTTAAAAAAAAAATCAAAATGTCATCTGCTCTAATTTTGCATAGAAATTTAAGGTTTAACATTTTGTTTTACATATATAAATTGCACAGTTGCACATCTGTGGAACTTTAGTAGATGTCAGCACCCATCTTTGTAACATCAAAGATGATTTTGACAAAGAGTGGTCACTAAAATATTGTTGAAAATGGGTTCAGTGCCCATGCTATGAGAATATAAATTCTTTGAGATTCCTGCAAAAAGTTTTGTCTCTAATGGGATTCCACAGTTCTATCTCAGGTTTATTTTAATCCTAGTCCTAGTCTTTGCAAACAGTGTAGATCCAGATCAGTTGGCTTCTGAAGAAGCCAGCTGATCTGGATCTGCACTGTTTGCCAATAAGTATGTTAATTTATATCAGAAATCTGGATCAAGTTGTCTGATTGGCTGAAAATTAGAAGAGGACGTGGCATCTTAATTTATTCAGCATGACAAGGGTTAAAATGCTTCACTGCACTTCATTTCTGTTTTCAGTAGCTAAGTATACCTATTTATTTTATGCAAATTGATTTTCAAATGACAGAGATATTTAGATATGAAAAATAATATATGCAATGATCTACGAGGGGTGTTCAAATATGAATGCAACTATGTTAATTTTCAGAAGCGCTTAACAAACAATGCCAAAATCTTTATCTCAATCCTTCAAAATATTGCCACCATGTGATACACAGTTTCAGTCTTTTAATCCAATTTTCAAATGCGTTTTCATAATTTTTCGAGGTATACTGTCCAGACACTGAAAAAAAGCCGAACCAAGATTTTTGCGCATTTGATATTTTCTTCCAGCAAGGTATTTTTATGAGCCTCAGGAATAGGAAAAAGTCACAAGGGGCAAGATCTGGCGAATAAGGAGGGTGCGGAAGCTCGACAACCTTTTCCTGTTTCAGATATTCGCCTACAATGGCCGCTTTGTTTCATTAAATATCTCTTTCGCCTGTATACCAAGAATACAGCAGTTCTTGATATACGAGGGATGTTCGAAATGAATTGCTTATTGTCCTCTAGCTCGATATCCACGTGGGGCACGATAAAAACCAATACATACCTGTATAGGGCTATTCAATATCTACACAATGGTATATAAATGTACATGTTAGACTAAGTGTAAGACATAAAAGGGGCTCTTACACGGTATAGGAAATTTACATTGGTTTCTGCCCACGCTTGGAATTGGATGAAATTCTGCACAATGTTTGCCTAAGGTATAACACTGATGATTATGAGGCATTGACTTTTAAATGTAGTTCCATTGTAAATTTATGGTGTTTTGTATGCGGCCACTACCATATCAGTGGGTGCCCTAATATTAACCTTCGTACAGTAAACAGGATTTCATTTTTCAGATGCTGGAATGTTTTATTAATTAAGGCCATCATTAGTACATGTTTTGATACTATGGATGGCTTCATGTACTTAGCAATAGTGTCGGAGCAATAACGTAAGTTGAACGGTAGCCCCATATTTCATCTGCAGGTTATGTATTCATCCAGATATTATCTGCAGTTTTACCATGTTCTGATTCTTGTCAAGACACCATTTCAGCATAAAAAAATTCCCATATGTATTAGCAATAAACACATGAAATTTCATAAAAATTGAAGACCGGTAACATGTTGTTTGAACAGCCTGAATACATATAGTCCTGAGTCGGCAAAATATGAAATTACCCAATACTCATGTATAAGTAGTATCGTGTAAAGTCAACTTATCAATAGCTTTCAATTTGGATTACTATGATATAGTATGATTTGTATAAGAAGTTGATACCATAATTGTACATATTCATTTATAACCAGTTGACTGAATTGCACCTTGTTGAACACCATGTCCAAAAAAAAAAAAAAAAACTTTTCATTTACATGATCTGGACCATGCAGACACTAAGTTCTCTGTATCTGTATATATAGGATTCCACTTCAAATACTTGACTGTGGAAGTATTTACCAGATAATAAAAAACAGTCTTGTAACTGATGATGATGATTATGAAACCTGGGTCTAGCTTTAAAGTTACTCGTTCAGGCAGATAGACATGGTGGGCACAACTTGCTTACCAAGAATTTAAGTATAAGAACTAAAACAAAACTTGAATACTAAAAGCCTCCTTTCAAAACATATTAAAACACAAAAAACAGAGACAAGGTGAAAATAGAATTAATTAAATACCATAGAACTGCCAGCAACCAAATGGATGAAAACTGTTCAAAAACTCTTCAATACATCCTTTAGATTCACATTAAGACCACACAAGTTAGCTGTTTTAAACTCCTGTGTTAATTAACATATGGCAGAGTTTCAAACTAGTATGGAAGTCCTTAGGCAAATGACTAAAATATGAATGTCATACAACCTTTGGAAAAATCTTAAACATGAAGAACTACAGAACACCGATTTGTTGTTTAAGTCAAACTATGTGCACTAGAATAGAACTTATGCAGAACAGAAACAATTTCATATATGCTTACTGTAAGGAAGAAAGGATATATCTGCTTTTCTGATAGCAAAAGTTAAGACCACATAAACAGTATTCTGTGCTGCTGTCATCAAAGATAACTGTTGAAACAAAGAGAAAAACTCCAGTGTCAGTGTCAATTCGCTCGCAGGAAATACCGATTGAAGTGACACATTTGAACATGTTACAGGACAAGAAATCCAGTGTTCATAATTTCAAAATACAATATAGGCTTGCAAGCAAGCTATAGATATATCAGAAGTTAAGCCTTTAGGTATTATTTTCTTTTCAAGCGTTCTTAGTTTGGATAGAGTTCACCAGTTCAAAAGTAAATCTCCAAAATCCTAAAGTCTGTTGATGGGGATGCAAATCCTTCTTCAAACCAAACAAACAAACAAGCAACAACTACTTGCAATAGTACGTTTGCACATGTTCTTAATATGACAATGGAGATTGTGGATCTCCCTGTTTTATGCCTATTTTTGTAATGGTGAGAATGGATACCCCTGTTTTACACCTATTTTAGTTTTATGCCTTTTGGGAAGTAATTATACAAAATGCTCAATGATTTGCTGACATGAATTAAAGCGTAAGATTTTGTTAAGCCTAATTTGTTAATTAGAATTTCTTTAGATTTAATTTGTTATGCTGTCTACATTTGTAATAGTTGGTTAGTCAGAGTCCATATAAATAGAAGGCAAGTAATAGAAAGTCATGAAAATTTAATGGGTAGCTCAAGATATATTCATTCTGAGTTGTCTAAACTCTCTTTGATTTGTTAAGTGTTAGAAGTGTTTGGTAACACTGCCTTTCTCTACTGTTTTTTATCAATGTAACAAAATAGTCAATTTTGTAAAATTCGACCTATATCCATTCAAGGCCTAAAATGACAATGTTACCGGTTTTGATTTTTTATGAAATTTGGCACAGCTATAGAGGATATATGTAGCAAATTTTCCTGGTAGTATGAAATCTTGACAAAGACTATAACATATTAATTTTGAAAGTTTAATTTTGATATTTTTTTCATTTTTTTTTGGTAAAAAATCAGATTTTTTATAATCAATTTATCAGAAAATGTTAACTTTAATTAAATATAAATGTTTTATGGTACCAATAGAATTACTATGGTGTTCACCATTCAGCACAGCGCATAAATCTTAAAACTAAATTAAACTTAAGATGTATGACATACTTATTTGGAGAAGTATCAGCTCATGGGGGGAGTGAGTCAAGGTTGCGTCCTGAGTCCACTTTTTATTATATAATTTAATAAGCGTATTTTCATAGGTTGCATATGCCTAGTTATTATTATACAAAGTTCCAGAAAAATCCATGCGTGGGCAGAAATGAAAGATGCCCTTTGCCATTTGAATACACGCAGTCATTAACCACTGCAGTAAAAATGGTTGGTAGAAGCGTCGACAAAAAAGATGAAATACGGGCTTACGTCAAAGCTCGCTCAAAACTTGGTTGTTCTTTGAAGAAGCTGATGACTGAAATTTCTACTGCTTTTGGACCTTCTTGTGTGTCTTATGGCACAGTTCGGCGGTGGAAAAAGAAATTTGAGTCTGGTGTAGAGTCCATCAAAAATGCACCGAAATCAGGTAGGCCAAAATCTGCATCTCGTAAAGAAATCGTTTCCAAAATAAAGGAAATCATTGAAGGAGATGCCAGTTTTACAGTTCGTGATATTGCACGAAAGGTAGGCATATCACTATCAACGGTTCACCTTATTTTAAAGAAGCATTTGAAAGTCAGAAAGATTTCTGCTAGATGGGTGCCACATCTGTTGACTGACGAGCAAAAGCGGCCAAAAAGCTGCTTCAAATGTTTCCAAAATATGACAAAAAGCAGTTTGCCAATGTCATCACAGGTGATGAAACCTGGGTCCATTATTTTGAGCCCGTCAGACTGGTTAGCAATAAGATCTAGGCCACTAAACACAGCAAACGCCCAATAATTGCCAAACGTTCTTTGAGTACAAAGAAGGTTTTGTATGCTATCTTCTTCTCTGGTGAAGGAGTCGCAATAAAAGTGCCAGTGAAAAAGGGCAAAAGCATCACCGGAAAGTACTACAAAGACGTAGTACTGAAGAAACTGAAAAAGTATTATCAGAAACGATGCCTTGCCACTGGTTTTAAACATGTCCGTCTTCTATATGACAATGCCCCAGCTCATACCTCCGCAATAGTTAGGCGTTTTTGAAGAAAGAAAAAGTAACTGTTTTGCCTCACCCCCCGTATTCCCCAGACCTTTCCCCATGTGATTTCTTTTTGTTTCCGAAATTGAAAGCATTCCTTGCTGGGCGGAAATACCAGTCCCGACAGGCACTTGGATCTGCCATTCACCAGTACCTTATTACTCTGCCCAAATCAGCGTACCGTGACGCCTTCAAGAAGTGGATACATCAGCTGAAACTTTGCATTTCTAGCCAAGGGGAGTACTTCGAGGGCATGAAATGAGTACTTTTGGGCTAATTTGAAATTTGAAGTCTCCAGATAGAAATAAGCAGTTCATTTCGAACATCCCTCGTAGGACCATATTTGGTCAGTGAAAGGAGACCTTTTCCCAACCATTTTAGCTTTTGTGTACACGAGTAGACAGTGTTAATCAAGCAATTGTCAAAGCTAGACTGAACAGATTTACACATGTATTGTATCAATGGAGAGCTTACACAACCATCTATACGATACATGTACCTATTTTGTGCAAATAGTGGTTAAAAGTGAGATATTGGCCTAGTTGCATTCATATCTGGACACCCCTCGTACTAGTAAACATGGATGGAAATACTGAAATTCCTGTCTGTATATACTTGCAGCACACAAGGCTTGATTTAGATGTATATAAGATATTTGATGAACTTTGTGGACCTCTGTCCATTTCTATGTGCACAGCATTTAGGTTGGTTTAACCCTTGTCCTGCTGAACCCGGATATACACTGTCTTTGCAAACAGTGTAGATCCAGATCAGTTGGCTTCTGAAGAAGCCAACTGATCTGGATCTGCACTGTTTGCCATTAAGTATGTGAACTTATAGCAACAATTCAGATCAAGTAATCTGATTGGCTGAAAATTAGAAATAGGTGTGGCATCTTATTTTATTCAGCAGGACAAGGGTAAAGCTTTTAAATTAAAGCATTATACCGCTATTATCAAGGCAAACTAGCTGCTGTAAAGGCTGTGGTAGAATAGGATGCCTCAGGATGATGATTGTTGGTAAAAGCTATAGACAATAGTACTGGCATATCAGAAGGCAGAGTCCAAAAGATTCTAAAGAAGTATTTGCACCTGAGAATTACTTTTAATAGCTACGTATCTGATTTGCTTGCTAAGGAACAAAAGAAACAGCGTTTAAAATGTTCATGGGAACTTCTGAAAAATACAAAAGCTTTAATAGTCGGGTAATATTTCTAATTTGCTAACAGATGAAAATACAGTCGACTCTCGTTATCTCGACCTCCCTTATTTCGAATAACAGCTTTATCTTGAAGTGAAATTCTGGTCCCAGTTTTAACATGAAAATCTAAGAACAGGTGACAAAATATTGTGGAAAAGAGGAGAAATTGCTCCTCTTTTTATATCTCTAACTTCAGGAGTCAGATTACATATTTATTTGGTAAATGTGGTGGTTTGATTTATTGTTTTCCTCACTTCTGCAACTCTGATATTTCCAGGTGTTTCAGAGAATCCCTTGGAATTCGAGATAACGAGTCGACTGTATTTGCGCCACAGAAAAGGGCTGATAAAAAGCTATGAAAAGAAACATATAAAAAACACTGAATGGTCTGGGGTCTATGTGACTCATGACAAGGCCTTCTTTTACAGGTGGGAGGATGTTATTTACCCTGAATATTGGAACAACTATAATCCTTGCCATACTGATGGTTATATTGTCCATTTTGATGCTTATAATATTGGGATAGCAGTTCAGTATTTTCTATGGAGGAAGTATTCAGAGAGGCCAGTGAAACACTTAATCTTGCCCACCTGGGCATCTTGTCCCTAGCCCTGGGCAGCTTGCCCCCACCTAAGAAAACCTGGCAAACTCAGTTCAAAATGATATTTATTATTTCTTATTTAGCAAACTGTGTAGATCCAGATCAGACACCACAGAATGCAGCATCTGATCAGGGTCTACACTGTTTACCATTTAGGCGCATCAACAGTTAGTAAAGTGGACATGTTCAAATAGTAGGACAAATTCGGTAAAGTTAAGGTGTCCCAGTATTTAACCCCAGTCCTGCTGAACCTGGATATGCCCTGCCTTTGCAAACCAACTGATCTGGATATACACCACAACCTCTTTATAACACTATTGATGGGGTTCATAGAACAAACCGTGTTAGTTAACAACCGTGTTATATCCAAACAAAAATGTATAGATTATATTGAAAAATGACCATTTATGGTCATTTTTCAATATAATCTATACATTTTTGGGATCCATCTTTGAATCATGTTATATCCCAAACCGTGTTATAATGATACGTGTTATAAAGAGGTTGAAGTGTACAAAGTTTGCCATAAAGTTTGTGAATTTGTATCAACAATCTGGATCAAGTAATCTGACTGGCTGAAAATAAGAAATGGGCGGGGCATCTAAATTTATTCAGCATGTCAAGGGTTAAGGTAATTATGCCAGTCATGCTCAACCTTCAGAGCACTTTTAACCCTTTAAAAGCACTAAGCAAAATTGTAGCAGACAACATTTTTTACTATTATTATTATTATTATTATTATTATTTTATCAAGAAAATAATACAGCATTTCTTAAAAATCATCTGCTCAGCAGATGATTTGTATAATATGCCAAGGCTTATTTTCCCTGAAGGATACAAAAATAAATAAATAAACGAAAATTTGTCTGCTGCAATCATGATAAGCACTTTTACAAGATTAACCCTTAAAATGCCAAGAAAACCTGCATCTGAAAATGTCGTCTGCTTATATCGTCTGCTGAATATTCTTGCAAACTTTTCTAACCTATTTTTACATACAGGCAAACAGTGTGGACCCTGATCAGACTGCTCCTAGAGGAGCAGTCTGATCTGGGTCCACACTATTTGCAAAAATGATTTAAAATCTCAAGCAGATGACAAAGCAGACGACAGTTGTTGTGATTGGCAGTTTAAGGGTTAAGACCTTGAAAATTGGAGTTCAAACACTCCCTATATTCAGAGCAGATTGCTTTTTTACTGTATAGTATTAAGTGCCAAGCAAAATTTGTAGCGGGCAACATTCAAACCTTTTTTTTTTTAACTTTTAGAGAAAATAGAAAATAATTATTGACATTTCATGTGAATCATATGCTTGGCAGACAGATCAAACAAAATGCCAAGATTTATTTTCTTTAAAAATATTTTGAAAAAAAGAAAGGTATTTGAAAATGACGTCTGCTGCAGTCCTGATTGCACTTTACTGGTTAAGAGATAATAATAGAGCTGCATCATCTTAGAAAGGCATCATTAGTCCTTAACTCTTTCACTGCCATAGGTGATAACAATAGGCTTTTGCAAACAGTGTAGATCAAGATGAGACTGCTCATAATAATCATCAGGATCTACGCTGTTTGCCATTCAGTCTTTCAACTTTACATATAAACTTCTTTGCAGTCGATAGGATAGTTTGTTGAAAAAACAAAGCAGACGGACAAATGTGTTCTGAAATTTGGCGTCGAAAGAGTTAAAGTGCTTGTCATGGCTGCAGCAAATGACATGTCTATTTTTTTATTTTATTTATTTATTTTTTATTTATTTTTTTTGTATTGTTCAAAGAAAATAAGGCTTGATATTTCATTATTCACATTATTTTCTCTGAAAAATGATAATAAAAACAATAGAATTTCATCTGCTGCAATTTTGCTTAGTGCTTAACTCTTTGCATGCTGGGTAATTTTGCATGCTTTTTTTGTCTTCTGTGGATTTTTTTTCAAAATTAACTTTTTCCAAAAAATCTTTCAGGAATACCATCAGAGTGTCAATCAGTTTGGATCAGTGAAATTTTCAATATATTTGAATAGAGGTATTTTTGTAGGGAATCTCTCAACCAAATTAATCCCATTGTTACTTGGATTACCTGCATTGATGCATTCTTACCTGTTTGTTGAAGCCTTTGCAAACAGTATAAATCCAGATCCATCACAAAAACAAGCCTATATAATTTTGACCCCCTTAAATCCCACTTTTATATAGTAAAACTGGGGTTTACAGGGGTATACAATATTTTTCATATTTCTGCTCAAAACATAGATTGTGGGTACTCGTTAGAACCGCCTCGTGTTTTGAGCAGAAATATAGAAAAAATATCAGTTTTTCATTTGAAAATTTTCAGTTTTTGGAGGTGAAATCTTCTATTTATTTGAATAGGCGTGTTTTCGTAATGCAGTGAAGAGGCTAATTGATCTGGATCTGCACTGTTTGTTATTCACTGAGTGAATTTGTATCAACAACCTCGATCAAGCAATCTGATTGGCTGATATTTATAACTGGATGTGGCATCTATATATATTCATCATGACAAGGGTTAGTCTGTACTGACGTGTTTATATGATTTACATATTAACCATAGTAGAAAATCCATCAAAGTTTAAGATTTCACTAATTTTAAATTGAAAATGAGGTTGAACTGTAATGAATTATAGCAAAATTTAAATATAAATATGGTATTAGAATTTAATAGTTTTATATGCTTATGCTTGCCTTGTATATTTGTAACTATATTCTGTTTTAATAAATATCACATATTTTTACATCCTCCCTCATATATGAATAGTGTGCTCCAGTCTACCTGTTTGGCACAATTTGGTATGTTTATTTCTGCCACAAATTGGTGATCACTTTTGGCACAATTTGAAAAAAAAAAAAAAAAAGGCGCAAATGGGTTATAGTTTCGCTCATATTGGAATGGCCTACCAAATGTTTGGTAGTCAAGGCATTATTGTGCTGTCAATTAGAACAAACCACAAAATAAACTGATATTATATTAAATCATTTTTTTTTTTTTTTGACAAAAGTTTGCACATTACCTTTACTTAAAGCATTGCAGGCAGATTTTTTTTTTTTTTTGTATTTTTACTGGAGCCATATATAGCAGTATTAATTTTTACAGTTCAACATGCCAATCATAACTGTAGCAGACAACATTTTTATTTAATTTTTACTATTATTTTTCAGAGAAAATAAGGCTTGACATTTCATGTGAATCATCTGCTAGGCAGGTGATTCACATGAACTGTCAAGCTTTATTTTCTCTGAAAAATAAAGAAAACGAATTTAGACTGCGGTCTGCTGCAAATTTGCCCAGCACTTTAAGAGTTTGTGCAATACATCAGTTGAATCTGTCATAATTTGTTGGTTTCTTGACTGGTAAAAGCTACTGGTGTAATATTAACCATTACTGCTCACTTGGCTAATTCAGCAGATGACAAGTTGATGATAGTTTTCTTATTTTTTTGCGAGAAACAGGATTTGACATTTCATGCAAATTGTCTCCATGGAGACAATTTTCATCAAATGTCAAAACCTGTTTTCTGGCAAAAAAAGGGAAAAATATTTCAGTATGTCATCTGCTGAAAGTTTTACCAAGAGTGCTAAGCGTTAACAATGTCACAGAATCTTCAGGTTTGGCATCGTCTCAGACAAGCTTCTGAAAATTGGCATCGTCTCAGACAAGCTTCTGAAAATAGATATGACTGAAAGAAGGCAGTTGCTTTCTTGACATTCTACCAGTATGTTATATTATTTGTCCTATATATGATGACACCTTAAAGCCCTTATCATATTTGCTCTAAAATTTAAACATGTCCATTTTAGATGCTGGATTTTTCTAGATACACTGTTACTGGAATCTGGGCCCAGTTGATCAAAGCGTCGTTAGCTTAACGAGCTCGTTAAGGGTCATTTCGTTAACTGTTTTAGCAGATTCAGTGTACAATATTCTGATATTTTTTGCTGAAAAAAATGTGAGTAGCTTTTGCAAAAGAATCTGGATTTAAAGAATTTAATGATTGCATTCCTGCAAATTGTATGAAAATCCATCAACCAATTCACTGGCATAGTGGCTCAGTTGATAAAGCATCCTCTTTGTAACCGAGAGGTTGTGGATTTGATCCCCACCAGAGTCATACCAAAGACTTTAAAAATGCTACTACTGCTCTTTCACTTGGGACTCAGCATTTAGAAAGAAGAGCTAGAAATCAGAACTGATCAGCCTGGTGTCAGTATAATGTGACTGGATGGAATATGTCGTGTGTCTGGGGCATGATATTTCAGTGAGGCAATACTCTGAAAGTGAGCATTGATCTTTGTTCCACATCCAGACACCATTACTGTATAACCGAAAGATTGTTGAAAGCGACATAAAGTCTAAATAAAACAAACTGATTCAAGAGATACATGTACATAAATGTAACTGTATCTAATTTGACCCTATTTACCCTATGCTGATCTTGAAAATGAGGTCAAAGTCAGCAAAAATTCTAATTGGCTTAAAAGCTTGTGTAAAAGTGATGTATTCCTGAAAGTTTGATGAAAATTGCCAAAAGATTCAAGAGATATGTACCAAAGAACTATTAATTTCATGCCAGTGTTGATTCTAATGCTAACAATATCAGACCACATAACAATATGTTTCCCACCAAGATTGGTTTGGGAGGGACATAAAAATGATCACTGATAGATTTGTCTTAAAATTTAACTGATTTGATTGGTTGGCCCACAACATTTATATTAATTTTCAGTTCTAATGCTTCCTTTAACCCTTAAAGCACTATGTGAATTAAAGCTTTGACATTCTGAAATATTTTTTTCTACTTTTGCAGATAAAATAAGGTTTAACATTTTAAGTGAATTATCGGCTAGGCTGACAATTCACATAAAATGTCAAGCCTTATTTTCTCTTCAAAAAAAAAAAAAAAAAAAAATCAGAATGTCATCTGTTGTTGTTGTGATTGGCGCTTTAAGGTTAACACTATCTTGTATATACCCTAAGTATACGGACACCTTAACTCCGTACCACACTTGTTCTAAAAATTTGAACAAGTACAATTTACTACCTGTTGTTGTGTCTAAAAATTGATGGACGAGTGGCAAACAGAGTAGACCCTGATGAAAGGCTGTGTTCTGTGACTTCTCATCTGGGTCTACACTGTTTGCTCAGGCTTTTCTGTCTGAATACTTATGGTAAATACGGTAATCATGATGTAGTTAAAAGCTTTTAGTGCCTTTATTCAATAAATAACTTCAACCTTTAACACCCTGGAAAGTGTTTGAAGAGGAACACTTAGTGAATAGGCTTTTAAGCAGATTTGTGTTTTAAATTAGGAAGAGACATTTCAGAAATAGAAACACTTGGAGCCCAATACTTCATTTCTACAGGACATCAAGGAAAATAACAGGAGAATTCTCACAGCCATGACAGACAGTATTACCATGTTTAGATAAACCTGAATTTTGCAACTGGGTTTGTATGGTGTTCTGTCAATATTATGTTACACCCTTAACAGTACTAGATTTAGATATTAGCAGATGTTAATTTAAAAGTTTTTAGCTCAGCAGAATCAAAGCTCAGTAAAGCTGTAGTAATCAACTTCTATCCATCTGCCCATCCGTATTTTCAAATGAAGCTGTTTGGCCAATCAGTTCTACCAGATTCTTGGGGAAACTGGTTGTGCCATCAGTGAAGATGGCCACCATATCCTGTATGATAAAACCTTTCAAAAATCTTCCCCAGAACAAAAACAGCTTCATGCTGAATCTTTGCGTATAGAATTAGGGGTATATGGTCTACCAATGATGGTCCTAGGCAGAGCTTGGACCTTTTTATACCCTGCCACACAATAGTGGCGGGGTATTATGGTTTCACTTTGGTCGTCCGTGTACCCGTTCGTCTGTCCATCCGTCCGTCGTACGTCAGTCAGTCCGTCTGTACGTCCGTCCGTCCATTTTTCGTTTCCGGATGATAACTTGAGTAAACATCAATGGATTTTCACCAAACTTGGTATGTGCATTGATATTGTGGAGATCTGGTTTGGGATTGCTAATGGGCAAATTTCGTCAAATTTTTACGGAGTTATCTGCCCGCGACACGCCCATATTTTCGTTTCCAGACTATAACTTGAGTAAATAACAAGGGATTTTCACCAAACTTGCTATATGCATTGACATTAAGGAGGTCTGGTTTGGAATTGATAATGGGCAAATTTCATCAAATTTTTAGGGAGTTATCTGCCTGAGACACGCCCATATTTTCGTTTCCGGACGATAACTTCAGTAAATAACAAGGGATTTTCTCCAAACTTGCTATATGCATTGACATTAAGGAGATCTGGTTTCAGATTGCTAATGGGCAAATTTTGTCAAATATTTACGGAGTCCATTACGAAAACACGCCTGTTCAAATATATTGAAAATTTTACCACCAAAAAATGACATTTTTTAGATAAAAAATTCTGATATTTTTCATATTTCTGCTCAAAACATAGATTGTGGGTACTCGTTAGAACCGCCTCATTGAGGCAGTTCTAACAAGTACCCACAATCTATGGTTTTGAGCAGAAATAAGAAAAATAATGTATACCCCTGTAAACCCCAGTTTTACTATATAAAAGTGGGGCTCAAGGGGGTCAAAATCATATAGGTAGGTTTTCGTGATGTATCTGCGCGAGGCACGTCCATATTTTCGTTTCCGGATGATAACTTTAGTAAATAATAAATAACAAGGGATTTTAACCAAACTTGCTATATGTATTGACATTAAGGAGATCTGGTTTGGAATTGCTAATGGGCAAATTTCGTCAAATTTTTACGGAGTTATCTGCCCGAGACACGCCCATATTTTTCTTTTCTGGATGATAACTTGAGTAAATAACAAGGCCTTTTAACCAAACTTGCTATATGCATTGATATTATCAAGATCTGGTTTAAGATTGTTATCTCTGTCTGTCCATCATTTTCTTTCCAGACATTTTCGCAATGATAACTTTAATAATACATAAACAAATAATTGCTGTGGCGGGGTATTATGCTTGCGGTACTTTTATTTAATGGTAAATTTAAATTTGCTCCCCTGTACATTTATATGGGGAAAAATGTTGTGAAGGAAATGCCGGCCGGCCTCGGTGGCTCAGTTGGATGCGCAGTCCGACTGGAGACCAGAAGGTAGCGGGTTCAACCCCCGCCGAGGTCGGCAACATTCTTTCGTGGAGACTGATCATGAAATATTTTCTATAGTCATTCCCTCCCTTCCGCTGATTCAAGAAGGGCAGTTGTCAGTTTCTGGCAAAAGAATATGCACAATACTGGTTAACCACTTAGAGGACTAAGCCTGCCCAAGAATATGCACAATACTGGTTAACCACTTAGAGGACTAAGCCTGCCCAGTAAACGTGTGGTTAGGTAAACTGACCGCGTTCGACATGACCCCATTGGGTTGACTGGGCCGTAAAACCTCAACACAAACAAACCCAGGAAATGCCCCAATCAGAAAACACAGCTTTAGGCTGTGTTTTTTGATTGGGCCATTTCCTGGGTGTAACCCAAGGCACCAAAAGAAGGTCGTCATATTCTCAGAATGCATTAACCCTTAAAATGCTAAACAAAGTTCTAGCAGATGACATTTTTATTTTTTAAAATATTTTTCAGAGAAAATAAGACTTGGCATTTCATGTGAATCAGGCAGATGATTGGCATTTCACTGAATCAGGCAAATGATTCACCTGAAATATCAAGCCTTCTCTGAAAAATACACATACAAAATAATTTGAAAAGGCATTTCTGCAGTTATAAATGTTATTAGCATTTTAAGGGTTTAAGACAAATGAGGTGTGATCAAGTAGCAAAAGCCTTCAGATATCAGATTTTTCAAGGTGATTGTCTACCACTGCCCCTGGGCCGTATACAAAACTATATTACTGTATTTACCCTTAGTATTCGGACACCTCAACTCCTTACCATATATGTTCTGAAATTTGAACCAGTACAATTCATTACCCGATGTTGTGTCTAAAAATTGCAGGATGAGTTGCAAACAGTGTAGACCCAGATGAGACGCTGCATTCTGCGGCATCTCATCTGGGTCTATACTGTTTGCTCTGGCCTGTCTGTCAGAATACATATGGTAAATACGGTAATATAACAAAAAATCTGTATATAAGCCAACCCAGGAGTCCAGTAAAAACTAGTGGGCTAGATGGCCTAGTGGTTAGCGCACTCGACTTTCAAGAGGGATATCGTGGGTTCGAATCCCGCTCGGGTCAAGACAATTTTCAGACCATTATTACGCCTAGCTCATACTCGACATGCCCTGGGTTGAGTATAAAGTGGACAGGGCAGCGCTTTGTGACAGACGGCGGCACCAAGTGTGCATGGGTGATCCATGAAAGCAAGGCTGTACAAATACATGTACATCATAGCAATCGCCACTGCCTCTATGTGCCTCGGGTGCCTGGTAGCGTTAAAAATCTGCACAACAACAACAGTAAAAACTAATCTGGATTTTCTGGCACTGCCTCTATGTGACTTAGTTGCCTGGTAGCGTTAAAAATCTGAAAAGAATGGTATATAATCACATTTGAGTTTTACAGCAAATGTACAAAGTGACAAAAGCTTTCTGAAACTGTAAAAATTTTGTCCCTTGGGTTTCGTCTGTTCTTAATCTTGGGCTGTAATTTTGTGTATGTATAAAATGAAAAAAAAAAACACAAAAAAAACATCTATAGTAAGCATCCTGAAATTTCGTACATTTAAGTGTTTGATAAAATGGCATATGCAAACCATGCAGACCCAGATCAGACTGTTCCTAAAGGAGCAGTCTGATCAGGGTCTACACTGTTTGCCTTTTGACTGTGTTTTTAAAGAAACAATTAACTGCATAAAAACAAAATTCAATCCAAAAAGATATGGAATAAAGTGTTCAAAGGTTTAGGATATTTACTGTAATAAAATCAGTCTAAAGTGATTTTGTGAAACTTACAATAACTATTGAGGGTTGTCTCCTGGTCTACATACATGTATAAGAACATGGAAAACGGTCTGTATAAAATCATAATTGAAAGTGATGAAAACCAATAAAATTCAGAATGTTTTCAAAGCGTCTGGGTGCCCTTGTGGTTATAGCACTCTTGCTTCTGATCCTGTCAGTTCCAGGGTTAGCAACAGCCTTCAGGTACCATGATTTTTCTTTTCCTTGAGACTGCCAGCCACTGTCCCTGGCTGCTGAGGTCTTTCAAAATTAACTTACTCCTAAAATTTCTCCATGAAAACATATGTTGTGGGTACTCATTAGAAGCGCCTCAATGAGGCGCTTCTAATGAGTACCCACAACATTTTCTTCTATGTTACAAGACTAGGGGCCACACTTATCTTTGTCTGGAAGTATGGAACCTGCTTTGGTGTCCTCAGAAAGGAATAAATTCTACAAGTTAGACATATTCCCGACAAAGTCAGCATCCTAGCAGATCAACTGTAGAGACTCCCTCAGTCAGGAACTGGCCAATACCATCTCCAGAAATATCTGTCTTACTTGATAAAGATGCTCTGTCAATGAATTGGGATCACTATCACAGTTTTGTAATTCCTCTTTTACATAATTTCTACAATTCTGAACAAAATTGGTCAATCACAGTGCAGAATTGTTCTTCTGGCATCTTGTTGGCCAAACAGACCTTGCTTTCCAAACCTACTACTGATAGTATCAACCAATTTGTCTTCTGGTCATTCTGGACTTGTTACACCAGCTATGTGGTAAGTTCTTACATTAACCCTTAACCCATTGTAGACTGAATAGACTCCCCCACACTATATATTGGAAGTCTTATTCCATTGTAGGTATGTCTGGCTGTGAAATTTAGATATTCCTAGATAAAAATGGCAAAACCATTTGCAAACAGTGGAGACACAGATCAGATGCCACGTTCTGCTGCATCTGATCTGGGTCTGCACTGTTTGCCAGTTACCTTTTTAGGGGTCTCCAGACTGCCGTGGGTTAAAGCACCAATCACAATTGCAGCAGACAACATTTTGAAATATTTTTTATTATCGCACCTACTTGTAGCAGGGTGCGATATAGGCGTCCGATTTTCTGTCCGTCCGTCCATCCGTCCGTCCGTCAGTCCGTCCGTCCGTCTGTCAACATTTATGTCGACGTTCGACATTTATGTCAGAGTTAGTATTCTAATCAACTACAAGACTAAACAACCATCAAACCTTGCATGAAACATCTCCCTGACCCCCTGACTTTGCGACATAGGCGTCCGCTTTTCCCTATGTCTGTCCATTCGTCCATCTGTCTGTCAACATTTATGTCGAAGTTCGACATTTATGTCAAAGTTAGTATTTTAATCAACTACAAGACTAAACAACCATCAAACCTTGCATGAAACATCTCCCTGACCTCCCAACTTTGCAACATAGGTGCCCACTTTTCCATTCGTCTGTCTGTTCATCTGTCCGTCTGTCTGTTAACAGTTCTGTTATGTCGAAGTTCGACATTATGTCAAAGTTAGTATTCTAATCAACTACAAGACTAAACAACCATCAAACCTTGTATGAAACTCTGACCTCCTGACTTTGCGACATAGGTGCCCGCTTTTCCATTCGTCTGTCCATTCGTCCGTCCATCTGTCTGTTAACAGTTCTGTTATGTCGAAGTTCGACATTTACGTCAAAGTTAGCATTCTAATCTCCTACAATTCTACAACAACCATCATACCTTGCATGACACATCTCCCTGACCTCTTGACTTGGCATGTATGTTGACCCAGTGACCTTGACCTATATTTTGCGCTCCATTGACTTGACACAATTTACGTTGACGTTCCAGATCTTCTCAACTATAAGGCGTACAACTACCAAACCTTGCATAGTGCTTCTCCTAGATGTACTGACTTGGCAGGTACCTTGACCCGGTGACCTTGACCTATATTTTGCGCTCCAGTGACTTTGACATATTTTGCATCGACGTTCGATATCTCCTCAACTATAAGGCCTACAACCATCAAACCTTGCAAAGTGCTTCTTCTCAATGTACTGACTTGGCAGATACCTTGACCTGGTGACCTTGACCTATATTTTGGCTGCAGTGACTTTGACATAATTTACATCAACGTTCCAGATCTCCTCAAGTGTAAGACCTCTAGCCACCAAACCTTGCATAGTGCTTCTCCTAGATGTACTGACTTGGCAGGTATCTTGACGTTGTGACGTTGACCTATATTTTGCGCTCCAGTGCCTTTTGCACATTTTACGTCAACGTTCAATATCTCCTCAACTATAAGGCCTACAAACATCAAACATTGCATAGTGCTTCTCCTCAATGTACGGACTCTGCAGGTGCCTTGACTGGATGACCTTGACCTATATTTCACGCTCCATTGACTTTTACACCTTTTACGTCACCCTTCCATATGTCCTCAACTGTAAGGCCTTCAACCACCAAACCTTATATAGCACTTCTTCTCGATGTACTGACTCGGCAGGTACCTTGACCTGGTGACTTTGACCTATATTGTGCACTCCAGTGACTTTGACACATTTTATGTTGATGTTCGGTATCTCCTCAAATATGAGACCTACAACCACTAAACCTTGCATAGTGCTTCACCTCATTGCACTGGCTTGGCAGGTACCTTGACCCGTTGACCTATATTTGACACATTTTACGTTGATGTTTGATAACTCCTCAACTATAAGGCCTACAACCACCATACCTTGCATTGTGCTTCTCCTTGATGTACTGAATTAGCAGGTAACTTGACCGGTGACCTTGACCTGTATTTATGCTCCAGTGATTTTTACACATTTTATGTCAACGTTCCATTATCATTGGGCTGTATGATACGAAAAGTCAGTGCTGAAGATATAGCCATTAGAGGGAATGGGACTGGCCTGGAATATATGTACCCCACTAGGCACTTTGTCTACATTTTTTTCAACCCAGTTTTCCAAGTAAGCACTGCTAAGAATGAAATAATCTTATTTAATAACCACGTTCTGATTGTGGCTCCTGTGACTTTTGCCCCAGCAGGTGCGATGACGCCTTCCGCGGAATTCTTGTCTATATAATCTAGACATTTTGCTGTATCCAACAAAAATCATTTTTTATATATTCTAGATATTTTTTGTTGTATCCAACAAAAATGTATAGATTATATAGAAAAAAAAGACCATTTATTGTCCTTTTTATCGCACCTGCTTGTAGCAGGGTGTGATATAGGCGTCCGATTTTCCGTCCGTCAGTCTGTCCGTCCGTTTGTCAACATTTATGTCGACGTTCGAATTTTATGTCAAAGTTCGTATTCTAATCAACTACAAGACTAAACAACCATCAAACCTTGCATGAAACATCTCCCTGACCTCCTGACTTTGCGACATAGGCGTCCGCTTTTCCATATGTCTGTCCATTCATCCTTCCGTCTGTCAACATTTATGTCGAAGTTCGACATTTATGTCAAAGTTAGTATTTTAATCAACTACAAGACTAAACAACCATCAGACCTTGCATAAAACATCTCCCTGACCTCCCGACTTTGCGACATAGGTGCCCACTTTTCCATTCGTCTGTCTGTTCATCCGTCTATCTGTCCGTCTGTTAACAGTTCTGTTATATCGAAGTTCGACATTTATGTCAAAGTTAGTATTATAATCAACCACAAGACTAAACAACCATCAAACCTTGTATGAAACATCTCCCTGACCTCCTGACTTTGTGACATAGGTGCCTGCTTTCCATTCGTCTGTCCGTTCATCCGTTTGTCCGTCTGTCTGTTAACAGTTGTTATATCGAAGTTCGACATTTACGTCAAAGTTAGTATTCTAATCAACTACAATTCTGCAACAACCATCATACCTTGCATGACACATCTCCCTGACCTCCTGACCTGGCAGGTATGTTGACCCAGTGACCTTGACCTATATTTTGCGCTCCATTGACTTTGACACAATTTACGTTGATGTTCCAGATCTTCTCAACTATAAGGCGTACAACTACCAAACCTTGCATAATGCTTCTCCTAGATGTACTGACTTGGCAGGTACCTTGACCCAGTGACCTTGACCTATATTTTGCGCTCCAGTGACTTTGACATATTTTACGTCGACGTTCTATATCTCCTCAACTATAAGGCCTACAACCATCAAACATTGCAAAGTGCTTCTTCTCAATGTACTGACTTGGCAGATACCTTGACCTGGTGACCTTGACCTATATTTTGGCTGCAGTGACTTTGACATAATTTACGTCAACGTTCCAGATCTCCTCAAGTGTAAGACCTCTAGCCACCAAACCTTGCATAGTGCTTCTCCTTGATGTACTGACTCGGCAGGTATCTTGACCTGGTGACCTTGACCTATATTTTGCGCTCCAGTGCCTGTTACATATTTTATGTCAACGTTCAATATCTCCTCAACTATAAGGCCTACAACCATCAAACCTTGCATAGTGCTTCTCCTCAATGTACGGACTTGGCAGGTACCTTGACTGGGTGACCTTGACCTATATTTCGCACTCCATTGACTTTTATACCTTTTACGTCACCCTTCCATATGTCCTCATCTGTAAGGCCTTCAACCACCAAACCTTATATAGCACTTCTTCTCGATGTACTTACTCTGCAGGTACCTTGACCTGGTGACCTTGACCTATATTGTGCACTCCAGTGACTTTGACACATTTTATGTTGATGTTCGGTATCTCCTCAAATATAAGACCTACAACCACTAAACCTTGCATAGTGCTTCACCTCATTGCACTGGCTTGGCAGGTACCTTGACCCGGTGACCTTGACCTATATTTGACACATTTTATGTTGATGTTTGATAACTCCTCAACTATAAGGCCTACAACCATCATACCTTGCATTGTGCTTCTCCTTGATGTACTGAATTAGCAGGTACCTTGACCTGTGACCTTGACCTATATTTCATGCTCCAGTGACTTTTACACATTTTACGCCAACGTTCCATTATCATGGGCTGTATGATAGGAAAAGTCAGTGCTGAAGATATAGCCATTAGAGGGAATGGGACTGGCCTGGAATATATGTGCCCCACTAGGCACTTGTCTACATTTTTTTCAACCCAGTTTTCCAAGTTAGCACTGCTAAGAATGAAATAAACTTATTTAATAACCACGTTCTGATTGTGGCTCCTGTGACTTTTGCCCAAGCAGGTGCGATGACGCCTTCCGCGGAATTCTTGTTCTTATTCATGCAGACAATTCACGAGGCATCTCAAGACGTATTTTCTGTGAAAAATAAAACAAAATTAAAATGTTGTCTGCTGCAGTTGTGATTGGCAGTTTTAGGGCTAAAGGAGATACAGATCTGTGATAGCCAATATACTCTAAAAATAATATAGACTCTGATCCTATTATTTCTGAGCTGATTAAGTCTTTTGAAATCCAAAGACCTTCTCAGAGATCATTGGCTCCAGAAAGGGATTTAGCGTTTGTCCTTTCTCCCCTTTGTAGAGTACCTTTTGAACTTTTGCACAAGCTCTTTGCTTTTTCTCTCTGTGAAAACAATGTGCCAGTTAACCATGACCTCAGCAAAACATGTTTGTGAGATTCATGAACAACTGATGGAGAAGAAACCTACCAAGTGAGCTTCCTGATACAAATCCTGACCTTTTCTGCTTGATTTCCCCATCTAACTACATAGTAACAGATGCTTTTTTCATCCGAAAAATGCTGATATTTTTCTTATTTCTCCATGAAAACATATGTTGTGGGTACTCATTAGAAGCGCCTCACTGAGGCACTTCTAATGGGTACCCACAACATATGCTTTCGTGGAGAAATAAGAAAAATATTATGTGGATACCCCCTCTTAACTGTAGCTATGCTAACTATATAAATTAGTGAAATTGGGGCTTAGAATGCTTGAATTCTGAATAAAGGTAGCATTTCTTCTTGTTGTGTTTAAAACCACAGAAATAATCTAGGGAACTTTTTTTTATTATTTAAGTGTTCCTTTTCAAGGACAGGTTCTGACTGTGCTAACACATTAGAGAGGTTCCAGAGTTTAAAAATTAAACTTTTTTACTAGCTGACAGTAAATAAAAGCAGTATGATCATTTTGCACAGAAAATAAGAAAAAAATATTAATGATTTTCATTTGACAATTTAGTCTACAGAGTGCTAAAGCTTCAAATATACACTAAGCAGAAGTGAAAATGCCACACTACAAAATTTTATTTCCTTGGTAAAGTTATAGACAAATTTTATACAATATGGTTAGGTAATGTTTCCCAGACATTCAGCAAACGATTTGTCGAATTTTCATCAATTTGTCTTTTTTGATGCCCGAGTTATGCTTATCGATGTGATTTAAGCCTTATTTGTCGAAGTGTGAATATGCGCGTGTGCAGATAAAATGTTTGTGGCTTATCATAAAGTGTCATAACAGAGGTGCAATAAAACACATAAAAATCTCAACTATCCTTTGAGTCAAGCTCAGAAATCAATATCTAATTTGTCAATGTTGTAAATTATCTCCCTTTGACAAAAACAAATAGGGAATATGAAATGTTTGATATTCTTTGATTGATCACAATTTTTGAAGAATTTCTTTTCCAGTATAATTGTAGCCTAACACCACATTATTCCTATCGTTTACTCGAATAGGAATGGCTCCAGCGTTCGATGTGACAACACATTGTTTTTCCTATGGAGATTGATAACTTTTCAAGCTTTGCAATTTGATGAAACAACCGCTTCTCAAAATCAAATTTCTAGGCGACCAGACTCATTTGTGATGAGAACTTAAATTTGCCGATTGTCTGGGCCCAGTTGTTCAAAGCGTCGTTAGCTTAACGAGCTCGTTAAGGGTCATTTCGTTAGCTGTTTTAGCAGATTCAGTACACAATATTCTGATATTTTTTGCTGAAAAAATGTGAAAAGCTACACACATTTTTTCAGCAAAAAATTTCAGCATATTTGCGTATCACTCTATGTAAATTTTAACGAATCGTTAACTAACAATGTCATTAGCTTTGAACAACTGGGCCCTGATGTCCAGCTTACCATTTCGTGCAGTAGGACTTGGTCTGGATTCTTCCTTTTGGATTTCTGCTGGCCAAAACCTGGCGAGATTTGTGTTCAAATCTGCCTACCTAAATTTTGGACCCCTGTCACGTTGGAAAGCTGTTCCTGTGTTGCCTTTTGCCCATAGCAGTTAAACTCCTACGCTGGGGATAGCCCAATTATTGAACTCAAAGGTACACCCTAATTCAATTTCCAGGCTTGTTTTATTTTTTAGATACAGGACCAACAATTCAGGTGTAGCGTTTTCACTTTTGTCAGTATATATGAGACAGATCTAGTAGAGTATTCCTCTTTTAACACTTTGCATGCTGGGTAAAAAAATCAGCAGATGACATTTTGAAATATTTTTCCTAGAAAAAAGAATCTGACACTTAGGAGACAATTTGTATGAAGTGTCAGATCCTATTTTCTAGGAAAAATAAGAAAAATATCACCAACTTGTCATCTGCTGAATTAGCCTGTTATAGTGTATTTGTAGATCGTTTGCATAAGCATCCTGTTTTAACACTCAGCATGCTGGGTAAACATTTCAGCAGACGACATTTTGGATTATTGTTATATTTTCAATGAAAATAGGCTTTGACATATCATGCAAACTGTCTCCAAAGGAGACAGTTTGCATGAAATGTCAAAGCCTATTTTTTGGGAAAAAATAAGAAAAATATCATTTTGTTTACTGAATTTGCCTAGAGAGTAGTAGAGGTTAAACTCGTACTCTAAAGGTGCAAAATAAATATCATATATCATGTGTTTTCCAATCAAATGTCATGTAGACGAAATACAGTGGAAATTGTCTTTTGAAAGAGTGGTAATGAAGAAACTAATATCTTTTCTAACTAATTTTTCAAGCGTGTAACTTGATATTTGAATTTTCGCATTCCATTTTTACTAAGAACTGAAATGGTCTGTGACAAGTAAAAGTGTGTCTTCAGGCATGTAGACATTGCAGGCACTTATCAGACTGCACATCTACTCAGTCTGGTCAGGGTCTGCACTGCCCATTTACAGAATCTTTGGGTATTGTAGAATGTTGTATCAATGGATGACAATATCTCTGAAGAGACCGATGATTTGAATCAGTATATTTTGTGTATACTTGAAGTCATCTTTTTTCCTTGGTGAGTTCCAAATATGGTAATCTATGGCATTGATTAATCCTTAACCCTTGTCGTGCTAAATAAATTAAGATGCCACGCCCATTACTAACTGACAGCCAATCAGATTACTTAATCTGGATTGTTGACATAAATTTACAGTTTTGAATGACTGAAGATTCAGATCAGTTGGATTACTGATCTGGATCTACACTGTTTGCAAAAGCAGGGTTATTTGAGTTCAGCAGGACAAGGGAATGATGATTTACCACTCTCTAGGCAAATTCAGCAGATGACAAATTGATGAATTTTTTTTCTTATTTTTCCCAGAAAACAGGATTTGAAATTTCATACAAATAGTCTTTATTGGAGACAATATGCATGAAATGTCAAATCCTGTTTTCTGGGAAAAAAGACAAATACATGTACCACCAATTTGTTGAATGCTGAATTAGCCCAGAGAGTGTTAAAGGTTAACTTGCTGAAGCAAAATTGACTTGCAATTGATGTCATGGTTTTTAAACTGTGTTTACCCTAGAATATTTAGAAACCTTAACTTCTTACCGTACTTGCTCTAAAGTATGAGCATTTCTATTTTACTACCTGTTGTCATGTCCAAAACTACTGGATGGCTGGCAAACAGTGTTGACCCTGATCAGACTCAGCATTTTGCAGCATCTGATCTGGGTCTGAGCTGCTCATTAATGCCTATCTGCCCAATACATTGGGTAAATATAGTATTTTTATACCCCGCCACACAATAGCGGTGGGGTATTATGGTATCACCTTGGTGTTCCTTGTGTCAGTCTGTCTGCCCTTCCATCTGTCGTATGCCCATCTGTCCATCTGTATTTTTGTTTCTGGACAATAACTTGAGTAAATGTCAATGGATTTTCACCAACTTGGTGTGTGCATTGATATTGTGGTGATCTGGTTTTTTGGATTGAAAATGGGCAAATTCCATCATTTTTATACCCCGCCACATGATAGTCGTGGGGTATTATGGTTTCATGTTGGACATCCGTCTGTCGTCCTTATTTCGTTTCCAGATGATAACTTGAGTAAACATCCGTGGATTTTCACCAAACTTGGTATATGCATTGATATTGTAGAGATCTGGTTTGGGATTGCTTATGGGCAAATTTCCTCAAATTTTGACGGAGTTATCTGCCCGAGACACGCCTAAATTTTTGTTTTAGGACGATAACTTGAGTAAATGTCAAGGGATTTAAACCAAACTTGGTACAGGCATTGATATTAAGGATATCTGGTTTAGGATTGCTAATGGGCAAATTTCGTCAATTTTGACAGGGTTATCTGTCTGCAACACAATAATGGCGGTGTATTGTCGTTTTACTTTTTTTTGACAGAGTTATTATACATCTGCCCATGACATGTCTGTATTTTCATTTCCGGATGATAACAGGTAAATGTCAATGGATTTTCATCAAACTTGGTATGTGCATTGATATTGTGGAGATCTGGTTTAGGATTGCTGATGGGCAAATTTCGTCAATTTTTGACAGTTATCTGCTCAGGATACATCCGTATTTTCATTTCTGGACAATAACTTTAGTAAATATCAGTTGATTTTCACCAAACTTGGTGTGTGCATTTGCATTGTTAAGATCTGCTTTTGGATTGCTAATGGGCAAATTTCGTCATTTTTTGACATAGTCATCTGCCCACAAAACGTCCGTATTTTAGTTTCAGGACTATGACTTGAGTAAATTTCAATGGATTTTGACCAAATTTGATAATTTGCTTTGATATTGTGGAGATCTGGTTTGGGATTGCTCATTTGCAAATTTTATCAGTTTTTGACAGTTATCTGCCATGGACATGATAATGGCGGGAAAGTGTCATTTCATGTTTTTATTTATCTATTGATTTTCTTTTGTTTTCACGAATTGTAACGATAGGGCATGGCATTTCATCTAACTGAAATACTGTTTGAAGATGATTTAAATGAAATTTCAAGCCTAATTTGTTAGCCAGACAAACAAAGTGAACTGATACTTAAGTTCATTTAGGCTGTCTGTCCCAATACACAGGATAAGTTTTATTTTATTTTTTTTTTTTTTTATATGTATATATATACAATATAACATAGGACAATAAGAAGACTGATACTTACATTCAACAGGACATTGCCAGGCAGCCTGTTATTACAAGCTGGATGCATTTTATTATGTCCCCCGGGCTGATGGGAACAGTGTTAACCCTAGTCCTGCTGAACCTGAATATACCCTGACTTTTCAAACAGTGTAGATCCAGATCAGTTGGCTTCTGAAGAAGGCAACTGATCTGGATCTGCACTGTTGGTCATTAAGTATGTGAATTTGTATCAGCAACCTGGATCAAGTAATATGATTGGCTGAAAGTTAGAAGTTTGGGTGGCATCTTGAATTATTCAGCATGACAAGGGTAAAGCATTAGCCTGACAGTTTCTTGTGTGCACAGTAGCCCTTGAACTGGTAGATGGATTTTCATCAAACTTGCAGGAGTATATCATTTGCACATGCTTAAGAGCTTATTAGATTTTTGGTGATCTTGACCTCAGTTTCAAGGTCACAGTACTCCAAAGATTATCATATTTTAACCAAAACCTTCTTGTGTGCATTATCTTTTGAATGGGATGGATAGATTTAGGTCAAACATGCAGAGATACATGAATGGGACGATGTGAAGTACGTAACAGTAAGTGTCTTAAATTTGGTACATATATAGCATGGTATGCGCAAATTCAGCAGATAATATATTGATAGTTTTTCTTATTTTCCCAGAAAATAGGAGACAATTAGCATAAAATTTCAAATACAGTTTTCTGGAAAAAAATAAGAAAAAATATTGCAAAATGTCATCTGCCAAAATTTTACACTGCATGCTAAATGTTGACAAAAAAGGCAACATCCCTTTGATTTATAGCAGTTTGTAGTAGTCATACACAATTACTTATTTATTTACAGTACATTGAGTAGATGCATGTAGTTGATGCAGGTTTGGCTTTGTTTACTTGGGCAAAATTTCTTTACTTAAATAAGTTTGAGATATAAAACAATGACCTTATGAATAAAAAAATGTGCCCTATTTTCTTTATCATGTGTATGTGGTTAAGTACATTTGGTTTGTGAAAAATTGCTCATAAAAACGTGAATTTTATCACAAATATGTATTGCAGAATATGATACAAGTGGTAGAAAATGTGACAAAGGATAATTAATTTATTACCTCTAATGGTGTAAAGAATATATTACAGTGTTTATGACTTGCAAAGAATGTTTTACAGTTTCTAGGCCTTGCAAAGAATATGGTATAGTTTATATGCCGTGCAAAAAAAATGGTAGTGTCTATGCATTGCAAAGAATATGGTACAGTTTCTCTGCCTTACTAAGAATGTGTTACAGTTACTGTGCCTTTCAAAGAATGTGTTACAGTTTTTATGCCTTACAAAGAACATGTTATATTGTCTGTGCCTTGCAAAGAACATGTAACAGTTTCTGTGCCTTACAAAGAACATGTGATGATTTCTATGCATTGCAAAGAATATGATACACTTTCTATGCCTAACGAAAAACATGTTACAGTTTCTGTACTTTACAAAGAATATGCTACAGTTTCTATGCCTTACAAAGAACATATTACAGTTTCTATGCCTTACAAAGAACATATTACAGTTTCTATGTCTAACAATGAATATATTACAGTTTCTGGGCCTTGTAAACAATATGTTAACAGTTTTTATGCCTTCCAAAGAATATGTTACAGTTTCTATGCCATATTGAACTGAAATATAACAGTCATTTAATTTACACCTTTTTATATTGTGGAAGTGGACTTTGGCCAATTTGTGGCAGTTCTTTTATTTTATGAAGTATGGACTCTCTTCATTCATTGTAGGCAGAGCTTTGGTATAAAATTTATACCAGAAAATTTGACAGAAATTTTGTACACTCAAAATCTTCAAAGTTTTAACTATGAACATCATTCTTCTGACTGCCTGAACTTTATGATAATGGATAACGAAGTATTCCGAAGGGGTATAGAGTTTTCATCGGTTCTGTCCATCCATTCATCTGTCTGCCCTTCCATCCATCTATTTTGCTCTCAGGCTTAAAACATGTATTGAAACAAGGCATGAAAATTGTGGGTGTCTTGGTCAGTTGGAAATGGGATAGGTTGGTTACTTATTGACTTGCCCTCGAAGTTAATGGATTAACATCATTGTTGGCATAATGTATCAATTTGACAGATCAGATTGACCTCTCAAGTATACATAGGTTAGTGACCTATATTTTATGGTCCAGCAATTTTGCTTCATGTCTTGAAGACTGTTTATTCAAGAAAAGTTCATACATGCCATAAGCTGTGGACTAAAATCTGTGATAAGGCAAAATTTTAAGGGAGGTTTGTCAAAATTCTGTGAGATTTTCTTAAACATCTTAGGAGCTCCCCCAATATAGTCTTAACTCCTTTTTTCATGTATTTAGAAGCTTGTGAAAGCTAGAGCAGTGTTGATTTATGTTTATTTCTCTATAAAATCTGTTGTAAACTGGTCTGAAAATTCTGTGAGATTTGACGTTTTTATGGGAATTGCCTTTGAGATGGGCCAAATTCTGTTAGATTTTATCTTATCTCTTTTCTAGAGATATGTCTTTGATTTTTCCTCTTGTATAGAAAGGTACTTTTTCACCGATCATCTATTCAAATAAAATGTCAGGATGATTCCTTAAATGGCTTTTACAGGTTTTCTGTGAAATAAATGACAGTAATATGAAAGTAATATCCTGTGGAGTTGAACAGTGATTAATTTCTTGGGGTAATGGAGGACCCCAGTTCACGCTTATCACACTGGGTAAAATTTTCAGCAGACGACATAATGAAATATTTTTCTTATTTTTTCCAGAAAACATGCTTTGACATTTTATGCAAATTGTCTCCAATGGAGACAGTTTGCATGAAATGTCAAATCTTGTTTCCTGGAAAAAAAATCATTAATTTGTCATCTGCTGAATTAGCCCAAAGAGTGGTAAAGGTTAAGCAATGTATTCAGATATATTTTTTCTTGTTAAACTGAATAAAAATTACTGTATGTTCTAGGTATATGTACTTATTAGAATTTGCTCCCTGACATATTCATTTTCATGAAAATAAAAAAAAAAATTGAACGGTTTATTTTTTCTTTTTAACCTGCTGAATTTAAATTTAAGCAGATGACATGTTTCTAAAAAATGTCTTCTATCTTTTTAGAGGTAAATAAGATTACATTTAATGTGAATTGTCTTCTAGTCAGACAGAAATGGTAAACTTTACCCGGCGGGCACATGACGTTTATACAACGTTGGCCCAATGTCGATGCAACGTCATGACGTTGCATCGACGTTGAGGCGACGTTGTATTAACGTCATGTGCCTGCTGGGTATTGTCTAGAAAAAAAAGTTCAGGAAGTTATCTGCTGCTATTGTGATTGGTGCTTTAAAATATTTCCCATTTGATTTTATCTAACCTTGCACCATGCTATGAGTTTTACATTTCTAAACTAACAAAGGTAAAATACTCCTTCTTGACTTATTTTGTACACATATTATCTCCCTTACCAGTCAGAATCTCATCAACCAAATCGGAGAGAAGGACATTCCAAAAAATAAGATTTTTGTAAAATATAAATAGTTTTTATGCTGATTCATATATCAGTTAGACAGGAGCCAGTCTAGAATTTACCCTGGGATAGAACTCGAGAATTCTCATGTGTTTGATGTGCACTGGTTGGAAAGGAGGTCGTTAAGGCTGACACATCTGAACATAACGATATCACTAAACATCACAGTAATATCATCACAATATGGCGGCAATCAAAGTGACTGCATTAATAAAAACCCATGGTATATGCAAGAAAAAGAATCTTAGATGGGTGTGAGGGGACCTTCTGTCCATTCTGTCCATTCCTCACACCCATCTAAGATTCTTATTATATCAGTGAAATGAAATGTGTGTTCAGTTTCAGAATGACAAAGAGATGGGGCCAGCCTTGGTGGCTCAGTAGGATGAGCCCCTGCCGAGGTTGGCAAAATTCTTTCGTGGAGATTGATCATGAAATATTTTCTACAGTCATTCGCTCCCTTCTGCTGATTCAAGAAGGGCAGTTGTCAGTTTCTGGCGAAAGAATGTGCACAATACTGGTTAACCGCTTAGAGGACTAAGCCAGCCCAGTAAAAGTGTGGCTAGGTAAACTGACCGCGCTCGACATGACCCCATTTGGTTGACTGGGCCGTAAAACCTCAACACAAACAAAGTGATGGGACACCAGAGTTTAGCAAAATCACCCATTCCATTACTTTTCTACCTGGACACACAGTAGAGCATGTCCTCTCATATATAGATACTCCCTGCTTGCCCAGAATATGATGCTTCCTTAACCCTTGTCATGCTGAATAAATTAAGATGCCACACCCACTTCTAATTTCCAGCCAATCAGATTACTTGATCTGGTTTTTAGATAGAAATTCACATATTTAATGACAAACAGTGCAGATCCAGATCAGTTGGCTTCTTCAGAAGCCAACTGATCTGGATCTACACTGTTTGCTAAGACAGGGCTTGTTGTGTTCAGCAAGAGAAGGGTTAAACACCAAGAACTGGAAAATACTGGACCTGTTATCTCCACAAGCTGATGTAGGGGATTTACCATTTTGGTCCAATTGCAGCATTTTACAGTCTCTTTCCTGTTACTGTATTTGCCCTAAATATTTGTTCACCTTAACTCCTCACCATAGCAGATTTTAACACATCCACACAACTACCCATCTAAAATTACTGGATGAGTAGCAAACAATGTAAACCCAGATCAGATGCCACTGATCTAGGTCTACACTGTTTGCTCTAACCTGCTTGTCCAAATACTTAGGGTTGATACAGAAAGCATTGTGCATTAATTGCATTGCATTATATATGTTAGCCCTTCTCTTGCTGAACACGACATGCCCTGTCTTAGCAAACAGTGCAGATCCAGATCAGTTGGCTTCTGAAGAAGCCAACTGATCTGGAGCTGCACTGTTTGTCATTAAATTTGTGAATTTCTAACAAAAACCCAGATCAAGTAATCTGATTGGCTGGAAATTAGAAGTGGGCGTGGCACCTTAATTTATTCAGCATGACAAGGGTTAAGATGGTTGGTTCTTCATCGTCATTATTGTTTATGACATGAACCAAGCTGGCATTGATTTCGTCATTAATGTTTATGACATGATTCAAACTGACATTGATTTCGTCATTATTGTTAATGACATGATTCAATTGACGTTGATTTCTTATATTTTCATGCCTCTTTTACCGTATTTATGCTAAATATGTGCACACCCAAGATGCTTCCAATGAGCACCACAACATGGAGAAATACCGTATTCGACCTAATTACTGCACATACCCCTATAAGCGCAGTCAAGCAATTCTGTAGTCTTTAGATTACAGCCAGTGTAGTTTTTGTCTGTTTCTTTATAAAGGCATATGTTGTGGATACCCATTTGGATGCAATTCAAATGGGTACCTACAACATATGCCTTTATAAAGAGAAGAAAAAACACTAAAACATCGCATAAGCATCATTAGATATTAACCCTTCTCATGCTGAATAAATTAAGATGCCACGCCCACTTCTAATTTTCAGCCAATCAGATTACTTGATCTGGTTTTTTGATAGAAATTCACATATTTAATGTCAAACAGTGCAGATCCAGATCAGTTGGCTTCTTCAGAAGGTAACTGATCTGGATCTACACTGTTTGCTAAGACCGGGCATGTCATGTTCAGCAAGAGAAGGGTTAAAGTCCTTGGCTGATCTTCTTTAAGTGTACTCTTAGTGCAGGTGGATACATATTTTACCACAAGTTTTCCCAGTGATTTTGAAAAACCTAAGTGCATGGTGCGGTAATTAGGTTGAATAGGGTAAGAAAAGTATCGGCACATTTTGATTGAAAAAAGTGCCTTATCTGGAGCTACGATAATAATCCTAAAATATGAACAGGACAATTGCACAGTTGATATGGAAAAAAACATGCCTATTCAAATATATTAAAAATTTTACAACCAAAAAAGGAAAATATTCAGATAAAAAATTCTGATATATTTTATATTTCTGCTCAGAACATAGATTGTGGGTACTTGTTAGAACTGCCTCACCCACAATCTATGTTTTTGTGCAGAAATAAGAAAAATAACATATACCCCTGTAAACCCCAGTTTTACTGTATAAAAGTGGGGTTTAAGGGGGTCAAAATTATATAGGTATTTTTTCGTAATGGAATGGCAAACATTGTAGACACTGATCAGATGCTGCATTCTGCAGCATCTTATCTGGGTCTTGACTGTGTACTAGGGTTTGTTTGTCCTATTACTTATGGTAAATCTGGAAGGTTCCGTAGCGTATATTTTATCCTTAATAGGATGAGCTATATGAACAGACATTTTAAATTATTTTTCTTACTTGTTCCTAGAAGATAAGGCTTAATTGACTTTTCATGTCCTGAGATGATTGACAGGAAATGTTCAGCTCTGTTTCCTGGGAAAATAAGAAAAAGTATATGTGTGGCTTGTGCTGCTTTTATCATTGCCATTACTAGAGGTTATTAACCCTTTCACTGATGTTGAGTTTTTAGCTCACCTGAGCCTTTCTCACCTGAGTCAGACCTGAGGATGTCTTAGGCCATAGTTCCAGATAAGGTGCTTTTTTATGCTCCCGCCGAGTGTATTTTAACTGACAAGTATTGAAATTCATCTTATTTCTCCAAGAAAACATATACAGTTGACTCTCGTTATCTCGACCTCGCTTATCTCGAATAACCGCTTATCTCGAAGTGAAAATCTGGTCCCTGCCTTAACATGAAAATCTAACATGTAAAAAATATAGTGGAAAAGAGAGTTATGCCCAAATCTTCAATTTTAAACAAAATACATAAAATGGCCCAATCCACTAATGACTACATTTCGAAAAGGTATGCCAGTTTAGCATGCAAATAAAAACATATTTTCTGCAAATATTGTCATAAAACTTACATGGATCTATTCATTACACTTTGATCGTGTGATTCATTCTATTCAGTCATGCCATACTTTGCATATTTCTGCTGTATATTAAAAAAATTTGTCCAACTTCGAAACTTCTGATACATGATATTGGGGTTGAAGGAAAATGACAGTGTTGACCTCAGACCGAGACTGTATTTTGTAACGGATGCAGTGATTGGCTATATTTGAAATAATGAGAAAACGTCATGACAGCATGAGTACAGCGATGAAAACAGATAAATCCGAAATTTGAAGTAAGTAGCAAATCAAATTCATCCTTACAAATAGTCAACAAAAGGACAAAAAGGAAGTCATATGTCTGTCAGATCTTTGGGCACAATATCAGAATTTTCAAAGCACTTTTTTCAATCAAAAAGCGCTGATACTTTTCTTACCATATTCTACCTAATTTTCTTAATATATAGCAGAATTGTGCAAAGTCTGCCATGATTGAATAGAATGAATCGAAAGATCAAAGTGTAATGAATCCATCCATGTTAGTTTTATGACAATATTTGCAGAAAATGTGTTTTTATTTGCATGCTAAACTGGCACCCCACTTCATTTTAGATAGAGCTTTCATACCTTTTCAAAATGTATTCATTAGTGGACGGGGCCATTTTATGTATTTTGTTTAAAATTGAAGATTTGGGTATAAATCTCTATAAGGGCCTACTTTATAGCCCCAAACACATAAACAGTCAGTGAAAAACACTGTCCATGTGTCAGGTGCCTGAGGGTATGATAACAGAGAAACTGCTTAACCTTTGTCTGTCTGTACAGTCAAACCAAGGTTTTCCCAATTTCTATACCATAGTGAGGGATCACATAAATAATTATAAAATGCTAAAGATCACTAAATCTTATGCTTCTTTTTTTGTTCACCTGAGCAGGAAGTACTTATGGTGAGCTATTGTGATTGATTGATGTCTGTCGTCCAGTGTCAGGCATGCATCTGACGCCCACAATGTCACTTAAACGACTCCTTTGAGACTGTTGGGCTGATTTTGCTGAAACTTCAAAGAAAGCATCCTCTCAACAGCCTCTCTTGAATTCCTTCAGATTTTTTGGATCTATACAAAACTTTGGTTTCCATGGCAAATGAAAGAGAAATAAACTTTATAAACCGTCTTGTCAGAATCTGTTCATGAGTTGCAATGAAATTTTACAGGGATGTTCTTTAGGTAACTCTCAGTAAGATTCCTTCCACTCATGTTGATCTGTTGAATTACACAGCCACTAGTGGGTGTGCCATTTTTGCCTTATATGGCTATAGTATAAACTTCTAAAATCTGCTTTTCAGAATCTTTTTAAGGAATTTCAATGAAACTTTACAGGGATGTTCTTTGGGTGACTATCAGATTGCTTTGACATGTTGATCAGTCAAAAACCATGGCCACGAGTGGGTGGGGCATTTTCTCTGGATATACAGCTATAGTACAAAAATCTTCTTTGAATCTGCCTTATGGATTTCTATGAATCTTTACAGGGATATTCTTTGAGAGATACTTCTCAGATTCCATCAACTCATGTTGATCAGTCGAAAAAAACATGGATACCGGTTGGCGGGGCTTTTTGGCAGTACATAATGGTTATATTGCAAACTTCGAAAATCTTCTCCATAAAATATGTGCTTTAAAGATTTCAATCAAATTTTCCAGGGATGTTCCTTGGGTGAATCTCTAGTAGACTCCTTCAACTCATGTTGATTGGTCAAAGAACATGGCAGACAATGGGCTGAGCATTTTGACAGTATACAGGTTCAGTACAAACTTCAAAATTCTTCTTCATAGAAATAGCCTGATAGATTGTTATGAAATTTTAGAGGGATGTCCTTTGGGTGACTCTCTGTCAGACTTTTCCAGGTTATCTTTATTAGAAAGGTTGCCAGTAAATGGTCAATCATTACACCAATCTAGCAAGGAGAGTATTTGGTTATCTTTGGGTTTCCCTCAAAAATTTTGAGAAAAGTTTATGGCACATCCATTCACCTTCCACTGCTAGGGTAAATCCTGCCATGAAAAGTAGCTAGTTGCTTAGAGAGATGATTGAAATTAAGTAACTACTTTTTCCATATCAGAAAACCCATAGGTAAACTGGCCATATAACATAGCTGAATCAAAGGGCTGAATAGCCCTGAAATGACAGATTCTATGAGAAACTAATAAATTCCAGGTATCATTCTGTTCTCCATTTAAGTTTGTGAGACACTTCTTCGTTGAAAAAAAACAAGCTACAGCGGACAATAAAGGTGCTGATCAACCTGCGCGGATGCGCAGGCTGATCTGCGCCTTTGTTGTTCGCACATATATTAAGGTGGGTTTTCTCAGCGACTCTCACCATAGATAAGCACAAGTTGCCCTACTTTTGTATGGACAGCTCTTCAATGGCGTACTAATATACACACATTGAAATATTGGTTTTACTTTTGTGCGCGGATGAATACGAAATTGAATAGTAGTCAAAGTCACTTTCTCTAAAACCATGCGTGGCAACGAAGAATGACAGATAGAATTTGTCATTAAAATTGTTGAAAAGAGCAATTCATCCCAATAAATACATAGTGCAGAAAGGCTCATGTAAGCCATTCAGGATCATAATGGTCCTCTTAGTGTTCCCACTATACGACAGAAAAATGGTAAAATGGACAATTAATTCCATTTTGAAATTGTTCCTGTTTGGGCTATGCAAATCAGCTATTTATTACTCAGGTGAGTGATACAGGGTCACCATGACCCTCTTGTTTCTTAATAAATTCATTATTTCCTTCTTTCTTTATGAATTTTGATTGGATATAGTAAGTGAACATCTAATTATTAGTACTATACCACAATATCCTTGACCTTGCCCGTGTGTTTATGCCTTTGTTGTTTAATACTACCCCTCCCCATGTACGAAAGCTGCAGCAGAGGTTTAATAGAAACATATAATAAAACTTTTGCCAAGATATGCCCATTTATGCCTGGCAGCTCATAAAAGGGACATTAGCAAACAGTGTAGACCCAGATCATATGCCTTAGAATGTGGCATCTAATCAGGGTCTACACTGTTTGCATGAAATACGTGAATTTTAAAAAAACATGGTATAATAGAAAGATAACAGACACCCCTTCCACTGGAAATGGACCTGTTCAAAGGGTTTAATTAGAAGAGCCTACTCGGCATAAATGGGTTAAAGTACATGTATTAACACTTTGGTGATATTTTTCTGGTTTTTTCCTAGAAAATAGGATCTGACACTTCATGCAAATTGTCTCTTAAGGAGACAATTTGCATGAAGCATCAAATCCTACTTTCTAGGAAAAATAAAAAAAAATATTTCAAAATGAAATTTTTACCCAGACAGGCAAAGTGGTTTAGCAGTTTCTCTGTTATCAGACACATTATAATAAGGCATCTGAAGCATAGACAGTGTTTTTCACTGACTGTTCATCTGTTTGGGGCTATAAATGTTAAAGTTGCTCACTTCAATATGTTTTATGAGAATTTATACAGAAATTATGGAAGTATTCAGAAAAACAGAACCATACTATTAAATGGTCATCACCTAATGCATAACAATACGACACGTGATCCCCCACCCTGTATACACCATGTAGGGACCAGGGCTCAGGTTTACAATCATTCCTCAGAGTTTTCTACCTTACCTTAAGGTCCGAAAATTTAAGATATGAAATAAGATATTTAACCCTTGTCATGCTGAATAAATATATTAGGATACCACTCCCACTTCTAATTTTCAGCCAGTCAGATTACTAGATCCAGATTGTTTCTATATATTCATATACTTAATGGCAAACAGTGCAGATCCAGATCAGTTGGCTTCTTCAGAAGCCAACTGATCTGGATCTACACTGTTAGCAAAGGCAGGGTATATCTGGGTTCAGCAGGACAAGGGTTAAAGTCAATTAAAATGATTAGTTTTATATTTGTTTAGTCAAGATATCAAACTGCCCTTATTAATGTCATGGTTGAAAATCAGCTTTTATGTGAAAGCGCAAATTTTATTTTGCAAATCTCAATCCTCAATGTTAAGGTCAACCTTTACCTTCACTCTTAACCCACTGGGCTTATTCATCAGACAACAAATTGAAACTATTTGTCATATTTTTCCCAGAAAACAGATTTGACATTTCAAACAAATTGTCTTCATGTGACCCGGTTTGCATGAAATGTAAAACCTGTTTTCTGGGAAAAAAAAAAAAAAAATTTCAATATTTGGTCTGCTGAAAATTTTACCCAGAGTGCTGTAGTGTTAGCTTGAGGGGGATTGTAAATGTGAACCCAGAAGTACAAACAGCAGTGCACCAGAGCATCCCGAAAATTATCATTTTTATTTCTTCACGAAAACGTATGTTGTGGGTACTCATTAAAAGTTCCTCAGCTCGCTGAGGTGCTTCTAATGAGTACCCATAACATATGTTTTCATGGAGAAATAAGAAAGATGCCTTTTTTTACTGAAAAGACATCTTAGCTGTGTGAACAGTCTGTTACACAGTGTTAGCAATTAGGACAGTTATCAATGGTTTGCATATGTCATCTGCCATAAGATCATTGTCTAAGCATAAAAGAATATTATTCATAAATAGCTACAAATGAATGGTTTAGCACTGCTTAATAGTTTTGTAGGTCGCTTGTACTAGGTTCTTACCGCTACTTAGCATGTTGGGTAAAAATTGCAGCAGACGACATTTTGAAATAGTTTTCTGGTTTTCCCTAGAAAGTAGGCTTTGACATTCTATGCAAATTGTCTCCTAAGGAGACCATTTGCATGAAGTGTCAAAGCCTATTTTCTGGTAAAAATAAGAGAAATATCAATTTGTCGTCTGCTGATTTATCCAAAGAGTGGTAAAGGTTAAATGTATGGATTGATGTGGTTTACAGTATTTACACTAACTAACGATTGGGGCACCTCGTTCTTAACATATTTGGCCTAAAATTTAAAGTCCATTTTAGTACCTGCTCATGTGTCAAAACATTACTACCCCAGTACTTAGCGTTACAGTTGACTTTTGTTATCTTATACTCCAAAGAATCTGAAATTTTGGCTTAACCCTTGTTCTGCTGAATAAATTAAAATGCCATGCCCACTTCTAATTTTCAGCCAATCAGATTACTTGATCCAGATTGATGATACAAATTCATATACTGAATGGCAAACAGTGCAGATCCAGATCAGTTGGCTTCTTCCGAAGCCAACTGATCTGGATCTACACTGTTTGCAAAGGCAGGACATATCCGGGTTCAGCAGGACAAGGGTTAATTAAGTTAACCATCGATAGTTTGAAATAAAAAAAAGTTGGAATGTAAAGATTATATTGCCAACTAAACAAGCATTGCCCTTCATTTAGTTTGACTTAAATTTTATAAGCACTATTTTGAGTTATCAGTGTTTGAGATAAAGAGATCAAGTCAACTGTAATATGTTATTTGGAATATAATCAGTCTTTTTGTGATTAACCTTTAGCACTCCCTGAGCAAATTCACTAGATGACTAACTGATAACAGTTTTCCTAGAAAATTTGATTTGATATTCACGCAGGTTGTCTCTGAAGAGGCAGTTTTAAGAAAATGTGAAACCATATTTTCTTGAAAAAAAAAAAAAAAAGAAAGAAAAATTAAAGAAAAAACAAAAAAAAACAACAACAAAAAACGAAAATAATTTCATTTTTGTCATTTGCTGAAATTTTTACCCAGTATACTAAAGCTTGAAGTTTGTTTGAAGTAATGATTTATAATGTTAGTATTGACACTGGTTCATATGTTTAAGTGTAAAATAACATATTTATCATAAATAATCTGACACTGTGTAACTTCATTAAATTTTAACAAGTGATAGCTATCACAAAAAGGCTTGCTCTAAAGAAAGCACATTTTAACCCATTTATGCCAAGCATCCCATAAAAGGAACATTTGCAAGCAGTGTGGACCGAGATTAGACGCTTGGTTCTGGGTTCACACTGTTTGCATTAAGCACAAGAGTGTCTGTAAAACTTGGTAATAATACAAACTTAAACCAGACACCCCTTTTACTGAAAATGGACCAGTCCAAAGTATTAAGGTATATAGAAGAATCCACTTGACATAAATGGGTTAATATTAAAAGGTAATTCTTCAGAGTTATGGTTTTAGTTGACTGTCATTTTTAATTTTTATATGTGTAATACATGTGAATAGTTAGCTATTTACATGTGTACTCAATACTGTTTCCTGTTCCATGATACATACTACACAGTCACCAGTATTTTGAGTTGTAATTTTTGTAGTAGGAACCAAAATTGATTTTTCTTTATGCACTATAAAACCAAGATCAGTCTTACGACTGAGCGTATCTTTTACATTCTGATCACATTCTGGTTTTGTATCTGCTACCATTAAAGAGTCATCAATATAGCCTGAAGTACTATGCCCAAGGACACGAAGAGATACATAAACTGGCTTTAACAACTTTCATCAATTGGGAACACCTTTTTAAATAATGGTTTGTAAGATGATTTATGATTGGTGTATTTTAACTAATGACTGTATGTTTAACTTTATGCATCACTGAAAATGTAGGGCTCGAAAAGAAGAATCTTGCTTTTGTGATTCTCCATTGTTGTTGCCGGCTTCGCAGTCAGCAACGTAGAAGGCTGATTTAAATATACATCCAGCTTGATATCTTTATAGATTCCCTCTATTTAGATGAAGTCCAGGACATCCTTTTCCTCTTCATCATGGATTGAACGAACCATCATATAGATATATCATCACCATCATCAAATATATATTACATTTTAACCCTTGTCATGCTGAATAAATTAAGATGCCACACCCACTTCTAATTTTCAGCCAATCAGATTGCTTGATCTGGGTTGTTGCTATAAATTAACATACTTAATGGCAAACAGTGCAGATCCAGATCAGTTGGCTTCTTCAGAAGCCAACTGATCTGGATCTACACTGTTTGCAAAAAGCAGGGTACATCCGGGTTCAGCAGGACAAGGGTTAAACAACAGAATGTTTATTGTTGTGTTTACTTTGACCACAGCATCAAAATTATAAATAGAGGATCTTACACAAGTGGTCATTTCATATGAAATTTATGAAATGATCATGAGTGTAATATTGATCTGTTTATCATATGACTATCTTATATTGGATTTTATCGCCTTTAAAGTTGACAGTTGCTCAACAGAAAATGCATGGTTGACATGGATGTTGTCATGAGGTTACTTGTTCCTTCAAAAGTGTTATGTAAGGCCAAAAAAAAAATATTTGAGATTCTCAGACACCGCCACATCTGTCCGAAAGGTCCGACATATATGATTTTTTTCAGTGGTAAGTTTTTCTGACCCACAAAAATACGTGACACTGGATTTTACTTGCTTTTCTGAGAATCATTTCTGACCAAATTGCAGTCTAGACCACAAACATATGGCATTCTTATTACTTGCAAAGAAAATTGGTAAATTATGATCTGTTTATGTTGTTTGAGACTTTAAACTTGCATTTTAGATACTCCTGGTAAAACCACCATATGCATCACATAGATAAAAGTGAGTATCATGTAAATTTTTTTTTTCTTATTTCATGGGACAATATGTTGTGGGTACTCATTAGAAGCACCCTGCCAAGGTGCTTTTAATGAGTACCCACAACATAGGTTCTCGTGGAGAAATAAGAAAAATATCAATACTTTTGGATTGAAAAAAGGGTCATCAGATCTTGATATCATATATCAGAACTCCAGATCATTAGAGTATTTCTCCATGAAACTCAAAAGAACCTTGTTTTACTGGGACAATTCTTTTTTAAATGCCACAACTTAAAATTATTTGAAGGTGCTTCAAGGATCACTGGTTAACATTTGCCACTCCCTGGGCAAATTCAGCAGACAGTTAATTGATGATGAAATTTTTCTTTTTTCCCCTGGTAAACAAACTTTGACTTCCATGCAAAGGAGATTATTTGCATGAAACATTGAAGCCTTTTTTCTAGGAAAAGTAAGATTTTTTTTTTTTCGTCAGCATGCTAAGCATTAAGACTACCCTGACGAGTTTGCCCAGGGAGCGGCAAAGGTTAACCAGTGATCCTTCAAGCACCTTCAAATGATTTTAAATATTGTTTGGGTTTTTTTTGGTACTTTTCAGAGAAAATAATGCTTGACATTTCATTGAAATGACTGCTTAGCAGACAGTTCACATGTAATATTACAAGCTTTTTTTTCTTTTTTAATCTACAACTGACCAGTAGAGCTATTCCCAGAGAGGGGACCTTCAGCATCCGTCCATCTACCCTTCCATTCATAAAGATTTAGGTTTCTGGCCAATCCTTCGAGACGACTATCCATTTACCAGTATGGTCACTATCTACCATCTTTGATTCTTTAGCTCAACTGTGCTATGCTCAGGATAAACTATACTGATCACTTTTTGTCCAACATCTGTCTGTCCATCCATCCATCCGTTAACACTTTAAAAAGGCAACTTCTCCAAAGCCACTGAAGCTATTTGTCCCTAATTAGGTAGGAATGTTGCTTGAGTAGGGGGAATTAACAATGGCTAAAATTATGATGATCTGTTTATTTGTTTAGGTGCTATGACAACTGAAATGTCCCATAGACTTATAATGGAAAAATGGAAATTGCACATAGCACATGAAAGGATGTGAACCATATTTGGCAGATATGATCATAAATTTTGATGATTGTCTGTCCAGTTTATGTGCTTTATGATCAGTAGTCATTTTGTTTGGTTACCAGGGCAAAATTTTAAAGTAGGAGATTTGTGAACGCCAACTTGCACCAGCAGGGAAAGAAGACCTTGTTGCACACCAGCAGGGAATGAAGACCCTTTTGAGGTTGTTTTTTGTCTGGCCTTTTAAAGAGACATGGGATGTGTAGCATAGGTGGGAGTGGCAACATGGAATTGAAATACCTCTTTTCTCCATCATTTCTTTACTTATTCAATAAAGATGAGAGCTTGGCAAAACCCTGCCTTCTGGGGACGATAGATTATACAAAAAAAAAAATGACCCTTGAGAGCAATGAATAAATAGATCCAAAATTCAGGAACTAAGCTCATTAATAAATGAAACCAGTGTAAACCAAGCCTTAATATGCAAGACTAAAATTAATAGTATATGTCTTCAGTTTTCAGAAATTTTCAGTGAGTCTGCAAAACTGAGCTTTATAAGATAGGCAAAAAAGTCTGGTTTGGCACCCAGTGTGAAAATGCACGCAAAAAGTATCATTCTGCAAAGTCTAAACATTCAAGAAACCCAACACCCTGTTCAAAGTCTAACCTCATACAAGCAAGCAAGTATTATAAGAAAAAAATGAACTACTACATAAATAAACACAACAAAGCCACCAAAACTAAACTGAGAAATTTAAAAAGTAAAAATCCAAAAGAATACTGGAAAATCATCAATAGTATTGACAATAAGAAACTGGACAGCAACATTGAACTTGACTCTCTTTATTCTTTTTTTAGAGACCTTAATGCAGAACCTAGTTTACAAAGCCACCAGACGATTGATAATATGAATATTGATGACGATGATGAAGTTCTGAACTCACCAATTACTGACTGTGAAATCTTGAAATGCATTAAATCTCTAAAAAATAATAAAGCTTGTTCAAATGATCAAATAATTAATGAATATATAAAGAGTACATCTGAGATCATGCTCCCATTATATAATTAATTTTTTAATCTAATTCTTGAAACCGGTATATTGCCTGATTCTTGGCTTGAAGGAATTATTAAACCCATATATAAGAATAAAGGTCCAGCCTCAGAATTATCGGCCTATAACAATACTAAGCTGTTTTGGTAAACTCTTTACAGCTGTGCTTAATTCAAGATGAAATAAATTTCTGAACTGTCATGATATTTTAGAAGAAAACCAGGCAGGCTTCAGAGCTGGCTACTCAACCACTGACCACATTTTTGTCCTTCATGCCCTCACCGAAATACTGAAATCTAAAAAGTTAAAGTTGTTCTGTTCCTTCATTGACTTCAGTAAAGCATTTGATTCTGTGTGGCGAGTGGGGCTGTGGTCAAAATTACTTAAAAATGACATTAATGGAAAGTTTTTCCGTATTATTTATAACATGTACCAAGGAATAAAGTCTTAATCTCTTTTAATGGCAATCAGTCTAGCTTTTTCCAAAGTTTCAGAGGGGTTCGGCAAGGGGAGAACTTGTCACCTGTTTTGTTTGCGTTGTTCCTGAATGATTTAGAGTTTTTTCTCACAACCAGAAATTGTTCCGGTATTGATCTCGAGTTTACTTCTGATGATGTAAATATGTACATTCAACTTTTTGTCTTGTTATATGCTGATGATACAGTAATATTTGGTACAGATGAAACAGAGTTCCAAAACAATTTAAATGCCTTTTATGAATATTCTAAAATCTGGAGGTTAGATATTAATTATGACAAAACAAAAATATTGATCTTTGGTACACGTAATGATGATTCATTTGATTTCAAAATGGGTGAGAATAAAATACAAATATGCAAAGAGTTTAAATATCTAGGGACAGTTTTTTACTAAAAGTAGAACTTTTAACAAAGCCAAAAAACATAACTATGATCAGGCAAAGAAGCAATGCATCTTTTATACAAAAGAATACGTAATTTGAATTTACCTGTTGATTTACAGCTGTTATTGTTTGACCAGACTATACTCCCAATAGTCCTTTATACTTGTGAAGTATGGGGATTTGAAAATATCCAACTCATTGAAAAACTTCAAAATGAATTTTTAAGACACATCACAAATTCTTAGAAAAGTACACCAATATATATGTTGTATGCAGAACTTGGGTGCAAACCTATTGCTATCAGTATAAAAAACAGAATGATTGGATACTGGCTTAATATTATCAACAGTAAAAACAGTAAATTATCGAACCTGTTGTATAACATACTTCTACATGAATATAATGCAGGAATCTTTCAACATAAATGGATTCACTGTATAAGAGAAATACTCATTTCAGTTGGACGTATAGATCTCTTCAATAAAGTTAATGTTGAAAATACAAAATCATTAAAAGCACAAATTTCAAGAGCCCTAGTTGATTTACATATACAGGAATGGTTTTCTAAAATTGAATTGTCTTCTAAAGGAAAAAATTATTATTTGTTTAAGCAGGATCTAAATTTTGAAAATTACTTAATAAATCTAAGTACGAAACACTACGGTTCACTACTTAAATTTAGACTAAGTAATCACAGGCTTCCTGTTGAAACAGGCCATTGGGAAAATACCCCACTAGATGAATGGAAATGTAATCTGTGCCCAAAAAATGATATTGGGGATGAATTTCATTACCTTTTCACATGTGACTATACTTCCATTCAGATCGGAAACAGTTTTTAAAATCTTACTTCTATAAGAAACCCAATGTTATGAATTAGTTCAAAGAGCTCTTTTCTACCAAAGATACTCAAACACTTATCAATTTGGCTAAGTATGTTGACATTATTATGAAGAAGTTTTTTGACTACAAACTAAGTTATATATATATATATGTATGTGTACAGCTTAGTGAGGGGTGGGGTGAGGTGTGAAGGGTGAAGATGAGCCGGTTTGCTTGTGGTAGTGATTTGTTCCCTCTAACGGTTTCGCATTTGTTCATGGCAGAAAGTCAATGTCCTGGTGGACAAGTGTGAAGCCGGTGGAGGGGAAAGGACATTGTTGGTTGTGTGTGAATTGTTTTTCCTACTTATGTATTGTGTATACATGTGTATATGTACCTACACACATGTACATGTTGTGAGTATGTATGTGTGTATGGTATGTAATGTGTACAATGCTTGTTTGTATTTACTTTGTCACTTGCTTTGTTCAGTATGTAGTTGTTTTTTTTTTTTTGTTTTTTTTTGTTGTTATTTATTTTTGCCTTCTCTGTGAGTGGCCTGAGAAGTAGTTAGATAAATAAAGTTCTGTTCTGTTCTGCGAATAAATACACAGATAAAGAAAATAGATGAAGTGTCTGAAACTTATATATATATATGATTGAAGTAGCAAAAGTTTTCAGATTCATTATTCTGCTGGGGTTATCTTCCCCTGCCCCTGTGCTGTATGCATGTATAAAATTATGATCTTGTTAAACAAATTCTCTTCTGAAACCTTTTGGCCAATTTTCACCAATTTTCATGTCTGTCCTACTATTGAAATGGGATTGAGAATTTCTTCAAATGATCACGCTCCACAGACTGTCATGCCCATATATGGTAAAATATAATAATAATAATAATAATAAAAAAACATGTTCTTCTTCAAAACCAAGAACTGCTTAAATGATTATCCTTTCATTATAATACAGTACAGTAAATGTCCTAAAATTTAGAACACTTTACTCCATACTTCTTTCTCCTAAATTTTGCTTTTTATGCAGTTGTTTCTTAAAATGCTTACTGCAAAGGCAAACAGTGTAGACCATGATAAGGAGCAGTCTGATCTGTCTGCACTGTTTGCATATGCTGTTTTGTCACACCACTTCTGAACGAAATTTTAGGACACTTAACATGTCAGAGTTTTCAACTCTAGCAACAAATTTAGTGCTAGTCAGCAGGGTCATAAGATCTCTCATCCCACCCCACCTAATGCCTTTGTTTCTCAGTCTGCTTCATATTAGTGAAAGGTTTTTCCTTGAGTTTATATAATAATGGTACTGTTGATATATTGGGAAAACTAATCAAACAAGAAACTGTGTCAAGAGGAAATTGAGGGAAGAAATGGAGTAATATTGACATCTGGTCCACACCATGCAAAAATGTGTCTTTGGGCAGTTGCGGACAGGGAAGGCCCTGATCAGACTGCGCATCTGCGCAGTCTGATCAGGGCCTTCTCTGTCCACTAACAGAATCATTGGATACTACAGAATGAATAGATGGAGAGCAAAGGCCAAGATGATACTTTGCCCATGCGCAGGATTATCTGAATCTGCATATTTTGCACATGTTTGAATGCACCTTTTCACTTGATATGACCCATTTGAAAATTTATGGGGTTTTTTCTATATGTGGATCATGCAGACAGGGGAAATTATTCTTTTGTCTTGGAGGGGTTTGATGATGACCGGTAAGTGAATTATTTTCTGTGCTTTAATGTTCTTTCAGGAGACATTTTAAAATATTTTTCTTAATTTTTCCAGAAAACAGAGTTTGACATTTCATGCAAACTGTCTCTTCAGAGACAGTTTGCATGAAATGTCAAGCTCTGTTTTCTGGAAAAATAAAGAAAAAAGATCTCCAGTTTGCCAGTCTGCCCTGAAAACATACCTTCAGGCGTGTGCTCAGCAGAAACTCGGAACAGTCTAGACATCCTAGCAGTCTGATTAGAGATGTTGCTGGGCACTTTTTGGATAACCAAGGAACCAAACTTTTTGTAAGGTAGACATCAAAACCTGATATGACTGCACTGCTGGGTCTGAATTTTTGCTGGTCACAAATGTCAAAAGGGACGTTTTTTGTGTTGTGGTTTAAATGCTTTTAGTAGATAAATTTTCATAGAGTATGGGGATAAATATTGACCAGGCTACATGTATTACATTGAGTGCCCACACATACATTCTTGGTAGAAATGGTGGAAAAGATGTCAATATTTTTGGCTGAAAGAAAAAGGCTTCTTATGTAGAACCATGTAAAATGTCTGCCAAATTCTGGTATGATTGAATTTGCTTTATTCTTCTATATGTTGAATATGATAAAGGAGCATTGACCCTGTGAATGAGGCACTTTTGTTTGCTTTGAACTTAACCTTTTAAGTGCTAACAATCACAATTTGTTATACTTTTTCTTCCCACAAGCTAAAGGTTAACCCTTCAAGTGCCGATCATAACTGTAGCAGACATCATTTTGATTTCTTGTTTTGTATTTTTAGAGAAAAAAATATTGACATTTCATGTGAATCATCTGCCAAGCAGATGATTCACATGAAAGGCCAAGTCTTATTTTCTCTGAAAAAGTAAAAAGTTTTGGTTGAGAAAAAAAACAACTTCTTATCCAGAGCTGTGAAAAATATTCTCTGCCAAATTCTGCTGTTTGGCCAGTACCACTCTCTGGGCTAATTCATCAGACAACAAATTGATTATATTTTTCTTATTTTTCCCAGAAAATTGCCTTTGACCATTCATGCAAATTAGAGACAATTTGTATATAGTACCAAAGCCTATTTTCTGGGGAAAAAAAGAAATATATTTTCAAATTGTCGTCTGTTGATATTTTTACCCAGCATGCTAAGGGTTAAATTTGCTTTATTCCAAACATTATTAAGTTTGTTGAAGTTAATGTGATAAAAGAAACATTGACCTATGAACATGTTCAGTTGCTTACAATCCTTGTGTGCTGAATTTAACACTTCATTTGCACTCTGGATTGGGCATTACATGCAAATTGTCTCCCATGGAGACAATTTGCATGAATTGTCAAATCCTGTTTTCTGGGAAAAATAAGAAAAATGTCATCAATTTGTTATGTTCTGAATTAGCTCAGAGAGTGGTAATGGTTAAAAAATGTGAGTCATATACTTTTGGACATATGATCCACTGGAAGACTTCAGGACTTAACCCTTGTCCTGCTGAATAAATTAAAATGCCACACCAATTTCCAATTTTCAGCCAATCAGATTACTTGATCCAGGCTGTTGGTATAAATTCCCATACTGACTGACAAACAGTGCAGATCCAGATCAGTTGGCTTCATCAGAAGCCAACTGATCTGGATCTACACTGTTTGCAAAGGCAGGGTATATCCGGGTTCAGCAGGACAAGGGTTAATTAAATTTTGAGTGTCCATCCATCCGCGCTGCCATCATTGGTGTCTGCTCCATAACAAGATATTTTCATGAAACTCCACACAAATGTAAAGCACTATGAGACGGGGTGCAGAATACATGAACTGTAACTCTGGTTTGCCTACTTTTGGAGTTATTGCCCTTTGATTATGATGATGATGATGAGTTCAGGTTTAATGATGCATGCCATGAGGGTCATTTGCGTCACAATGGTGTTGTAATGTAAGGGCTATAACGATAAGTCATATATGCATAAAAATGTAAAACTAGAATATTGCCCTTTGAACATTCAACATAGCCATTTCTACCATGTGTCCCCTCTGTAAGTTGAAAACTGTTCGAGATATTATTATGAAGTTTCTCACAAGTGTAAAGCACCACGAGACAAGGTGCAGAACATAAAAACTAACTCTTATTAACCTATTTTTGAAGTTGCAGCCCTTTGAACATAGTAGATATTGAATATAGCCATTTCTACTATGTACTCAGTGTCTTCTTTGTAAGTTGAAAACCGTACCAGATATTTTGATGAAACTTCACACAAATGTAAAACATCATGAGACAAGGTGCAGAATACAAGAATGGTAACTCTGGTTAACCTACTTTTGGAGTTATGGCCATTTGAACTTTGAAAATAGTGATTTCTGTAATATATTTCAAAAAAAAATCTTTCAGGAATACCATTAGAGTGTCAAACAGATTGGACCGACATTTTGTCAGGCCAGATCTGGGTCCAAGCTGTTTGCAGAGGATATCAGCAGACAACAAAAGTCGCCACTAGTAAGGAAAGAGTTAAGTGTTTGCAGACCCCTTAATGTTTTTCACTCTGGGTAAAATTTTCAGCAGACAACATTTTATGTTTTTCTTATTTTTCCCAGAAAAACAGGTTTTGACATTTCATGCAAATTTTCTCCATTGGAGACAATTTGCATGAAATTTTAAATCCTGTTTTCTGGGGAAAATAAGAAAAATATCAGCAGTTCGTTGTTTGCTGAATTTGCCAAGAGAGTTATAAAGATTAAAATAACATCTGCTGATGTTTGAATTCGGCATGCTAAAATTTTAACTGAACTTCCATGCATAACAGTTGGTTACAAGGTCTGGTAACAAAAATTAATAAAAAAAAACCAAACAAACAAACATTTACAGCTGTGACAGGAGCCAGTAAAATGTAACCGAGAACAATTGGGAACCACCCTGGGGGATCACTAAGGTTTGGATAACTGTGCATCCACACAATCTGCAAAGCTGGCCTCGATGACTCAGTTGGATGAGCGTTCGATTGGTGATGAGGAGGTTGCCAGTTCGACCCCCGCCGGGCTGGCAACATTCTTTCATGGAGATTGATCATGAAATATTTTCTGTGGGCATTCTCTCCCTTCTGCTGATTCAAGAAGGGCAGTTGTCAGATTCTGGCGAAATGCACACAATATTGATTAACCCTTGTCCTGCTGAATAAATTAAGATGCCACACCCACTTCTAATTTTCAGCCAATCAGGTTACTTGATCCAGATTGTTGCTATAAATTTGCATACTTGACAGCAAACAGTGAAGATCCAGATCAGTTGGCTTCTTCAGAAGCCAACTGACTGAATCTACACTGTTTGCAAAACAGGTTATATCCAGGTTCAGCAGGACGAGGATTAATTGTTTGAGGACTATGCCTGCCCATTAAAAGTGTGGTAAGGTAATCTGACTGGGCTAAACATGACACCATTGGGTTGGCTGGGCAGTAAAACCTCAACACAAGCACAATCTGCAAAGGAAATCTTCCCATATTTTATATCCGGAAGTGTGTTGGCAAATTAGGAATTTCCAATATGATCAGACTATGTTACAGTGTCTGATCTGGGTCATTGCTTTGTGGATTCATCTTAAAGTCCCTTTTATCATTTTATTTGTCCCCATCATTTTAACACTTATCATGCTGAGTAAAAATTTCAGCAGCGGACAGTCTATTTTCTTGAGAAAATAAAAAAAAAAATATCATCAATTTGTTGTCTGCTTTATTAGCCAAGAGCCTGGTAAAGGTTAAACCAAAAACCAGTGCAGCTGCATCTAAATTATGCATAATTAACCTTTAAAGTGCTAAGTAAAATTGTAGCAGGCAACATTCTTATTTTTTTATCATTATTTTTCAGAGAAAATAAGACTTGGCATTCCATGTGAATCAACATTCTTTCGTGGAGATTGATCATGAAATATTTTCTACAGTCATTCTCTCCCTTCCGCTGATTCAAGAAGGGCAGTTGTCAGTTTCTGGCGAAAGAATGTGCACAATACTGGTTAACCGCTTAGAGGACTAAGCCTGCCCAGTAAACGTGTGGTTAGGTAAACTGACCGCGCTCGACATGACCCCATTGGGTTGACTGGGCTGTAAAACCTCAACACAAACAAACAAACATGTGAATCAACTGCTAGCCTTATTTACTTTGAAAAAAAAAAAAAAAGTTGTGTGCTGTGATTGTGTTTAGCACTTTAAGGGTAAAGAAAACTATTGACATGATTAAGAAAATTTAAGGTACCTGAAATTGAGTTAATAACCCAAAACATGCAACAGCTTGAGTACCATGTTTGACCTACCGTAATCGACCTAATTACTGCACATACCCTTAGAAGCGCACAGTCAAGCAAATTCGAAGACTTCAAATTATAACTTATGTACTCTTTTTATCTGCTTCTTAATAAAAGCATATGTTGTTGGTACTAATTTGAATTGCCTCAACAAGCTGAGGCAGTTCAAATGAGTACCAACAAAATACTCCTTTAGAAAGAAAATCTGAAGAAAAAAAAAAATATCGCATAAGTATCATTGAATAATCATCTCATGAAGTCTTATTCTTATCTTTCTTTATAGTCCTTATCAGGTGGATATTTTACTACAAGTTTTCCCAGTTATTTTGAAAATCCTAAGTGCACAATGCAGTTATTAGGTTGAATATGGTAATTACCACATTGTATAGTTAGATTTTTCAAAGTTAAGGCAAAAACATGTGGTAAAATGTCTACCAAATAAATGTACACTTAGAAGAATGCTAAGATTTTGAAACAATGAGATAAGCATCAATGAAATCTCTTGTAAAATCAAAGCACTGACAGCACTGGTGGGTTGGTTGTCTCTGAGTGTAGGCTGGGAAAATGATCCTGAATGAGTTACCCCTCTTATCTTAAGCTCAAAGAAGCCTATCACATACTACAAGTAGGACACCGACCTACCTGTTATCCTACGACTGATTACTACTTGTATAATATTACAGAAAAAGAAAACTTTTACATCTCAACTAAACTTGGAAACATACTTGTGGTGAGTGACTATGAATTGCTCTGTAATACTTGGCCTTGTTCCCACTTGCATGTATCTGCCATATGAGTTGGGCCACAGCAGTTCCTACAAAATGGCATGTGCACCCAGTAAAGACTATGTCATCAGCCTGTGTATCTGCATAGTCTGAACAGAGTCTTCACCGTATACAGTATGGATAGCCAAGAACCCAAACTTCTTTATGTGGACAGCAAAGACTCTGGTCAGACTGCACAGCTGCGCCGGGTGATCTGAGTCTTCACTGGCTGCAAAGGTAAGTTTATAGAAATTGCTGTGCCCCAGTTCATAGCATTTCACATTACGAAAATGTGCTTGTTCAAATATATTGAAAATTTCGCCAATAAAAAATGAAAATTTTCAGACAAAAAATTCTGATATTTTTCATATTTCTGCTCAAAACATAGAGTGTGGGTACTCATTAGAACTGCCACAGTGAGGCAGTTCTAATGAGTCCCACAATCTATGTTTTTGAGCAGAAATAAGAAAAATAATGTATACCCCTGTAAACCCCAGTTTTACTGTATAAAAATGGAGTTTTAGGGGAAAAAATTATATAGCTATGTTTTTATGATGATACATAGGCTGTCTGGTAAGGTTCTTGCTGACTTGTCAGTTTTCAGATTGAATATGTAAAGATCAGCTTGCAGGTTTGATAATTCACTGTTACTAACCTGTTTGTTTAAATATAGGGCACATATATCTTATTTCTTGTGTTATGTGAGCTAATCAGTGTTAGTATGTCATTTATTAATATTAAATGGAGACTTTAACCCTGAAAGAGCCAAATTACAGCTGACAGCATTTCCATTTTTTTTTTTTTTTTTTTTTCAAAATAAAGTTTGACATTTTATGTAAATTGGATGATTTACATAAAATGCCAAACCTTATTTCTCTGAAATAGTGGATGATTTTCATGAAATGTCTGAAAATATTTAACAAATATAGAATGTCATCTGCTACAAGTTTGCTTGGTACAGACATGTTAAGTCTCGCTACAAATTTTAGTGAGACACTAATTTATGGCTCAAAAAACCCTGTTTTACCCAATGTCTCTTTTTTCTGAAATTTCCATTTTTGCTAAATCAGTCCTTCCCACAAGACCAAAAAATGGTGAAATTTCTGCACAAGCGTCTCTTGCTGCCTTATCACCTTTGATAATTAAATCAAAACAAAAGGCTCTGCTAAAAACCATTAAATCTCTCATCAAGCTATATCAAATGTCAACTTTCCCCCAATTCTATACTGAGCTGTATATACTTGCTGGTATAGAAAATATTTTCATGGTGTACAGAGTTTATAATTAATTTATTCCAATTTCTTCTTATTGTGTTTTTTTTTTTTTTTTTTTTTTTCTCACTTGTGATTTTATGTGATTTGGACCAAGTAAGTGGAAAGGGAAAAAAAAAGAAAACATGATGTCTGCACAATTTATTTTTTATTATGAATTTGGCAGCACATGATGACACCAACACTACTACAACAACAACTACTAATAATAATAATAAGAAAAAGATTTTAAAATAATTAAATTAATAATAATAATAATAATAGTAATGGTAATAGTAAAGTCTTTTTTATTATTATCATTATATTAAGCCTAATAAAAAAAAATGTGTGTTTCAGGTTACATGGAATTTTAAAATAGGGACTGTAGGTTGGAAAATACATTGTAGTTTTATTTTGTTAAAAGTTTTTATATGAAGTTAATAGGAAAACAATATGACCGAACAGGGAAATCCACCCCCGAAAATCTAAAAACTTTAGGGTCGGTGGTGAAAAATTGACACAGTTGGGTTACCTGAAATACACACTTTTTAGCTCACCTGAGCCTAAGGCTCAGGATGAGCTATTGTGATCACTCTCTGTCCATGATCTGTCCGTCCGTCTGTCCGTCCACATCTTGAACGACTTCTTCTCTGAAACCTCTGGGCCAAATTTCTTCACACTTCATGCGGAGCCTTAAATTAAGGGGTTTGTGTGTGTGTGTGTGTGGGGGGGGGGGGGTTGAAAATTTGTACAAATGGTCATGGTCCATTAAGTAAAATGGCCGCCGTGCCCATATATGGAAAAAACACTTAAAAATCTTGGAGTATAGCATCGGGAACTCAAGGTCTATCAAGTTTGTTCAAATGATGACCCTAGGCTGACTATTGACCTTTTTACGGCAAGATCAAATTTGGCTACTTGTGCATTAATTTGTATGGGTAAAATATTGAAGCATGATTTTCTCAAAATCTGTTGAAGACTAATGGCTGAAACTTACATTTTATAATCAAAGTAGCAAACCCTTTCAGTTACAATAAAATAGTTTTGCCCCCACCCCCACCCCCCAGGATTATCTGCCCTTTCCCCTGGGGTATATACATGTATAAAATCATTTAATCTTGAAATGTCTTCTTCTCTAAAACTGCTGGGCCAATTTTCCTCAACCTTTATGTAGAGTCTTGTCTAGAAGGGGGTTTGAAAATTTATGCAAATGGTCATGACCAGTTTGTTTGTGTTGAGGTTTTACGGCCCAGTCAACCCAATGGGGTCATGTCGAGCGCGGTCAGTTTACCTAACCACACGTTTACTGGGCAGGCTTAGTCCTCTAAGCAGTTAAATCAGTATTGTGCACATTCTTTCGCCAGAAACTGACAACTGCCCTTCTTGAATCAGCGGAAGGGAGAGAATGACCGTAGAAAATATTTCATGATCAATCTCCACGAAAGAATGTTGCCAACCTCGGCGGGGGTTGAACCCGCGACTTCCTGGTCTCCAGTCGGACGGCGCATCCAACTGAGCCATTGAGGCCGGCCTGTCATGACCAGTTAAGTAAGATGGCCGCCATGCCCATATATGGGCAAAACACTTAAAACGCTTCTTTTCTAGAACCATGAAAGCTTTGAAGCTGAATTTCGATATGTTGCATTGGGGACTCAATGGCTACCAAATTTGTTCTAATAATGACCCTAGGTTGACCTTTGATCTTTCTATAGACAGGTAAAAATTGCGTCCCTGTGGGAAAATATTGAAACAAAAATGGCTGAAACTTACAATGTATGATCAAAGTAGCAAATCCTTGTAGTTATAATGAAACTGTGCCCCCCCACCCCCCCCCGGCCCCCCCGGACTATTTTCCCTTGTCCCTGGGCTATATACATGCATAAAATTATATAATCTTTAAACGTCTTCTTCCCTGAAACCATTTGGCTTTTTTTTTTTCAAACTATATGTGGACCCTTGTGTTAAAAGAGAATTGAAAATTTATACAAATGGTCACGGTCCGTTAAGTAAGATGTCCGCCATGCCCATATAAGGTAAAAAACATTTAAAAAACTTCTTCGTACAGAATCAGGCAAGCTTTGAGGCTGAATCATCATATAGCATCAGGGACTCAAGGTCTACCAAGTTTGTTCAATGATGATCCTAGTATTATCTTTGACCTTTGTAAGGTCAAATTTGTGTTCCCATACTTTTGTATGGGGAAAATGTTGAAAAATCGTCTTCTCAAAATGTATTAAAGACTATTGGCTTAAATTTTCAATGAAGTAAAACTTTTTAGTAACGATCAAAATTTCATCCCCCGTGAATTATCTCCCCTTGCCACTGGGCTATATCCAAGTATAAAATTCTGTACTCTTTTAAGGTCTTCTTCCCTGAAACTACTTGCCCAATTTTCACCAATTTCACATGGGGCCTTCTGTTGAAGAGCTCTTGTCAATTTGTTCAATGGTTCCATCATTATACAAGATGGCCATCATGCCCATATGTGGTAAAAAAAAAAACCTTTTTTATCTCCAGAACTAAGAAAGGCTGAATCTTTGGATATAGCATCAGGGACTAGGTCTACCAAATTTGATCAGATGGTGATCTTTGGATGACTTTTTTCTGGCAAGGTCTAATTTGTATCTTCAAGCAAATTTTTGAAACATCATTGTTTCAAAACGTATTAAAGACTAACGGCTGGAACTTACCATGGGGGTAGGGGGCAGTTATCTGCCTTGCCTCTGGGCTAGTATATACATGCATAAACTCGTGTGATCTTTAAATGTCTTTTCCTCTGACCAATTTTCACCTGACTTCACATTGGCTTTCTGTCAAAGGGGTATAGCAATTTTGTTCAAATAGTTCTGCACTATTAAACAAGATGGGCACCATGATGTCATTTCTTAAAAATCCTGTTCTCCAGAATCAAGAAAGCTATGAGGCTGAGTCTTGGTATATAGCATCGGAGACGCAATGTCTACCAAATATATTCAAATGATGATCCTAGGATGACTTTCAACCTTTTAAGGGCACAGTCAAATTCCTGTCCTCTTGCTGTGGCAATAATGGAAGAATTTTGCATGGCATCTGCAGATATGCAATGGCCGATTTGCTCAGGTGAGCGAATCATGGCCCATGGGCCTGCCTCTTGTTTATTTTAGGCCTAACTATATTTCATTTATTAATGCTGATAATTGTTATCACAATAAGAAAGTAGCTAGGCAATGAAAACATTTTTTTTTCATATATGCAAACAGCGAAGGATCAGTACGTACTCATCAGGACAATCTCGTTTTGTTGGTATATTCTACAGTCTCAACAATTCAACAAGTGGATCAGTGTATGGCCCAGATCAGACTGTGCAGAAGTTCAAGGTGGTCTGGGCCTTGATTTCACATAATTATATGACAAAACCCTTTTCTTGTGGCATTGCTTTAACAAATATGGATAATAATAGTATTAGAAATAAGAAGACACAATAGAAGAAAGAGGAATCATTTATAATAATAATAATAATAATAGTAATAAGATTAATTGTCATTTCAAGTGAGTGTTTGTTTGCTTATTCTGATTGTGACTGCAGGAAGGGAGTTTTATACCCTACAAGACCTTAGTTCATATTAGATATCTAGTTTCCTGCCTTGAATAAAATAAAATGTTGCCTTTGGAAAACAAAGAACACATAAAAGAATGAAAATCAGAAACTCGGTTTTATCAAGACTATACAGCACTGTTGTTTGCAAGATTGCATATGCCACCTAGCACTGGCTTAACGGTGACGCATACCCTGATTTCAGTTTCGGAAAAAAGAAAGAAGTCAGAAGGGGCAAGATCAGGTGAATAAGAAAAAAGCACTTTCCTTGAATAAAGGAGGTGTGGTAAAACTGTTACCTACTTTTTTAGCGAAAAAAAAACCCAAAAAAAACCCAAAAAAAAAACAAAAAAAAAAAAAAACAAGCAAATTCCATGGGGAATTAATGTCCGCCGCCTTATTTTTATTTGGGGTGTTAAAAATGGTAAAGTTAACCAGATGACCATTGGTCCTGTATCACTTACCTAAGTATTGAAGCAGGAAACCAGTAATAAAAAATAATTTCAAGATTCTGAAAAAAACACATGCATATCTTCAGACCATCCTTAAAGCACCTGTAAAGTTTCAAAAGGGTCGGCTTAAAACTGTGGTAGGAGTTACGGGGTCAAGGTACCTACTCCCTATACGCTTCTGTAGTTTTAGAACTCAAAACATGTCTAAGTTAAAAATGTGGAAAAAGTAATAAATATGTATTTCAGGATTTTGAAAAAACCATCTGCATATTTTCAGGCCATTCTAAAAGCCCACGTAACGTTTCAAAGGGATCGGTCAAAAACTGTGGGAGGAGTTAAGGGGACAAGGTACCTACTCTCTGTAATATTAGAACTAAAAAATGTCTAAGTTCAAAACGTGTAAAAAGTAATAAAAAATAATTTCAGGATTCTGAAAAAAAAGCACATGCATATCTTCAGACCATCCTTAAAGCACCTGTAAAGTTTCAAAAGGATCGGCCAAAAACTGTGGGAGGAGTTAAGGGGCAAGGTACCTGCTCCCAATACACTTCTGCAGTCTTAGAACTCAGAAAATGTCTAAGTTAAAAATGCGGAAAAAGTAATAAAAAATTATTTCAGGATTCTGAAAAAAAAAAGCACATGCATATCTTCAGACCATCCTTAAAGCACCTGTAAAGTTTCAAAAGGATCGGACAAAAACTGTCGGAGGAGTTAAGGGGACAAGGTACCTACTCCCTATAGACTTCTGTAATATTAGAACTAAAAAAATGTCTAAGTTCAAAATGTGTAAAAAGTAATAAAAAATAATTTCATGATTCTGAAAAAACCACATGCACATCTTCAGACCATCCTTAAAACACCTGTAAAGTTTCAAAAGGATCGGACAAAACTGTGGTAGGAGTTAAGGGGACAAAGTACCTACTAAAAATTCGGCACCACGCACCACGCCCCACGGAAAACCAAAAACAGTGTCCCTCCGCTTTTCTTCGAAAAGGCTGGGGACAAAAGAAAAATGGTGCATTATCATGTTGAAGTCGGACATCTTTGAAACTCTTGACTTGCACCATATCCGATAGTATTGTTTCAATTTCTTCAATACCACAGCTTTTTAGTATTTTCCAGTAATGCTATTACCCTTTTTCACTGGCACCTATATTACATCACATTCACCAGAGAAGAAGATTGTGTACAAAACATTCTTTGGACTTATTTTGCGTTTAGCAATTACTAGTCTTTAGCTGTTGGTGGCACATATTTTATTGCTAACCTTCCTAACAGGTTCAGAATAATGAACCCAAGTTTCACCGCCAGTGACAACATTTGCAAACTTCTTTTCATCAAAGTTTAATAATATTTTGAATATTTGTTTGGCTATTTTATCTCTCTGCTTCGTTTGACCGTCAGTCAACAAATGAGGCACCCACCTAGCAGAAATCTTTCTAAAATTCAAGATATTCTTAAGAATGTAGTGGACTCTTGATGGCGAGATACCAAAAACATTCAAGTTGGTTTATCATGTAATGTATACCTAGCTTATCTTTTAACAATTTCTTTTACTTTAGATACAATTTCGTCACAAGATGTAAACTTTGGCATTTCTGATTTGGGTGCATTTTCGATCAACTCTAACCCAGAATCTAATTTCTTTTTCCATCTACGAACTGCGTCATGAGACACATTAGTAGATCCACAAACAACAGAAATTTCAGCAAATATGTGTGTCAATGAACAACCCGTCTTAGAGCAAGCTTTTATAAAGGCCTGTATTTCCTCCTTCTTGGCAACACTTTTACCAACCATTTTTTGCTATAGTGGTCGAAAATTGCGTGTATTGAAATGGCAAACTGTTTATATTTCAATCAGATTTATTGTGTAGGTATTAAATAGCGCTATACAAGTATGCATTGATTTGTTTCAAGTTGCACGTCGATATCCGGCAATGACACAGTGAGCAATTATTTTGGATCACCCCTCTTACATTCACGTTTTAGCTCACCAGTGGTCAGTGTAAGCTACTGTGGTCAGTCAATGTCCGTCGCGCGTCATCAACAATTTGTTTTGAAATAAACGTCAAAAAGATTGCCTTCATCCCTCGGCCAATTGACCAGACACTTGGTAGGAAGTATCTGGGTGAAATCGCAGGACAAAAAAATAGTTAAAACTGTTCTGATCGGAAACCATAGATGGCCTCCATCATGTCATGACCACCATTTGAAAATATATTTTTCGCTTCTTCTCCTGAACAGAAAGGCCAATTGACTCGAAATTTGGTAGGAAGCATCTTGGTGACTTGAAGATCAACAAGAAGGCCATCATGGCTCTATATCCCTGACCTGAATCATGTTATACATAGCTAGCATTGTTAACAGGGATGCGGTTCTTAAGGTCATGATGACCCTGACCATGACATTTTCCCTCACGGTCATCTTGCAAATCTAGTTTGGGCTTCTTCTCCTGAACAGAAATGGCAGCGGACTCGAAATTTGGTAGGAAGCATCTGGGTGCCTTGTAGATCAACAAGAGGGCCATCATGGCCCTATATCTCTGAACTGAATCATGTTATACATTGCATTGCTAACAGTGATGTGGTTCTGAAGGTCATGGTGACCCTGTCCATGACGTTTGCCCTCAGGGTCATCTTCTGGTCGGAATAAACATCCCTACTAGGATTGAGGGTCCTAGCCCAAAGCACTGCTGAGTTATAAGCTTGTTTAGTACTAGAGGTTACTGTGATCTTGACCTTTGCCATTAGGGTCATCTACTGGTCAGGACCAACATCCCATGTGTTCAAGGGTTCTAGCATCTAGCACTGCTGAATTATTGACTTTTTAGTATTAAAGGTTGTGGTGACCATGACCATAACCTTGTCCTCGGTGTCATCTACTGGTGAGGACCAACATCCCTTCTAAGTTTGTGGGTCCTAGCACCAAGCATTGTCAAGTTATCAAGCTTTTAAGTACTAAAGGTCCTGGTGATATTGAATTTTGCCCTCAGGATCATCTACTGGTAGGGACCAACATGTCTATTAAGTTTGAGGGTCCTAACCATAAGCATTGCAGAATTATAAGCCTTTTTGATACTAAAGGTCAAGTGACCTTGACCTTTGACTTTAAGGTCACCTACTCTTCAGGGCCATCACCCTCTATTTGTTTGGTAGCCCTAGGCTTAATCATTGCCAATGGCCTTTTGCTCTATGTAAAACAAGTGACCTTATCCCCCATCCCCACCCCACGCCTGGGTGGGGCTTCTTTTCACCCCAGGGTCATAATTGGAACACTCTTATTAGAAGACCTTTAGGCAATGCTACATACCAAATATCAAAGGCACTTTCAGACAAGACGATTTTTTAAGTTTTTTTCCTGTATAAGCCATTTTTGACCTCAGGGCTATAATTTGAACAAATTTGGCAGTGGTCTACTAGGTGAAGCTATGTACCAAATATCAAAGACCCAGGCCTTCTGGTTTCAGATAAGATTTTTTGAGGTTGTCTCTTTATAAGTCTGTGTAAAACATGTCGGCCTCAGGGCGGGAGGGTGATAACTTGAACGATCTTGGTAGAGGTCCACTAGCTGAAGCTATATCAGAGGCCTGAGCTTTATGTTTTCAGACAAGATTTTTAAAGTTTTTCCCTGTATGGGTCTATGTAAAACAAGTGACCCCCGGCGCGGAGCCAATTTTGAACCCAGGGCTATAATTAACAACTTTGGTAGAGGTCCATTAGATGAAGCTATACACCAAATATCAAAGACCTGGGCCTTCTGGTTTCAGATAAGGAGATTTTTTTTCAGTTTTCAGTTAAACAAATCTATTTTAGTTCCTGTGACCTAGATATGCAATGGATCAGAACCGTTTCAACAACTTTGAAAGGGGACCAACCAAGGATCATTCCTGTTAAGTTTGGTCAAAAGCCAATCAGTGGTTTAGGAGGAGATGTCGTTTGAAGAAATTGTTTACGAACGGACGCACGGAAATCAGTCAGTTTGTGTCTACGGAATAAATCCTATGTCTATGGAATAAATCCCATTGAAATACACTGAAGTGTCCATTATTGTAAAACACACAAGTAAACATTCGTCAGAGCGGTGGTCAGATGCAGGCACGCACGCACGACGGACAAAATGTGCTCACAAAAACTCACCTTGTCACTATGTGACAGGTGAGCTAAAAATAGCTAAAATATTTTTTCGATCGGAAATCCAAGCTGGCCATCATGGCTACCATCATGAAAATCTCTCCAGAACGGAAATGACAACTGACTTGAAACTTGGTAGGAAGTATGAGGGCAACTTGTAGATCAAAAATAGCTAAAATTGTACAGATCGGAATCCAGTCATTCTGTTATGTATTTTCTTTAAAGGTTTATACAAATAAAATAGTGTTTAAATAAAAAATAGTGCTGGCTGTCCTTGGTCAGATCCTATGATCAGCGTATACAGCAACATGGATGCACAGACTGATCTGAATCTATGCTGCGAGACATGCCATAATATACCACGCTTACCCTAAGATTTTGGAAAGACAGGCTTGAACAAACAGTGTTGACCCAGATCAGATGCAGCATAATACGGCATCTGATCAAGGTTACACTGTTTGCTACTCCAGCAGTTTTTAGACCCATCAACAGGTAGTAAATTGTACTTGTTATAATTTTAGGATATGTATGGTAAAGAAGTAAAGGTGTCCAACTATTTGGGATAAATACGATGGTCTCTCTCATGATATGCCAGTATTGAATTTGCAATAATGTCCAACAGTGATTCTATTATTATCATTGTAGAATGCTAAAATAAAATAAGTTCTATGAACCCTGGGTTCTTTTTCTTCCATGCTAATATTCCTTCAATCTGCCAGCAAATACACAATAAGTTAGTATAAACCAGCTAGGCTCGGGAGAGAGTGTATTATAAAATAATTTATCTATCACATTAGCAGTTTAAAATGCAAGAAAACAATTACTGTTGACATGTCAGGGTTAAAATAATAAACTACTAGGTCATATCAGAATGCTGAGTTTTTTCCGAAATCTGGTCTTGTGGTACTGTCTGAAATCCTTGTCCTGCTGAATAAATTAGGATGCCACACCCTTTTCAGAGTTTCACCTATCAGATTGTTGCTATAAATTCACATACTGAATGGTAAACAGATCCAGATCAGTTGGCTTTTCAGAAGCCAACTGATCTGGATCTGCACTGTGTGTCATTTAGTATGTGAGTTTATAGCAATGATCCCAATCAAGTAATGTGATGGCTGAAAATTAGAAGTTGGCATGGCATCTTAAATTACTCAGCATGCAGATTGTGCTGCAGTTTCAACTGCAACAATTTCTATCTACTCTGCACAGGTAAAAAAATTATAATTTTAAGTATGATTTACATGATGGTAGTACATACATGTAAAAGTATCTTCTTTGCTCATATCTAATGCTCCTGTATGGACCTGTTAAAACAAAAAAGAAAAACTTAGTACAACTAATCACCCTTTCTCATTACGAAAACAAGCCTATTCAAATATACTGAAAAATTTACCACCAAAAAAAAAATGAAAATTTTCACATAAAAATTTTGATATTTTTCATATTTCTGCTCAAAAATAGATTGTGGGTACTCGTTAGAACCACCTCATCTATGTGGGTACTCATTAGAACTGCCTCAGTGAGGCAGTTCTAATGAGTACCCACAATCTATGTTTTTGAGCAGAAATAAGACCAATAATGTATACCCCTATAAACCCCAGTTTTTACTATATAAAAGTGGGGTTTAAGGGGGTCAATTTTATATAGGCATGTTTTCGTGATGTTATAGTGACTTTAGAAACAATATATCTAAACTAATCACCCTTTCTAATAGTGACTTTAGTAACAATATATCTAATAAATACTATTAGGGAAAATCAACCTGTCCTGGATGACTGATGATAGAAGCTGAGTTTACTTCCTTCCCTCTTCCTCAGACCTCAGTGTGGAAAAAACTATTTGAATTTTGAAGTATAATGAAGTTTTATAAAAACAAAAAAAAAAAAATCTAAAACCAGAAGGTAAAAATGTGGGCAGTAATAATTATGCCAGCATAAGGTTGGCGGTTTCTCTGAGTTAACTCAAAATTGCTAGATAAGAGCGTTGAGGTCTGCCTATCTCTGTCCTCTAATAGACGTTTTCTTCCTATAACTATCCTAAACAGAAGGGTGTAAGGGATAATTTGCAAACATAAGAATAAAAAAATTTAAACCCATATTTATTGTATTGCCAAACTAATAAAATGTGAGAGTGCTGGTATGAGTGGCTCATCATAATTTTATATCATAATATATGTCAACCCTGATAGTTTCCCCAGGGCTTCAGGGTAAATTGTAACAGGGTTTAAAATGAATAAAATTTACCCTTCAAAAAAAAAAAAAAAAAAAGGTATGATTTACTTTAATGGCCCATGTTGCTAGACAAATTTTGTCTAGATCAGGTGACAAAGTATCAAAATGAATCAAGCCTGTAAGAGGGGGGTACCTCTACTCGAGAAGTCATTACTCCCTTAATTTTGCCTCGAATTACATGGAATTTTCACATACAATTTGCCTATCGTAGGTGGCCATTTTATAGGAGAAGGGATTGTCACGTGACTAGAAAGTCACGTGACAGTCACGTGTAAACCGGGAACCGTTTAAGACACTTAAAAAAAAAACGTTACAAGAGACCAGCGCCCACTGTGTACTATTGCGAATGAAACAAGTGACATACAAAGGTTCTACTGTTATTCCTACTTCCTCAGTGGAAATGTTATGGGCTTTTTTCCAGAAAATCGTGATCAGTCTGTTGAAGTGAGTGCTGAAATTAATGGCAGCTTGAAATTAGGTATTCTCGGTCTTTTTTAGGAGGGGGGGGTAAAATCCAGCACCTGACTATCTAATGAAAAGTGGCATGTTAGTATGAAAGTAGGTTCACTCCTGTATGAGAACACTTGCTCTGAATGGTTGCATGTGGTATATTGTAAGTATGACAGGCTTTTGAGTTGGCAGACCCCTCCAGCATGACAATAGTTGTGATTAGCAGCCTAAGGGTTAATCAAATTACTTTAATATGGACAGTTATAAAGAAGAAAGTGCATTTGTACCCATTTGACTGGGCCAAATTAACACATCTTACTTATAATAAGCTTGAGAATCTGGATAATTCTATTTGCATTACTGCCAATGGTACTAGGTGGTGTTTCTGGAGTCTGGTGTTGTTAAATATGCAGATACCATATTTTACCCAAAGTATCCCAACTCTTTAAACTTATACCACTCTCTGGGCAGATTCAGCAGATGACAAATTGATTATATATTTTCTTATTTTTCCCAGAAAATAGGCTTTGACATTTCATGCATATTGTCTCCTTAGGCCTTAGGAAACAATTTGCATGAAATATCAAATCCTGTTTTCTGATAAAAAATGGGAAACATATTTCAAAATATTTTAAAATGTCTGCAGAAATTTTTACCCAGAGTACTAAGCGTTAACCCTTAAACTGCCAATCACAACAATTGCCGTCTGCTTTGTCATCTGCTTGTGATTTTAAAAGTCATTTTTTTGCAAGTCTGATCTGGGTCCACACTGTTTGCCAGTATGCAAATAATAGGTTTGAAAAGTTTGCAAGACTATTCAGCAGACGACATAAACAGACGACATTTTCAGACGCAGGGTTTCTTGGCGCTTCAAGCGTTAATTCCTTACTATATTTCCTTCTTCTTCTGATCAAGTGCAGGGCCCACTTTGGAGCATCATTGCACTGTGAAAAACTCTAAAGGTACACCACAACCTCTTTATAACACTATTGTTGGGGTCCATAGCATAAACCATGTTAGTTAAACAACCATGTTATATCCAAACAAAAATGTATAGATTATATTGAAAAATGACCATATACATTTTTGGGATCCATCTTAGAACCGTGATATCCAAAACCGTGTTACAAGGAACCGTGTTATAAAGAGGTTGAAGTGTACTTTGTGGGGCATGTTATTTACATGTTAAAAGAAGATAAGATTCTTGTCCTTATAGCCAGCCTCATGGCTCAGTCGGATGTGTGTCCATGGTGATCAGGAGGTTGCAGGTTCAATTCCCGCCAGGTCCGGCAACATTCTTTCGTGGAGATCGATCATGAAATGTTTTCTACCATCATTGTCTCCCTTCCCCTGATTCAAGAAGGATAGTTGTCAGTTTCTGGCGAAAGAATGTGCACAAGTACTGGTTAACCGCTTAGAGGACAAAGCTGTCAAGGAAAAGTGTGATTAGGTAAGCTGACCTCGCTCGACATGACCCTAATGGGTTTACTGGGCCATAAAACCTCAACTCAGTCAATCAATCAGTCATGCCTATAATTTAATCTTGCTGATGTGTATAAAAATAATCCTTGATCATATTTCACATTCCTGATTATATGCGGCATTTTGCAGCATCAAATCTTGATCTACACTGTTTGTTCATGCCTATCTGTCCCAATACTTAGGGTTAGTAAGGTATTCAAATTGTAATTTACATTTGTTGATGAAATGAAGTTTTAATTTACTTTTAGAATGAAAGGAAAACAAGACTTGCTTCAGGCAATATTGTTAGAAATCTGCATAGGCTCTGCAGATGTTTAACCCTTGTCATGCTGAATAAATTAGGATGCCACGCCCACCTTTAATTTCCAGCCAATCAGATTACTTGATCCAGGTTTTTGATAGAAATTCACATATTTAATGACAAACAGTGCAGATCCAGATCAGTTGGCTTCTTCAGAAGCCAACTGATCTGGATCTACATTGTTTGCTAAGACAGGGCATGTCGTGCTCAGCAAGAGAATGGTTAATTTCTTTTTGTGATTGATTGTTTCATTGTCCTCACCTCAACCCTTAGAGTATATGATCTGAGACTATACCAAATAATTAGTAGTTGTATATTTTTTTACTGCTTGTCTGAGAAAATATGACTTGACATTTCATGTGAATTGTAGAAACCAGTGAGTGGTTAGGTTAATGACATTGAAGGTTACTTTGATGAAGAATTTTAGCTCACCTGAGCACGAAGTACTCATGTTGAGCTATTTTGATTGCCCAGTGTTGTCATGCGTTGCCTGTTGTGCAGCTTCAACAATTTGTTTTAAATGACAACTCCTCCTATAGCCCTTGGCCAATTTCAATCAAACTTCACAGGAATGTGGCCTAGGTTAGGTGCCTCTCTAGCTACAATGGTTCTGATTGGAAATCCAAAATGGTGGCCATGGCTGCCATCTTGAAAGTCTGTTTCAAAATTCTTTTCCTTAACCCTTAGGCAAACTCCTTTGGAAGTATTGAGGTAACTTGTGATGTTGCCATAGCAACAGATAAGATGGGGTATCCACATAATATTTTTCTTATTTCTCGACAAAAACATATGTTGTGGGTACTCATTAGAAGCGCCTCGCCGCTTCTAATGAGTACCCACAACATATGTTTTCGTTGAGAAATAAGAGATATCAGCATTTTTCGGATGAAAAAAGCGCCTTATCTGTTGCTATGGTTGCTTCCTGATTGTGGCATTTCTTGGGTAGCTTCACTTATATTTTTTAGATAGAAAATAGCTATAATAGCTCAGATTGGAAATCCAAGAAGACTGCAATAGCAGCCATCTTAAAATTTCTTTTGAACTTCTCCTGAACAGAGAGGCCAGCTGACTAGAAACTTGTTAGGAACTATCTGACAGGGTATGTGACTTGAAGATAAAAAATAGCTAGAATTCCATGGCAGCCATCTTGTAAATGTATTTTGAACTTCTCCTGAATGGAGAGGCTAACTGACTTGTTATGTCTTCTGCAGCCTGCATAAAACATGCTATGAAAAGAAGCCTAATTGAATTGTCCTTTATTATTGTGATTTCATTTTACTGGTCTCATATGTCTACAAAACAGACAGATTATTATTATTTTAACCACGTTGCTAGAAAAAGACACTAAGAATTTTTCATCAAATCAAATTTTTATTGCGCATTCTTTGAGCAATCTAGTTCTTTGGCTGAAGTTTCCTTTTGGTCTACCATTATGTGAGCAAACAGCATAGGTTCTGGTGAAACTGTATGGAGGCACAGGCTCGCCTGAACCTTTGCGGTTAGCATATGCTATAAGGGCTCTTTTCCCATGATGCAGCTCCTTTGTTCAATTGAATTGGAGTGGAAATGTTAGATCAGAAATCTCTTTTCCCCTTCTAAATCCATTGTAGGATGTTTGTTGTAAATTGTGGAAACATCAGTTTAGAGTAATTGCTGTTATTGTCTTTTGTCTGAAGCTATTGATTGGAAACAATTTACGAACTTTTTGTGTTGATATAGCATTACAGAAACATGCCTATTCAAATATACTGAAAATTTTACCACCAAAAAAAGATTGAAAATTTTCAGATTAAAAATTCTGATATATTTCATTTTACTGCTCAAAACATAGATTGTGGGAGCTTGTTAGAACTGACTCGATGAGGCAGTTCTAATGAATACCCACAATCTATGTTTTTGAGCAGAAATATGAAAAATATGTATAACCCTGTAAATCCCAGTTATACTACATAAATGTGGGGTTTAAGGGGGTTAAAATTAGTTAGGCCTGTTTTCGTGATGGGTCGTACATTTCTATTATCATAGCTACCCTAAATATTTGGACATCTTAACCCTTTCACCCCTGAGTTTCTGAAGTGGACTCTTCCGTCACTGAATTTGGACACATCCATTGTTGCAGTTGAAGGTTTCAGTCAAAAATCAATAGCATAATTGCAAACAGTGTGGATCCTGATGAGATGGCTCAATATCTCATCTGGATCTACACTGTTTGCATAGGTGCCTGCTTTGATCTACCAGGCTGAAAGTGTTAAACACCTTACCATACATGTTGTAAAATTTGAACAAGTTTACGAAGCATCTATGTGTCCAATTCATCAGTGCTTCTGACTTTTGATCACAAGGTACTATAACCAGGGAAAATGTAATCGGAAATTCAGTGAAATTTTAGTAAATTTCAGTGAAATTTCACTGAAACTCATATTTTGGTGCATTTCACCAAACTGACCAAAATTAGAAAAGTATTTTCCCAGAGGAAACAAAATTTGACATTTCATGTAAATTGTCTCCAGTGAAATCATGGTGGAAGTTTCATGATCGAAATATGTTTGATCATATTTCAGACATGTTTAAATATGTTTTTGACCATGTTTGAACCTGTTTTGGCCATGTTAAGGTCATGTTTAAACAGGTTAGAACAAGTGAGTTAAATGGCACTGATGGTCCAACATGATCAGACAAGATTATGGAAAGTCATATTTGGCCATCAAAAGCTAACAGATTTTGTATTTTAACTATGCTCTTATGGACAACTGGATGAGGATGTACTGAACATGTTACAACATGTTTATGAGCATGATAAAACATTTTATAAACCTAACAAAACATGTTTAAAAATCATGGAAAGTCATGTAAGCCTTCCAAAAAAAAAAAAAAAAAAAACAGATTAAGAACATGTTTAAACATATTTCAATTATATTTTTATGGACAACTTGATGATGATAAATCATGTACTGAACGTGCTACAATGTGGTAAAAGATGTTATGAATGTGATAAAACATGTTATGAACATGATAAAGCATGTTATTAAAGATAATTAAACATGTTATGAACATGATTGAACATGTTATGGTATAATGTTATGAACCACAATAAAACATATTTTGAACATGATAAAATATATTTTGAATATGACTGACCATGGAAAAATCTGCATTCATGTCACTTTGGCCCTACCCAGGGGTAGTGCCAAAAATAGATAAACAACAACAAAAAGACAGATGTAGCTTAAAACACTGGCAGATTTATTTTCAACAGGAGAGGTTTCTCAGCTGCATTTCCATCTAAAAAGATGGTTTCCTCATAGCCCACTACATGGTCTGACTTCAGCTGAAATCCTATTCTCAGCCAGCCTTTTAGGTCTTCATTCTGACCCTCCTAGCATCTGGTCTTGGCTTTCCTTGCCTGGCATTCTTCAGATGACAGAGATTTTATCAGATTTAAACAGAGCTTGACTTTTCTTTTGCTGTACAAATGTATGTCCACAGGAACAGGAAGTGAACTCAAGAGTATCACTCCCTGATGACATCAAATAAACTATGTTATCACTTTCTAAAAATTAAGACATATTGAACATGAGCTTTAATTATCCTAAAACTCAAATTGGTTGTATTGGCAAAAGGCTAATTGTGGACAGAATGGCAAATAGTAGAGACCCAAATCAGGCAGGTCTTACCTGGGACTGCACTATTTTCCCATGCACTTTATTGTTATTATTTTAATGGTATAAAAAATAATAAAGTAAAATAAAAAAATACAATTGGAACCAAGTACAGTCAGTTTTGTCTTAAAGACCTCCTGTATAAAGCAATCACCTCTATGAAGAGGCCATATTTTTTGGATCCCTTATACAATTCAAGTTTATGAAGATGTTCAAACACAGTTAAAAATTATCGTAATCATATCATAGGTCTGAGAAATTAGCAGTTAACTACCATAATGGTACTATTTTCATTTTGCTAGGCCATGTGGGTTACTGTGAGTTAAATCATCTAATAACATAGAAGATAGTTCAAGTTTATGATCATTTTCAAACACAGTTAAGACATGATCACACCAAAGAAATAAAACCTGTTTTATTATAATTTATTCAGTCTTTCATATTACAATTGAGCTGAAATATATGATCTTGTTCAGTTCGGTACTTATCTGTTCAGTTACAAAAATATTTTCTGTATGATATTGTTTGACAGATAAACATGTGTGCACCATCATGTTTAAACATATTGGAGTATCATTATGTATGTGTGTATGATAATTTTGCAATTTATTTTGCAAGTCCTCAAACATTGATTGACAATGATTATCCAGTTTGCAAATAACATTGTTACATCGATAAAACTGATTTGCACCTTGACCATATTTGATGGTCAAACATGTTTATAGAACATGATTAGCCAACATGATCACTGACGAACAAATCCTGTTTAAAGTTGTCTTATCATGTTGAATTGTCAAACTTGCTCTAAATTTCAGCATGGAAATAGACTTTAACATTTCATGCTAATTGTCTGCAAAGGACATGCATAGTGTCTCCAGGTGACAGTTTGCATGAAATATCAAAGCCTATTTTATGAAAAAAAAAAGAAAAAAAAAAGAAGGAAAAGTATCAATTTGTTATCTGCTGAATTAAAGGTCAAGGTCACAGTAATTTTGTTAACATGGGTATTTTTATACCCTACTACATGATAGTGGCAGGGTTTTGTGTTTTGCAGTTCAAGTATCCTTCCATCTGTCCATCCACACCCTTGAATGCGGAGGAGTGGTCTGGGATTGTCAGTTGGGAGATTTCATTAACTGTCAACAAGAGTTATGACCCTTGGTTCCTGTCAAAATTTCATTTCATTCAGTGTCTTGAGAACAAATGAATGGAATTTGATCAAATTTTACATACATATTCAGATACTGATTAAATCTAGATTTGGATTGAAAATGGGTAAATTTTATTGTTTTCAACAGTTATGGCCCTTGAATAAATTGTCAGATTTGAGTTTTTGCTTAATATCCTGAGAGCAAATTGATGGGTTTTGATAAAATTATATGTACACATTGATACTGACGAGAACTAGATTTAGGCAGAAAATGGGCCAAGATTGTTACAAGAAGTCAAGCAGGGCAGCATCATTTAATGACCTTGCCATATTTTCTCAGTCTTATGACTTTGCTACTTTCATGTCCGCCCTGGGCCCAGTTGTTCAAAACTAACAATTTCATTTATTAATGTATCATTAAAACTTTGATCATTGAATATGGCATGTATATGCTAATATTTTTGCTGAAAAAAATGTGAGTATTGCAAAAGCTGCTTGCATTTTTTCAGCAAAAATACCTGTGAATTAGGCATTGTACTTACTAGAACAATTAACATTTTGACCACTAATGAGCTCGTTAAGCTATACAATGCTTTGAACAACTGGGCCCTGGTATTTATCTCCATTTCTGAGTAACAACAGCTACAATCATCTTATCTGGTGGCATCTGCTTTCTCTAATACATGGACATGGGCACTGCAATGTGTCATTTATGACCCTGACCTATATATCACGGTCAAATGATCAAGTCATTTTTAGGTAAATCCTAGGATTTAGCTCCATTTCTGAATTTAAACTGTATGTCTTGCAATTAACAAACCTGGCGTTCACTTCCTCCCTAATAGTCTCAAACACTGTGGTTTCATTTTTTATGACCATAACCCACATATCATCATGATCCAGTTTAGGGGGTGGTTGGGTGTGGCAAAAGTGACGGGTATCTTACGTCACCGGGGCTCTCAACTGATATTGGCTTTCAGTTGGGCAAGGCCTGCTATCCTCTTAGCAGGCAAGGGTAGAGGGGGAATGTTTTTATTTCTTCTGTTTACTTTCATTCCTTTTCCTCTTTTTTCCCTGACCCTCTCTTTCATCTCCTCTATTATCTCTTCTGTATCTTTTCTCCCTTTCTCTGGGAGACGACACAAAATGACCCACAAGGGTTGACGTGTCGTTAAACCCCAACACAATCAATCAATCAATGATCCAGTTTATGACTGTGGCACATATGGTCATGATTTAATGACTTTGTCATTACATGAATTTTTAACTTGCTTATAATAATGTCAGGTGCTGGCAGCTGCAACACCACTTTCTGTGGAATTCTTTTTTCAAATGCTTTGTACAGTAAATATACTGTATTTACCACAAGTATTCAGACAGATAGGCCTGAGCAAACAGTGTAGAGCCAGATGAAATGCAGCACAACACGGCTTCTCATCAGGGTCTACTCTGTTTCCCGCTCATCCAGCAATTTGTAGTCACAACATCGGGTAGTAAATTGTACTTGTTCAAATAGAACAAGTGTGGTAATGACTTGAAGTGTCCGAATACTTAGGATATGTACGGTACTTGGTTTATACCATGATGATCTTGTAGAAAAAGGGTTAATGGTCTTTTGCAATAAACAAGAATATTTCTTTGTGCTTATGTAACAGAAGATTTTAACTCTTTGCATGCTGGGTAATTTTGCATGCTTTGTGGATCTGTGGATTTTTTTTTTTTTTTTTTAAAAATCAACTGTTTCAAAAAAAATATTTCAGGAATACCATCAGACTGTCAAACAGTTTGGATCCAGATCAGGCCCGACAAAATGTCGGGCCTGATCTTGGTCCAAACTGTTTGCAAAGGTTATCAGCAGACGACAAAAGTGGCCACTGGTGGGGAAAGAGTTAAAGCAGCTGCAGAAGAGTTATTTAACCTTTACCAATCTCCAGGTTAATTCAGCAGACAATGAATTCATTATATTTTTCTTGTTTTTCCCAGAAAACAGGATTTGAAATTTCATGCACAATTTGCATGAAATGTCAAATCCTGTTTTCTGGGGAAAAATAAAAGAAAATATTTCTGTTTTTCGTCTGCTGAAAATTTTATCCAGCATGCTGTGTGTTAACCCTTGTCCTGCTGAAACCGGATATACCCTGCCTTTGCAAACAGTGTAGATCCAGATCAGTTGGCTTCCAACTGATCTGAATCTGCACTGTTTGCCATTAAGTATATGAATTTATAGCAACATTGGAGATCAAGTAATCTGATTGGCTGAAAATTAGAAATGGGCATGGCATCTTAATTTATTCAGCAGGACAAGGGTTAAGATGAAGGAAATCCTTTTTTTAACAATGTTTTATGTGTCAGTATTATGTATAATATTTTTTTGTAAACTATAAAAGAAGACTTTGCTTCTGTCTGAAAGCTTACACCATATGTTTTGACATCATATCTTTTATCTTCTTTATTAACACAGTAACAAGTCTATAGGCTATTTCAGCAGATGGTACTTTGATATTTTTCTTATTTTTTTTTCCCCCAGAAAATAGGGTTTGACATTTCATACAAATTGTCTCCTAAGGAGACAATTTGTATGAAATGTCAAACCCTATTTTATGGAAAAAATAAGAAAAAGATTTCAAAATGTTGTCTGCTGAAACTTTTACTCAGCATGCTAAGCATTAACACAGTGGCACAGATTACAGATTACAGATAGAAGTGGGTACAAGTTGACCTCTACCACTCTCTGTGCAAATTAAGCAGACAACAAACTGATGTTAATTTTCTTATTTTTTCCAGAAAACAGGATTTGACATTTCATGCAAATTGTTTCCAATTGGAGACAATTAGTATGAACTGTTCAAATCCTGTTTCCTGGTAAAAATAAGAAAATATTTCAAAATGTTGTCTGCTGAAAATTTTACCCACAGAGTGCTAAGCTTTAAGAGGAGTTTGTAGACAACTATTTTTCTTGTTTTTACATAAAGACATTTGTTGTGGGTACTCATTAGAATTGCCTCAGTTAGATATAATGAGTAACCATATATAACCTTTTAGGGAATAAGAAAAAAAAAAAAAGATTAATTTTTTGTTACATGTTATTTGGAGCCCAGTTATTGGTTTTAATGCTAAGTATGCTGGGCAAGAATTTTAGCAGACAAAAATTTGAAATGCCCCTAAAAAAAGTTGATATTTCATGTGAATTGTCTCCCTAGGAGACAATTCACATGCAGTGTCAAACTGTTTTGCTCGGAAAAGTGAGAAAATATAAATTTCTTGTATGCTGAATTTGCCACTAGAATGCTAAAGGTGAAGAAATTCCTTTTGATAGCACCATCTGCTACCAAGAGAAGTACTAGTTTGTGGTTTGCAAAGAGTTTGCTAATTGGATAATATTTTTTCTCTGGGTAAGAAAAGTTAATTCTTAATTCTTGTTACAGATTTTTAACATTTTAAGTGCATATCACAGCTACAGCAGACAACAGTTACTATCTGTAAATTGATAAAAAAAAAAAAATAGAATGTCTGTTTATTAAAAAAAAAAAAAAAAAAAAATTGAATACATGTATTTGCTTTGTGCTTTATGGGTTAAAAATAGCTTGTGACATCCAAAGTTGGCACATTTCTGCTGTTCAAATAGAGTGGTCTGATGATGTGATCTGAATGATATTTGCTTTCACTGGGGTAATGTGACCTAGATTTTTGTTGTTTGGAGAGGATACTTAGTTGACAGTGACCTCATTAACTTTTTAAATGCTAATCAAAACTGCTGTAGATGACATTTTAATTTCTTTTTTATCTTATCCCTTCTCTTGCTGAACATGACATGCCCTGTCTTAGCAAACAGTGTAGATCCAGATCTTTACTGATCTGGATCTGCACTGTTTGTCATTAAATATGTGAATTTCTATCAAAAACCCAGATCAAGTAATCTGATTGGCTGGAAATTAGAAGTGGGCATGGCATCATCATTTATTCAGGATGACAAGGGTTAAAGGCCATTTTCTGACATTGTCTCTCAGCTTTTCTGTTGGCAAAGGCCGTCCTGATGAAACGCTGCTATAAGAATCAAAATTGGTTAGTAAAAATTTAAGAAAGAGCCTTTTTTTTTTTTCGAGAATTTAAGTAGCACTCCAGAATTCATGAATAGAATTTGCATAGAGTCTTTGTGTCTGCAGATTTTCTTTTTAGCATACATGTCCAGTAATTATTTCTGGATACCACTTGCTCCATTTTAACCTTCCTTGCTCTCGACATATTCAGCAGATTAAAATTTATAACATCTTTCTTAAATTTCCAAAGCCTATTTTCTGGAAAAAGGTAAGAAAAATATTTCACAACGTCATCTGCTGAAATTTTACCCAGAGTGCTAAGCATTTCAAGTGTAATGAGTATACTCTGTGAGCTACATGAGTTATTGTTTTCCAGTACAAATTACCATATATATCCTAACCCTTAAAGTGTCAAGCAAAATTGTAGCAGATGACATTCTTATTTTTTTATTACAAGTTTTAAAAGAAAATAAGACATGGCAGTTCATGTGAGTGACAAGCCTACTTTATACAAAACCTTAATTCATTTATATCTTCTGTACTGTATCGCTTATTTAACTTACCAAATTTGGTGTATGGGTATTTCTATTGAAGATGGTATGTTGTGAACAAAAAGTAGGTCATTGTAACCTATGTTTTTTAACACTGACATACTTTATACAAACATCTAGTTCATATCTTCTGTACTGTATGGCTTATTTAGCTTATTAAATTTGGTGTATTGGTAGATCTACTGAAGATGGTATGTTGTGAATCAAAAGTAGGTCGTTATAACTTTTTTTTACCACTGATTTACTTTACACAAAAACATGTCTGGTACACATCTTCTGTACTGTATGGCTTATTTCGTTTACCGAATTTGGTGTTTGGGTAGATCTATTAATGATGGTATGTTGGGAACCAAAAGTTGGCCATTATGACTATTTTCTTTACAACTGACTTACTTTATACAAAAACTTATATGGTTCATATCTTCTGTACTGTGTTGCTTAAGCTTACTAAATTTGATGTATAGATAGATCTATTGAAAATGGTATATTTTGAACCAAAAGTAGGTCTTATAACCTACTGTTTTAACCACTGACTTACTTTATACAAAAACTTGACTGGTTCCTATCTTCAGTATAACATGACTTATTTAACTTACTAAATTTGGTGTATAGATAGATCTATTGAAGATGTTATGTTGCCAACCGAAAGTAAGTCATTATATCCTATTTTCTTTACCACTGACCTACTTTGCAATCACACAAAAACTTAGCTGGTTTATATTTTCTGTACTGTATGGCTTAAGCTTACTTAATTGTGTATGGTTATTATTAAAGATGGTATGTTGTTAACAAAAGTAGATGATTGTAACCTATATATTGTCCACTGACATACATTTTGCAAAAAAACTTGTCTGTTACATTTCTTCTGTTCTGTATGGCCTAACCTTACCAAATAAGGTGTATTGCTACATCTTTGGAAGATGGTATGTACCAAAGTAGGTCACTGTGAACTATATACTGACACCTGACCTACTTTATACTAAAAGCTGTCTGTACTGTTTGACCTAGATGTACAAACTTTGATGTATATCTACTGAAGGCATCTCCCCATTATTATAAAAGGGGTTCAGCAGCTCAGGTGTACATAGATTTAACCCTAGTCCTGCTGAACCCGGATATGTTCTGGCTTTGCAAACAGTGTAGATCCAGATCAGTTGGCTTCTGAAGAAGCCAACTGATCTGGATCTACTCTGTTTGTCATTTAGTATGTGAAATTGTACTATCAAACTGGATCAAGCAATCTGATTAGCTGAAAATTAGAAGTGGGTGTGGCATCTCAATTTATTCAGTATGACAAGGGTTGATGCTCAGCTGTTGATCTAGGGGTCCTGTGTTTGACTCCTTGATTGTGCAAAATTTTGCTTATGATTGTATGACTAACTTTTTTGTAATAGTATCACTGTACAGCCCCAGATAAGAGGAGTATGTAGATACCATATTGGACCTAATTACTGCACATGTCCTTATAAGCACACAGTCAAGCAATTCTGTAGTCTTCAGATTACAGAACTGTACTTTTGTCTACTTCTTTACAAAGGCATATGTTGTGGGTACGCATTTTAATTGCATCAACTTGTCGTTGCAGATCAAATGAGTACCCAAAACATATGGTTTTATAAAGAGAATCAGAAAAAAACACACACACAAAAACATTGTATTAGCATCATTTGATTAGTCCTTTGCTATTTTTTTTCCAAAGAGTACACTTAGTATAGGTAGGTACATATTTTACCACAAGAAATTTTGAAGAATTTTAGCATACAGTAATTAGGTCGAATACAGTAAGTATTTTTCTTATATCTCCATGAAACCAAATGAGCTTTTACATGACAAAACCTACAAAGTGCCATATGTGCCCAGTGAAGACTCAGATCAGCCTGGGCATCCACCCAGTCTGATCAGTCTCTGCTGTGCCCCCAATGTAGTTAGGACCCAAGCATGCGGACAGCAAAGGCTCTGATCAGACTGGTTGGATGCCCAGGCTGATCGGAGTCTTTGCTGTGCACTCAGGGCCCAAGCTTTCTTCATGCGGACAGCAAAGACTCTGATCAGACTGGTTGGATGCCAAGGCTGATCGGAGTCTTTGCTGTGCACTCAGGACCCAAGCTTTCTTCATGCAGACAGCAAAGTCTCTGATCAGACTGGTTGGATGCCCAGGCTGATTGGAGTCTTTGTTGTGCACACAGTGGGTAGTCAGGACCCAAGCTTTCTTCATGCGGACAGCAAAGACTCTGATCAGACTGGGCATCTGCCCAGGTCTGGTCAGAGTCTTTGCTATGTGCTCATTGGGTAGCTAAGGACACAAGCTTTCTTCATGCAGACAGTGAAGACTCTGATCAGACTGGGTGGATTCCCAGGCTGATCTGAGTCTTCGCTGTGCGCACATGCCATTTTGAAGGTTTTGTCATGCACTGGCTCATGTTGTGGGTAATCATCAGAACTGTCTCATTGATGTGCTTCTTATAAGCACACACAACATGTGTTTTAATGAAGAAATAAGAAAAAAATTTGCATATTTCTATTGGAAACCAATATGCCTTATCTGGAGCTGTGTCTGATTATCAGATCTTTATCCAGAAATGGCTGAAATACCATTGATCAAGGTAGGCTTTATGTATGATGCTATATGCTAAAACAGAAAACCTATCACCTTTATTCTCATAAAAATGCCACTTCATGTCTGCATAGGGAAATAATAAAAAAATATTCATCTAAATACTGTATTGGATACCCTGTTATTCTGATGAAAATTTCAGCAAATAAGGCTGTTTTGTTGTTGTTGTTTTTCAACCAAACACTACATTTCTCCATGAAAACTACTGTTTTGAGTACTGTAATTAGGATAGACAGGCCTGAGCAAACTATGAGTGTGCATCCAGATCAGACACTGCAGAATGTGGGGTCTGATCAGGATATACACTGTTTGTCACTCATCCAGCTATTTTTAGCTCGACAAGTTGTCAAATGGAGCTGTTCAAATTTTAGGTGAAATAAAGTAAGGAGTTAAGGTGTCCCAGCATTTAGGTTAAATATGGTACTCATTGGAAATTCCATGATGAGGTACTTCTGAAGGGTACCACCAGCAAGAGGAAGGAGGAATATTTGACAAATTCTCAGATAATTCTCTCCAGTTCTCCATTAAAACATATGGTGTGGGCACTCATTAGAAGTGCCACACCATTCTCCATAAAAACAACAACAAAAAACAAATATGTACAGTGGAACCTCGATAATTCAAAGTCCAAGGGACCAAACAGTTTTGTTTAAATTGAGACTTCGAGTAATTGAGGGTTAAAATGCATACATATATATAAGACGGGACTTCAAAATGATTTTGAATTATTGAGAATTTTGAATTATTGGAGTTTGAATTATTACGGTTCTAGTGTATGTTATTTGTGGGTACTTATCAGATTCAGCTCCTCGGCAAGGCACTTCTAATGAGTGTCCACAACATAGTTATGTTTTTTTCTGGAGAATAAAGAAAAACTGTCCTAAAGTAATCCCCTGCACTACTCTGCTTCAACTCTTCTGCCACAGCATACATTTTCACGTGAAATACCGTATTCTACCTAATTACCGCACTGTGCGCTAAAGTTTTTGAAAAATACTTGAAAAAGTAGTAAAAAATCTACCAACTACTAAAAGTATGCTTTAAAAACAAGATCAACAAATGACTTATTTAATGGTGTTTATGCGATGCTTTTGTGTTATTTTCTTTTTTTTTTTTTTTTTAATTTTCTTTGTAAAAGCATATGTTGTTGGTACTCATTTGAATTGCATCGACAAGTCGAAGAAATTCAAATAGGTACCCACAACATTTGCCTTTATAAAATTAAAATCATATGTTATGAGTACTCAATTGAATTGCATCGACAAGTCGATGCAATTCAATTGGGTACCCACAACATAAGCTTTTATAAAGAAGTAGACAAAAAGTTCACTGGCTGTATTCTGAAGACTACGGAATTGCTTGACTGTGCGCTTATAGGGGTATGTGCGGTAATTAGGTCGAATACGGTAAGAAAAATGTTTATTGAAATATGGGGGAGAGTCAATAAGTAACCAGCTTATCACATTTCCGATGGACCGAGATGGTCACGATTTTCATGATTTGTTTCAATATATGTTTATACATGGGTACAAAATTGCACACGTTTCGAGTCATTCTTTAATAAAATATTGAATGTCAAACATGGCTTGTGATGCAAAGGCATGCTTTTCATCTTAAGTTGAGTACCGTGCTGTAATTCCGTACTTGTATATAAAAGGTAAAACAGGCAAGGAAATACATGGCGAGTTAGCCAAAGTTTATGGTACCATCTTATGCTCAGGTTAAATTCTGGATAGGGGAATTCAAACGGGGTAGAACGTCTTAAGAAGATGAAGCCAGGTCTGGACGCCCACTGGATGCCACCGATGAAGAAATGTGTACGAAAGTTCGGGATCTGGTATACTCTGATAGGCAAATTCAGGTGGAAGTTATAGCACAGGCATTAAGGCATTTCACATGGTAGCGTTTCAACAATCTTACATGATCGTTTAGGTATGCGCAAGCTAACAGCCCGTTGGGTCCCCAAATCCCTTAGCAATGAACAAATGGCAACCAGAACATCAGTATGCAGCGCCTTGTTGAAGCGTTTTAGGTCAAAAGATGATTTTCTTTTGCGTCTGGTGACTGCAGATGAGACTGCAGATGAGACTTGGGTTCATTATTATGAGCCAGAGAATAAAGCTCAGAGTCGTCATTGGGTAGGGCCTGGGTCCCCGAGGCCAAAGAAGTTCAAGACGCAATCATCTGCTGGCAAGGTAATGGCCACAGTATTTTGGGATGCAAAAGGAGTTATTATGTTGGACTTTTTACCCAAGAGAAGTACAATAACTGGAGCATACTATGCAAACTTATTAGACCAGCTGAGAACCGCCATCCGTGAAAAACGCAGAGGTAAACTCTCTAAAGGTGTTTTGCTGCAACAGGACAATGCAAGAGTCCCAACTTGCAAAGTGGCAATGGATGCTGTAGAGTGAAACGGTTATGCCACATCCTGCCTATTCACCTGACCTAGCTACTAGCGACCTCTTCCTATTCCCAAACTTGAAAAAGGATATCCGTGGACTTCATTTCCGGTTTGATGAAGAAGTCGTGACGGCAGTTGAGGAGTGGGTCAATGAAAAGAACCCTGACTTTTTCAGTTCTGAGCTGAACACTGTTGGTCTAAGTGCATCACACGAGAGGGCAACTACATCGAAAAAGAAGAGGTGGATCTCAACTGGAAATAAATTAGGTTGGTTACTTATTGACTCACCCTCATACTCCTCTTAAGTGTTGAAATTTGCAGTGTTGGGTTCTAAGTATTTCTTTGGCACTGAATTCAGTTTTCCAGGAAATGAAGCTGGCCATCAGTCTATATTTTCTGGTGTGTTTGGATAATATGATCTTAGTCAAATAATACAGCAGCCTGTATTTAACCCTTCTCTTGCTGAACATGTCATGCTCTGTCTTAACAAACAGTGTAGATCCATATCAGTTAGCTTCTGCCAACTGATCTGGATCTGCAGTGTTTGTCATTAAGTAGGTGAATTTCTATCAAAAACCCGGATCAAGTAATCTGATTAGCTGGAAATTAGAAGAGGGTGTGGCGTCTTAATTTATTCAGCAAGGTAAGTGTTAAGCTCATTGATCTTGGTCAAATATAAACTGGCACAGTGGCTCAGTTGGTAGAGCATCTGCTTTATGACCAAGAGATTGTGGGTTCGATCCCCCACAGGGTCATATGAAAGACTTCAAAAAGCTGTCCTTTCACTTGGCGCTCAGCATTATAAAAGTAGAGCTAGGAGTCAGAACTGGTCAACCCTGTGTCAGTACAAAGTGAGTTGGTATCATGACATGCTTCTGGGGACGTGATATTTTAGTGAAGTAGCACTTATGGACAATGTACCTGAAAGATTGTTGAAAGTGATGTAAAACCGGTATATAACAAACAGTGGTCAGATATAAAGTGGATGAGGTCGGTTCAGGGGAGGGGGAGGGGATCTTCTCAGTCTAATCAGGACCATCCTTTTTGAGAACACCTGGGCCCGGTTGTTCAAAGTGTTGTTAGCTTAACGAGCTCGTTAAGGGTCATTTCGTCAACTATTCTAGCAGATTCAATACACGATATTCTGATATTTTTTGCTGAAAAAATGTGTAGCTTTTGCACTGCAAAAGCTACTCACATTTTTTCAGCAAAAAATTTCAGCATATTTGTGTATCACTCGATGTAAATTTTAACGAATCGTTAACTAACGATGTCGTTAGCTTTGAACAACTGGGCCCTGTGATTTATTTAATGTTTAATGTTTCTGTAGACAAGAATACACACACATACAGCAAATGGCACAGGCCCTGATCAAATTCAGTCATATATTGGTATGGTCCCTTACAGCATGTCACAACTAATTATTGTCCTAAGGTTTTATTTTATGTTGTTTTTGTTTATGACCTTAACTTAAGTAGTTAATGACATTTTATACCTTTATAGTCTTTGTGATCATAACACATTATTATAATCATAACACCCCATGACCTTAACCTTTATCACTCTCTGGGCGAAAATTGATATATTTTTCTTATTTTTCCCAGAGAACTGACATTTCATGCAAATTGGCTCCTGAGGAGACAATTTGCATAAAATTAAATGCCTATTTTCTGGGAAAAATATTTCATATAGTCATTTGCTACAGTTTTTACCCAACAGGCTATGCGTATGACATAATGATTTGTTTTCAGTATTTACCCAAAGTAATTGGATGCCTAAACCCTTACCATACTTGTCCCAAAATTTGAATAAGTCCATTTTATTACCTATGGATGTGTCTAAAACTGCTGGATGAATGACACTTAGCAGTATAGACCCTCATCAGACACTGAAGAAGCCTCTAGATGGCCCAGTGGTTAGCGTTTCGTCTTCAGATCACAAGGTCCAGGTTTTGAATTCCCCTGGAGGCAGAATTCAGACCCTGAGGTTATATAACTTTTTTCATGCTCAACTCAGCTGAGCATGAAAATTCTCTGCTAATAAATATGAAAATACCAACTTTAGTTGGCATTTTCATATTTATTAGCAGAGAAATTTTCATATGCTTAGCAATGTTTCGCAAGAAAGAATTAGCAATTGTTAGCAATTTGATATTTATAAGCAGGACAAATTTCATGCTCAGCTGAGTTGAGCATGAAAAAAGTTTTATAACCTTGGGCCCTGCTCATGACTCTACGGCACTTCATTGCACAGAGCCTTTCATTATCATGACTTTAATGATGTTGAAAGGGAGTAAAACTCCAAACATCAGCATCAGCCACCCTGTTTTGTTATTTCTGATCCTAGTCTATACTGTTTTCTCCGGCCTGTCTGTCTAAATTGCACTGTCATCCTGGTTTGTTTACTGCTCTGTGTTATAGGTCAATATGAGTTCTAAGTGGCTTAACTGGTCATGTGCAAGGACAATAAATAAAACAATGCCAATAACAAATGCTCTTTCTGCACTAGTCTGCTATTTGCAGATTTATAGACAGTTTGTAAATAAATATAATCATACTTACCCTATAGTGAGTTGGGGTTAGGAGCTTGTTGTCCTTTTTTCAAAGGGAAACCATTCTAGCAGAAAAAAAAAATAAGTGATACCGCACCAGGTAAGGGTCTACACTGATTGCCAGTCATCCAGCTGTTTTAAATCAGATCTTAATTAGACAATTTGCATGAAATGTCAAAGCTTATTTTCTGGGAAAAATAAGAAAAAATATTTCAATACAATTATGTCATGTGCTGAAATATTTACCCAGCATGCTAAACGCCAAGATTGCATTCAACACTAATAGCATACCTCCATGTGAAGTTGATATACAAACTGCATTCTCAGAAATTCTTAGCATTGCATTATCACTACCAACATAATTATTGGGGACATGAAAAATGTGCATTATTGTTAGAAGCCATCACAAAGTGCAAGGTATTGTTACTGTGGTTGGAATGTGAACCAACAAAATAGTTCTTAATGAATGTGAGATTTCCTTTAATGCAAAATTGTTGCAGACAACATTCTAATTTATTTCTAATTTTTCAGGGAAAATGAGACTTGGCATTTCATGTGAATCACATACATGTTATAAGCTGTGGACTAAAATCTGTGAGATAAGTTAAAATTTTAAGGGAAATTTGACAAAATTCTGTGAGATTAGCTTGAACAGCCATCACGAAAACATACCTATATAATTTTGACCCCCTTAAACCCCACTTTTATATAGTAAAACTGGGGTTTACAGGGGTATACATTATTTTTCTTATTTCTGCTCAAAAACATAGATTGTGGGTATGCGGAGGCGGTTCTAACGAGTACCCACAATCTATGTTTTGAGCAGAAATAAGAAAAATATCAGAATTTTTTATCTGAAAATTTACAGTTTTTGGAGATGAAATTTTCTATATATTTGAATAGGCGTGCTTTCATAATGACTTTAGAGATCCCCTGATATAGTCTAAAGTCTTTATTTTCATGTAAGGAGCTTGTGAAAACCACAACAGTGTATGATTTATGTTTATTTCTTCATAATATCTGTTGTAAAAAGGTCTGAAAATTCTGTGAGATTTGAATTCTTTATGGGAATTGCCTTCCAGATGGGCCAAATTCTGTGAGATTTTATCTCACAGTGTGAGATATGGCAGGTATGGAATCATCTGCCAGCAGATGATTCACATGAAATGTCAAGCCATATTTTATCTGAAAACTACAAAAATTAAAAAAAAAAAACAAAAAACAATAAGAAAAAAAAAAAAAAATATATATATATAAAGATGTTGTCTGCTACAGCTGTTAGTAGTATTTTTTGTCCTTAAATAATTGCATCACTTTCAACACTGTGACAGAAAGCATAGTTTTAGATAAATGTGGATTTTTCTTATTTCACCACAAAAACATATGTTTTGGGTATTCAGTGAGGTACTTCTACTTAGTATCCACAACATACGTTTTCATGGAGAAGTAAAAGAAATATCAGTACTTTTGGATTGAAAAAACATCCACTTTATTAAGATCCAGCTATAAGAAAGTGTTGCAATTACAATGGCTATATATGATTAGTATTATACCTGGAGATCTGGCATGAGATCTGCCCTGTGTGCAGCAAGCCAGTTACCTGGAAGGGGGCCCAGTGATGTGGATGTTGCCCCTGTACCTGCATGTTGATAAAAAATCTGATGATGATGATAATTATGTACCCCCTTACCAAAGGGTGTGGGGACATATTGTTTTTGGGATGGATCCCGTTGGCGTCGGCGTCAGTGTAAAACTTCTTGTAATTTGAATACCCTTTGGAATATTTTGATGATACTTGGTAGATTTGTTGATCAGGACGAGATGACGTGTCACATACAAGATTGACAACTCTGGCTTTATTACTTTAGGAGTTATCACCCTTTGTTTTATTTGGAAAAGATTTTGTGTCCGTTCCGTAACTCGAATACCCTTGGGAATATGATGGTACTTGGCGGAAATGTAGAACAGGACTAGACCACGTGTCGCGTAAAAAAATGACAACTCTGCCTTTCTTACTTTTGGCGTTATCTCCGTTTGTTATATTTGACATTGATAATCCATTGATTTTGTGTCCGCTCTGTAAGTCCAAGACCCTTTGGAATATTTTATGATACGTGGTAGAAATGTCCAACAGGACCAGACCACGTGTCTTGTAAAAGAATGACAACTCTGCCTTTCTTACTTTTGGCGTTATCTCCCTTTGTTATGTCTGACAGTGATTATCCATTGATTTCATGTCCGCTCTGTAAGTCAAAGACCCTTTGGAATATTTTTATGATACCATATAAGAATGACAACTCTGCATTTCTTACTTTTGGTGTTATCTCCCTTTTTATATTTGACAGTGATTATCCATTGATACTGTGTCCGCTCTGTAAGTCAAAGACCCTTTGGAATATTTTTATGGTACTTGGAAGAAATGTAGAACAGGACCAGATGACATGTCACTTACAAGAATGACAACTCCGGCTTACTTACTTTTGGAGTTATCTCCCTTTGTTTTGTTTTAAATAGATTTCTCATCTGCTCTGTAACTGGAATACTCTTCAGAATATTTCAATGGTATTTGACAGAAAAGTAGAACAGGACCAGTTGACGTCTTGCGTATAAAAATGACAACTCTGCCTTTCTTACTTTTGGCGTTATCTCCCTTTCTTATATTTGACAGTGATAATCCATTGATTTCGTGTCTGTTCTGTAAGTCAAAGACCCTTTCCAATATTTTTATGATATTTGATAGGCATGTAGAACTGGACCAGATGACATGTCACATACAAGAATGACAACTCTGCCTTTCTTACTTTTGGCATTATCTCCCTTTGTTATGTCTGACAGTGATTATCCATTGATTTCATGTAAGCTCAGTAAGTCAAAGACCCTTTGGAATATTTTTATGATACTTGGTAGAAACGTAGAACAGGACCAGACAACATGTCACATACAAGAATGACTACTCTGCCTTTCTTACTTTTGGCGTTATCTCCCTTTGTGTCTGATAGTGATAATCCGTTGATTTCATGATGCTCTGTAAGTCAAAGCCCCTTTGGAATATTTTTATGATACTTGGTAGAAATGTAGAACAGGACCAGACAACGTATCACATACAAGAATGACAACTCTGGCTTTCTTACTCATGGAATTATCTCCCTTTGTTTTGTTTGAAATAGATTTCTCGTCTGCTCTGTAACTGGAATACCCTTCAGAATATTTTGATGGTACCTGGTAGAACTGTAGAATAGGTAATAGTACAAGAATGACAACTCTGCCTTCCTTACATTTGTTGTTATCTCCCTTTGTTTTATTTGACACTCATTATGCATTGATTTAGTGTCCACTATGTAAGTCGAACACTCTTTGGAATATTTTGATGATACTTGGTAGTAATGATGAACAGGACCAGACAACATGTCACATTCAATAATGACAACTTTTGCTTTTTTTACTTTTGGAGTTATCTCCCCTTCTTGTGTTTGAAATTGATTTCTTGTCTCTGCTCTGTAACGCAAATACTCTACAGAATATTTTGATGGTGCTTGGTACATATGTAGAAGAGGATGAGATGAAGTGTTGCGTACAAGAATGACAACTCTGGTGGGATTGGGAGGGACATTTTTTTTTTCTAAAAAACCTTTTCTAGTTCTAAGTGAAAATCTGAAAAATTTGATTGGCTGAACTGGTAACTGTTATTTTGTCATGTCTCATCCTACTTACAGTGCATATCATTATTTTTCCCTGAGTATTTGGACAGACAGGCCTGAGCAAACAGTGTAAACCTAGATCAGACAAATATACAAACGGTAAATATCCAGATCAGCTGCTTAGGTGAAGAAGACCAGGGCCCGGTTGTTCAGAGCGTCATTAGCTTAACGAGCTCGTTAAGGGTCATTTCAACTGTTTTAGTGGATTCAATACACAATATTCTGATATTTTTTGCTGAAAAGATGTGAGTAGCTTTTGCACTGCAAAAGCTACTCACATTTTTTCAGCAAAAAATTTCAGCATATTTGCATATCACTTGATGTAAATTTTAACAAATCGTTAACTAACGACATCGTTAGTTTTGAACAACTGTGCCCAGTTAGATAAAGGCCATTGATATAGATTGATATGTTCTGCAGACTTCAGTCATATTGGCATTAGCCAACAGCAAAGCTCCTCATCAGACTGCACTGCACTCTGCACTGCACAATGTACTGCACTGATGTGCAGGCTGATCTGGGCTTTCACTATTAGCAGCATCAAAAGTTTTCATAGAGCCAGATAGGCAGGGCAGATTCAGAGGGGCCTCAGGGGATTCAGTTGAACCACCCTTTTTACTCAAAATTTCATTTTCATGGGAAATTTTGGATAAATTTAGAATGCCCTATTTACCCTAAATATTCACACCTTTGCTGTTTACCGTTTACTCCTCGTCAGCAAGTCCATTTTACTACCTGTGAATGTGTGATTACTGAGTGACTGGGAAACAGTATAGATTGACCCTGATCAGATGTCTGATCAGGGTCTACACTGTTTGTCCAAGCCTGTCTGTCCGAATACGTAGATTAAGTACAATGATTTGATCCCTGATATATTTTTTTATTTTTCAGAGAAAACATCTTGACATTTCATGTGAATTATCTGCTAGAAGACAATTAATATGAAATGTCGAGACTTTATTTTTTATTTTCTTTGAAAAAAAAACATCAAAATGTCATCTGTTGCAGCTGGGACAACTTAACCAATTACCACAGTTTAATTCATCACGAAAACATGCCTATATAATTTTGACCCCCTTAAACCCCACTTTTATATATTAAAACTGGGGTTTACAGGGGTATACATTATTTTTTTCTTATTTCTGCTCAAAAAATAAATTGTAGGTACTCATTTGAACTGGCTCACCGAGGCAGTTCTAATGAGTACACACAATCTATGTTTTGAGCAGAAACATGAAAAATATCAGAATTTTTTATCTGAAAATTTTCATTTTTTGGTGGTAAAACTTTCAGTACATTTGAATAGGCATGTTCGTAATGGTCCTAGAATTAGAGCAATATTTTACTGCTTGAAGATGTGTCTAAAACTTGCTGGGTGAACTACAAACAGTGTTTAGGTGTCCAATCTGTTTGCTCAGGCATGCTAAATACTGTTCACTCATCATGAAAACATGCCTCTATAATTTGACCCTCTTAACCCTTAAAGAGCCAAGAAAAACTGCATCTGAAAATGTCGTCTGTTTATGTTGTCTGCTGAATATTCTTGCAGACTTTTCAAACCTGTTTTTGCATACAGACAAACAGTGTGGACCCTGATCAGACTGCTCCTAAAGGAGCAGGCTGATCTGGGTCCACACTGTTTGCAAAAATGACTTTTAAAATCACAACAATAGTTGTGATTGGCGCTTTAAGGGTTAAACCCCACTTTTATATGGTAAAACTGGGGTATACAGGGGTATACATTATTTTTTCTTATTTTTGCTTAAAAACATAGATTGTGGGGGTACTCGTTAGAACCATCTTGCTGAGGCAGTTCTAATGAGTAACCACAATCTATGTTTTGGGAGAAATATGAAAAACAGAGTTTTTTTTATTGAAAAATTTTAAGTTTTTGGAAGTGAAATTTTCTATATATTTGAATAGGTAAGTTTTCGTAATGTTTATCAAATTCAAAGACATCAGGGATTTCTGAAGGGGGATGGAATGGATCAAATCACTGTACTTACTCTATGTATTTGGACAGACAGGCTTGAGCGAACAGTGTAGACCCTGATCAGACATCTGATCAGGGTCAGTCTACACTGTTTGCCACTCACCCAGTAATATCACACACATTCACAGGTAGTAAAATGGACGCTGATGAAGAATATGGTAAAGAGCAAAGGTGTGAATATTTAGGGTATACGTATATATTTTTTTCAAATAATACACTTGTTTTGACATTTCTTGTGAATTGTCTACCTAGCAGAAAGTTCACATGAAATATCAAGACTTATTTTCTCTGGAAAGAAATAAAATGTAGCATCTACTACAAATTTTCTTGGTGCTTTATAGGTTAAGATAAATATGTGTGGTGATCATTTTTCACATTCTTCTAATTATAAGAACAGGAATAAACCCAAACTCTTCATAACCTTTACATCAGTCAGACTACAAAGTCATTTATTTTCATGTTTGAAATTGCTTTTAATGCTTAGCATGCTGGGTAAAATTTTCACCAGACAACATATTGAGCAATTTTTTCTTCTTTTTCCCAGAAATCAAGTTTCTAAATTTTACGCGAAATTGTCTTCAGTGCAGACTATTTGCATGAAATGTCAAATCCTGTTTCAGGGAAAAATAAGAAAAATATTGTTGATTTGTCATCTGCTGATTTGCAGTAGAAGATAGAATTAGATGGCTTTGACACACATTATTGTACAGAAAATTGGAAGCAGAGAAAAAAATAATAATAGATCTGTTGCAATTAGCTGTAGTCAGTACAATATTATAGGCACTTTTTTGTGTATTAAAAATTTAGATTTATATGTCAGTTCCAGATAAGGTACTTTCTGCAATTGAAAAAGCACTGATACTTTTCTTATTTCTCCACAAAAAACATACTATTTGAGTACTTATTAGAAGCGTCTTGACAAGGCACTTCTAATGACATATGTTTTTGTGAAGAAGAAATAAGAAGTATATTCATGTGAATACCCCACTTTTCTGGAGCTGTGCTGATTAATATACTTTATGTTTTTAACCCTTCTCTTGCTGAACATGACATGCCCTGTCTTAGCAAACAGTGTAGATCCAGATCAGTTGGCTTCTGAAGAAGCCAACTGATCTGGATCTGCACTGTTTGTTTTTAAATATGTGAATTTCTATCAAAAACCTGGATCAAGTAATCTGATTGGCTGGAAATTAGAAGTGGGCATGGCATCCTAATTTATTCAGCTTGACAAGGGTTAAGTAGTTTATTCTGTCCTCACTAAATGCCTTTCCAAACTTCTTAATCCATTTTACTGCCTAAAAAGTGCTGGATGTGTAGCAAACAGAGTATACCAGGATCAGGTGCTGCATATTTGGAGGCTGTATGTAGTATTCATCACATCAGTTGGTCATTCTACCTGTCTAAGTTTGTGATGCAAAGTCCATGTTACATCTTCATGAATTTTCACAGAACTGAGGTGATGAGTAGCTGTAAGACATAATTTGTTTTGTTACATGGTTGTCTGCATTTGGCACTTAAAGTTTGTCTGTCCAAGTTTATAAGTACAAACTACTTCCACAGTTTTTGTTAAATTTTCATCAAATTTCACAGAAATGATCAGCATAGTAAATGTGCTAAAATTTCAAACACTTTATTCCATTGTAACCTTTCTGGCCCAAATTTTGCTTTTTATGCAGTTGTTTCCTAAAATATCTAGATGAATGGCAAATAGTGTAGACCCTGATCAGACTGCTCCTTTAGAGCTGGAGCTTTACTGTTTGCATATGCCAGATTGTCAAACTCTTTGGTGTTTGAAATTTTAAGACATTTACCATATGATGAAGAAATATCAGTAGTAGTGAGTGGCATAATTTTTAGTGCAGGGTGAGGCAATTTCTGTTAGATTTTCATGAAATTTTGCAGAAATAATTAACATGATGAGTAGAAATCATGATGACATTTTTTGGCATAATTTTTAGTGCAGGGTGAGGCAATTTCTGTTAGATTTTCATGAAATTTTGCAGAAATAATTAACATGATGAGTAGCAATCATGATGACATTTTTTCTTCATTTCTGCAGGATTATTTGCCCTTGGCATATAGCCTGTCTGTTCTTGTTTGTTATGCTATTTTTGTCTGATTTTTATGAAACTCCACAGAAATGAACATGATGATGAGTGACAGTTTTAATTTTTGTACAGGGTTCCCTTCCCTCGGCACACTGTTCAGTTGTGTAAAAGAGGTGCTGTGGGACATAAATTAATCATGTTTAATTCAGTGACCACTGTATACATTTTGCTAAAGAATGTGATATCTGATCAGGATCTAAGCTGTTTGCCACTTATCCTCTTATTCAGCAGTTGTTAGACACATTATGTTATTAAAAAGTCAGATCAGGTATTGTTAGGATTTATAATGCCCAGATATGTAGGTTAAACAAGGTACAGGGGCCCTGACAACAAGCTGGGCCCAGCTATTCGAAGCATCATTAGCTTAACAAGCTCATTAATGGCAAACTCATTAACTCTTGTAGTTAAGGTATTTTCAAATACATTGATATTTTTGCTGCAAAAATGTGAGTAGCTACTCACATTTTTTCAGCAAAAAATATCAATGTATTTACCATAAGTAGTATAGGGTGCCACTACCCATAGTGGCACCCTATACTACTACCATACTTAAACATAGAAATTTTAACATCATGTTAGCTAATAACCCTGTTAAATTTTGAACAACTGGGCCCTGGTTGTTGAACTTCTTAACCTTTAAAGCCATTAGCAAAATTGTAGCAGACGACAATCTAGCTTTTATTTATTATTTTTTAGAGAAAATAAGAATTGGCATTTCATGTAGATGATTCACATGAAATGCCAAGTCTTATTTTCTCTGAAAATTAATAAAAAAAAAAAAAAAAAAATCAGATTGTTGTCTGTCACAATTTTGTTTATCTTGGTCTATTACTAATAATTTTTAAAGAAGTAACCAATTCAGGTTCACATCCAGATATTAGCAGACATGTTTTTGTCCCCCGCCTTTTCGAAGAAAAGTGGAGGGACACTGTTTTTGGTTTTCCGTGGCGTGTGGCGCCGAGTTTTTAGTAGGTACTTTGTCCCCTTAACTCCTCCCACAGTTTTTGTCCGATCCTTTTGAAACTTTACAGGTGTTTTAAGGATGGTCTGAAGATGTGCATGTGGTTTTTTCAGAATCCTGAAATAATTTTTTATCACTTTTTCCACATTTTTAACTTAGACATTTTTTGAGTTCTAATATTACAGAAGTCTATAGGGAGTAGGTACCTTGTCCCCTTAACTCCTCCCACAGTTTTTGGCTGATCCTTTTGAAACTTTACATGGGCTTTTAGGATGGCCTGAAGATATGCATGTGTTTTTTTCAGAATCCTGAAATAATTTTTTATCACTTTTTCTGCATTTTTAACTTAGACATTTTTTGAGTTCTAATACTACAGAAGTGCATAGGGAGTAGGTACCTTGTCCCCTTAAATCCTCCCACAGTTTTTGGCCGATTCTTTTGAAACTTTACAGGTGTTTTAAGGATGGTCTGAAGATGTGCATGTGGTTTTTTCAGAATCCTGAAATTAATTTTTATTACTTTTTAGACATTTTGAACATAGACATTTTTTGAGTTCTAATATTACAGAAGCGTATAGGGAGTAGGTACCTTGTCCCCTTAACTCCTCCCACAGTTTTTGGCCGATCCTTTTGAAACTTTACATGGGCTTTCAGGATGGCCTGAAGATATGCATGTTGTTTTTTCAGAATCCTGAAATAATTTTTTATCACTTTTTCCGCATTTTTAACTTAGACATTTTTTGAGTTCTAATACTGCAGAAGTATATAGGGAGCAGGTACCTTGTCCCCTTAATCCTCCCACAGTTTTTGGCCGATCCTTTTGAAACTTTACAGGTGCTTTAAGGATGGTCTGAAGATATGCATGTGGTTTTTTCAGAATCCTGAAATTATTTTTTATCACTTTTTACACGTTTTGAACTTAGACATTTTTTTAGTTCTAATATTACAGAAGTCTATAGGGAGTAGGTACCTTGTCCCCTTAACTCCTCCCACAGTTTTTGACCAATCCTTTTGAAACTTTACGTGGGCTTTTAGGATGGCCTGAAAATATGCAGGTGGATTTTTCAGAATCCTGAAATATTTTTTTATTACTTTTTCCGCATTTTTAACTTAGACATTTTTTGAGTTCTAATATTACAGAAGTGTATAGGGTGCAGGTACCTTGTCCCCTTAACTCCTCCCACAGTTTTTGTCCGATCCTTTTGAAACTTTACAAGGGTTTTTAGGATGGCCTGAAGATATGCATGTGGTTTTTTCAGAATCCTGAAATAATTTTTACCACTTTTTCTGCATTTTTAACTTAGACATTTTTTGAGTTCTAATACTACAGAAGCGTATAGGGAGTAGGTACCTTGACCATCCATCTATCTGTCATATGTCCATATCAGTTTTTCGTTTCTGTGCTATAATGTTTGTTGAGTTTCTGGGATTCCTTTGATATATTTTCATGCACATAAAATTATGTATAGGGTTGTTAGTGGGCAAATTTCAGTAATTATTTACAGAGTTATGGCCCCTGATAAATGTTAAAAGAATTGTTTTCCATGCCATAACTTGAATGGCTTTGTCCTTCCATCTGTCAGTCCATTTGTCCATAATACAGCTGTCAGTATTTTGTTTCCATTTGATTACTTTTGTTTTTCTACTAGCATTCCATTTAAATTCTTTATGTTTGTAAGTATTGGCAAGATCTTGTGGGAGGTTCTAAATTTGCAAATGTCAATAATTATTTATAAATAGAGTTATTGCTCATGATAAATGTTAAAAATTGGTTTCCATGCCAAAGTAGGGTGTTTTTCATCTTGTTCAAAAGAAATTCATGTTGTGACTTTATGATCGATAAACATAGGTTCCTTATGAAAATGGCATTTATGTGTTGATTCTGACATACTTTATGGCCCTTTACATTAACCCTTGTCCTGTTGAACTCAGATATACACTGCCTTTACAAACAGTGTAGAGCCAGATCAGTTGGCTTCTTTAGAAGCCAACTGATCTGGATCTGCACTGTTTGTCATTCTCTACCTGAATTTATATCAACAACCCGGATGAAGTAATCAGATTGGCTGACAATTAGAAATGGGTGTGGCTTCTTAATTTATTCAGCATGACAAGGATTAATGTTAAAAATTGATATCCTTTACTGCCACTTCTATTTGTGAGACATAGCTGTCCAGTGATGGGGTACCATACTCTGTGGGGCTTTTATTTCTCATTATGCCCCCAACTTCAAAGGAGGGGCATATTGCTTCTGGGACGTTTGTGCGTGCGTGTGTGCATCCGTCTGTCTGTCCGTGCATCCGTCCTTTACGTTTTTTGATGCATAGCATAATTTCTGAACCATGCATGCTAGGGTTTTGAAATTTCATATATGGATTCTTCATGAAAAAATAGCTGACCTGTATTTTTTTTCTCATCAGGATTATGCCCCTTTCCTGAGTTATGGCCCTTTGAAAAAATATATATGAAATCTTGTCAGCAAAATATCTCAAAAGCTATTGAAGCTAGAGCCTTGAAACCTGGTGAATAGATTGGTATTGATGAGTAGATGACCTGATTAACTTCTGAATAAATTCTGAAAATTACTTCATGAGTTATGGCCCTTTATAACTTTGGGCATTTTTACAATTGCACACTTTTTGATGCATAGCATAAGTTTTGAACTGTGCATGCTAGGGTTTTGAAATTTCATATATGGATTCCTCATGAAAAAATAGCTGACACCTGTTTTTTTTCTTATCAAGATTATGCCCCTTTCCTGAGTTATGGCCCTTTGAAAAAATATGGATGAATTCTTGTCAGCAAAATGTCTCAAAAGCTATTGAAGCTAGAGCCTTGAAACCTGGTGAATAGATTGGTATTGATGAGTAGATGACCTGATTAACTTTTGAATAAATTCTGAAAAGTACTTCATGAGTTATGGCCCTTTATAACTGGGCATTTTTACGTTGCACACTTTTTGATGCATAGCATAAGTTTTGAACTGTGCATGCTAGGGTTTTGAAATTTCATATATGGATTCCTCATGAAAAAATAGCTGACACATATTTTTTTTCTGATCAGGATTATGCCCCTTTCCTGAGTTATGGCCCTTTGAAAAAAATATGGATGGAATCTTTTCAGCAAGCTATCTCAAAAACTATTGAAGCTAGAGCCTTGAAATTTGAGGAATAGGCTGGTAGCAATGAGTAGATGACCTGATTAACTTTTGAATAAATTCTGAAAGGTGCTTCTTGAGTTATGGCCCCTTGTCATTTTGGGCATTTTTACATTGCACACTTTTTGATGCATAGCATAAGTTTTGAACTGTGCATGCTAGGGTTTTGAAATTTCGTATTTAGATTTCTCATGAAAAAATAGCTGACACATATTTTTTTTTTTTCTTATTAGGATTATGCCCCTTACCTGAGTTACAGCCCTTTGAAAAAAATATGGATGGAATCTTTTCAGCAAGCTATCTCAAAAACTATTGAAGCTAGAGCCTTGAAATTTGAGGAATAGGCTGGTAGCGATGAGTAGATGACCTGATTAACTTTTGAATAAATTCTGAAAAGTACTTCTTGCGTTATGGCCCTTTGTCATTTTGGGCACTTTTACATTGCACACTTTTTGATGCTTAGCATAGGTTTTGAACTGTGCATGCTAAGGTTTTGAAATATCATGTATGGATTCCTCATGAAAAAATAGCTGACACATATTTTTTCCCCCGTCAGGATCATGCCCCTTTCCAGAGTTATGGCCCTTTGAAGAAATATGGATGGAATCTTGTCAGCAAGATATCTCAAAAAGTATTGAAGCTAGAGCCTTGGAATTTAAGGAATAGATTGGTAGCGATGAGTAGATGACCTGATTAACTTTTGAACAAAGTCTGAAAAGTACTTCTTGAGTTATGGCCCTTTGTCATTTTGGGCATTTTTACATTGCACACTTTTTGATGCATAGCATAAGTTTTGAATTGTGCATGCTAGTTTGAAATTTCATATATGGATTCCTCATGAAAAAGTAGATGACCCATATTTGTTTTCCTATCCAAATTATCTCCCATTTTAGAGTTATTTCCCTTTTAATAAATTAACATTGAAATCTCATATATTTGTACTGTTGTTACGGTCATGGGCAAGCAGTGTTGGAGTCAAGCAGTGTTAGAGTCAGGCAGTTGGGGGTATAGTGTTTTACAAACACCAGCTCTAGTTTTCTCATTCTTTGTCGAAATTTCATGAGGATGGAAAGGAATTGGATACACTTACACTTCCACCATTTTTGACAAGGGAGACAACTTTTTAACTTCCTGTTTGCTTTTCTGCAAATCAGTCCCCTTCTGAAAAGTCTACTCTAAAACTTCAAAAAGAGATAATTTCAAGCCAAGGCAAATTCTTTTTTTTTTTTTTTTAGAGTAGACACCTTTTCAGAAGGGAACAAAACAAGATTTTTGGATTTGCCTCCCTTGAAAGTGTATCCATTCCACTTAAAGTTTTAATAGCAGTTGACAAATGAGTTAATTTTTGGTAAAAAATAGGGCTTGTCACTTCAAGCTATTTATCTCCTATTGAGATGATTAACATGAAATGTCAACACTATTTTCAGGGGAAAACAAAATATATATATGAACACTTCGCATGCTGGGTAAAAATTGCAGCAGATGACATCTCATTTCTCTTGTTCTGTTTTCATTTCTACCTCTGTCCATTGTGCAGTTTTGATTTTTTTTTTCCAGAAATAGGCTTTAAAATTCCATAGACTATTTTCTGGGAAAAGTAAGAAAACTATTGTCAATTAGTTGTCTGCTGAATCATATTTGAAAATTTGTTGGATTAAGAGTTTTATGGATTAAGAGTCATATACCTCCTTTCAGTGGAGAGAAAAAAAGACTTTCCATGAATAGAAAGTATGTTTCTTTTTTTTCCAAAATACTGACTGTTTTGTACACATCAGCAAATTCATTGAGAGAGACGTCTGTTTCTAATTGACCGATTTTCTTAAATTATTTATTTAAACAAACTGTTACTACTTTGTTGATCATATATACAAATGTTGAATAAAGAACAGATTCTTAGCCCTTAACCCTTGTCCTGCTGAATAAATTAAGATGCCACACCCACTTCTAATTTTCAGCCAATCAGATTACTTGATCTGGATTGTTGCTATAAATTCACATACTTAATGGCTAACAGTGCAGATCCAGATCAGTTGGCTTCTTCAGAAGCCAACTGATCTGGCTCTACACTGTTTGCAAAGGCAGGGTATATCCGGGTTCAGCAGGACAAGGGTTAATATGCCAGTCACAACTGCAGCAGATGACATTTTAAAGGATTTTTTTTTTTTCAAAGATAATAAGTCTTCCCAAGCAGATGATTCACATGAAATGTCAAAATATGTTTTCTATGAAAATTAAAAAAAAAAAAAAAAAAATACAGAATGTTGTCTGCTACAAATTTTGCAGGGCTCTTTAAGGGTTAAATGAGGGATCCTTTGGATGCAGGATACACATCAAGTAAATGAAAATAGCAGACTTGGGCTTATTCAGCAGACGACAAACTGACAATACTTTTCTTAATTTTCCCAGAAAGTAGGCTATGATAGTTCATGCAAATTGTCTCTGTTTTCTGGAAAATTTAAAAAAAAAAAAAAAAAAAATCAAATGTACAACACTACTCATGCCTTCTACCTGTCCATGGAGCAATATTCTATTGACTGCCTCGGTGGCTCAGTTGGCTACCCCTTCGTCTAGTGATCAGAAGATTGTGGGTTCAGTCCCCCGCCGGGTCTGGTGACATTCTTTCATGGAGATAGATCATGAAATATTTTCTACTGACATTCTCTCCCTTCTGCTGATTCAAGAAGGGCAGTTGTTAGTTTCTGGCAAAAGAATTACACAAATACTGGTTGGTTAAAAGCTAAGAGGACTAAACCTGAAAAAGTGTGGTTAAGTAAACTGACCAGCTGGACATGACCCTAATGGTTTGACTGGGCCATAAAACCTCAACTCAATAAACCAATTTTCAAAATAAGTGTCTAGGTGCCGGAGTGGTTTGCATGTCTAACTTTGGATCACAAGGTCATGGGTTTGAATTCCACTAGAGGCTGAATTCATGACTTATATATACCACACCTCATTGCACAGAGCTTTTCATTATCATCCTTCCACTATCTCACTATGGCTAAAATAGTATTGAAAGGGATGTAAAACATTAAATCATCATCATCATGCCTCCTACCTGTCAGTTGAGCCACATATTCTCTTTTCAAAATAAACACGAATGAGCTCAATGATCTCAAAGGACCAGAAAATATTAACTAAAGTTAAGTATGGAGAGATGTTTTACAGCCGCCATCCAGCACTTAAGGGAGCTTGGTAAACCTACATTTTCCAATTTTGTTTACTGGATAGATAACTTTTGTGACTTCCTGTTTGCTTTCCTGCACACCAGATTCCTTCTGAAAAGGGGTTTACTCCAAAAGGCAAATTCTTTCCTTTTGGAGTAAACCCCTACTCAGAAGGCCTGCAAAACAATTTTGACAGTTATCTCCCCTAAAAGTGCTTGCATTCGCCTTAATTACAGGTTTACTGTCTCAACTCCAGGAAATTAAAATTGTGCACTTTGTTACTCTTAATCAAACCACATGCTGTTTGATATACTCAAGGCCATTTTGAAAAACGCTGTGGGTGGTATATCGCTTTATATTTTACGCAAGGGGCTTAAGACTGCAACTCTCAAAACTGCAAACTTTTTTCTGCACATAGAAACATATTTAATGCTTAGCATTCTGGGTAAAAATTTCAGCAGACAACATTTCAAAATATTTTTCTTATCTTTCCCAGAAAGAAGACTGACATTTTATGCAAATTGTTTCCTTAGGAGATGGTTTTCATGAAATGTCAAAGCCTATTTTTGGAAAAAAATAAGAAAAACATCATCAATTAGTCAGCTACTGAATTCATCCAAAGAGCTCAAGAGTGGTAAGATTTTAAGATCAGATTTGAATTTTATGAAAGGCTCAGGATGAGCTGTTGTTATATGCCCCAACCAAAGGGGAGGGGGACATATTGATTTTGGTGTGGATCCCTGGCATTGGCGTCATTGTCGGTATTGGCCTCCGGGTCACACTTTCTTGTCTCTACAATATCTTGTGAACCAGTGGTTAGATTCTTACCAATTTTTCATGGATATATGGATATATAGGAGGGGCATAACATAGAACTGATCAGATTTTTGTGACCCTGATCAATTTTTCTAGGTAGCTGAAATAGAAAAACTGAAAATCAATAGTGGGGACATTGGTTTTCTCTGAAAATGCTGTTACTAGTTATCACTGGATGTTCATCGTCCACAATCCATTGTTCATCAGCACCTTTGAAGCTTTTCTTTTCTGGAAGAGTAGGGCAAAACGCTTTGCATGAATACTTGTTAGAGGAACAAAGGCTTTGCCTGGGCATCAGAATTAATTATCCTTAGCCACATATGTGGTCTCATCTTGGGCTTAGAGGACTAACCATGCCCAGGACATGTGTGGTTAGGTAAACTGACCAGCTTGACATGACCGAACTAGTGTTGACTGGACCATTAAACTCCAAACTAACCAACTAGTCCCATCCTGGACTTCTTGTCAGAACTAATTTCTTTTGTTTACAGTCCTCAGCTGTGTATTGGTTGCCATGGTAGTATTGAAAAATTGTTCTGTGGCACACAGGCAAATAGTACATGCTGTGGCTGCTTCACTCAGGTGAGAAAATTGTGGTCTCTGGGCCTCTTGTTCACTTTTAGACTGTGAGTCTTGATTTGGTTAGGTGCTGCGTAACTGTTATGAATACAGTCGAACCTCGATGGCTCGAACACCGATGGCTCGTTTACCATGGCTAATTTGAACTCGTTTTTGAGTCCCTATACGAAATTCTTCTGATAGCTCAAGAAAACAAAGATTTTAGGAAATTTTCTTAGTTTTTAGTGAAATTGTATGTTGTGTGAACTCATTAGAATCACCTCATCGAGGCAATTCTAATGAGTACACTTAACATACAATCACTGTATAGAAAATCGAAAAGATTTCCCTAAATTATCGCTATTGCTTCCTGAACTGGTGCCATAATTAACCCTCAGTGGCTCGAACTACCCATGTCTCAAATGTATTTCCATGGTCCCAAAGATGTTCGAGCCATTGAGGTTCGACTGTACATAGCTACAAGTAAGAGGCAAACTCAGATAAGTATTTTTCTTATTTCTCCATGAAAACATATGTTGTGGGTCCTCGTGAGGACCCGCAACATATGTTTTCATGGAGTAATAAGAAAAAATTTCTCCATGAAAACATATGTTGTGGGTCCTCGTGAGGACCCACAACATATGTTTTCATGGAGTAATAAGAAAAATATATCATTATTTTATTTTTGACTGAAAAAAAAGTGCACCTTGTCTGTAATAGAGTTGTGCATAATTGATTGCATAGTCTAATGCAATTTATTGCTTCTGCTGTGGCTGGCATATTCCGTATCATTCTAAACAGAAGGGAAGTTTGATAACCTGAGAGACCCTACCTGTCTTATAACTTCAGGTAATTCAGGTACTTAAATCTAAGAGAACTTTGGTTTGTCAAACAGGATCTATTGGGTTTTTTTTGTGTTTTTTTTCAGCAGAATTTCAAAAAAAAAGACTCATCTGAAAAAAAAAAATATATATATATCAATAAAATCCATAGCTTCATATTAAATATTCAAGAGTTGCAATGTGATTTAGATTTTTATTTCTGCTTTTTTATTTCTTGTAGTATAGTTTTTAAACTGATTGTTATATATTTTGTATGGTCTTGGCATCTTTTTTTTTTTCTTCTTTATTGGAAGACTACTTATATGACTTAGAAATACTGATAGGTTTCATGTCTTTCATTCTGAATGCTTTTTAGTTTAAGTTTCTGAGAAATTCATTGATTATGTCCTTCCAAATGTATGAAAAATGGCTAGGGGGAATTGATAGTTTCAAGGAGGGCAACTCCATTATCAAAATAGTTTGTCACCTTTCTTAAAAGGGTCTACACTAAAAGGAAAGAATTTGCATTATGCACAGGAGAGCAACCAGCAAGTCACAATTAATCTTATTTGTCAGTGAGGCAGTTCTAATGAGACCCAATAATCTATGTTTTAAGCAGAAATATGAAAAATACCATAATTTTTATCGGAAAACTTTCAGTTTTTCATGGTGAAATTATCAATATATTTGAATAGGTGTGTTTTCATAATGCAAAGCCATCCCATCTGCTACCCATATCTCAAAGGCCTAACATCCAAGGAGATTATAAAGATATGGTGGTCGTACTAGAGGAGATACACCTTCATACAGTAGGGGAAAAAAGTTGACAACATGCAGTCAGCTTTTTTCCCTATGCTGTGTGAAGGATTTGAAAGATGACCCCATCTGGGAAGACCTGTCAGTGTCACCTTACAGGAGTACATTGCCAAGATTCATGGCATCATCGGTCTGACAGAGCAATGGTGGATTGTTACAGGTACCACCCAGAAACACACACATGCAGTCATCAGATATCCAATATGTCGGTATATTGGGTTCCAAAGATTGTTTGAGTGGATCAGAAGCGTACTGGGCTCAATAATAGCACTTAAGTTATAAGGCGCTTTTTTCAATCCAAAAGTATTGATATTTTTCTTATATCTCCATGAAAACATATGTTGTGGGTACTCATTAGAAGCACCTCACCGAGGTGCTTCTAATGAATACCCACAACATATGTTTTCGTGGAGAAATAAGAAAAATATTTACCAGATACCCTCCCTTATCTAGACCTATGAATATGTGAAGGAAAAATGTTATCTGTTTTTGAAGCAAATCTGTACAGTTTTTCTCCATGAATGAGACCTGGGTTGACCACTTCCAGAAGGTTGAAGCAGTGGAAACACACAAGTTTTTTTCTGCCTTTTACATTACGTAAACACGCCTATTCAAATATATAGAAAATTTCACTCTAAAAACTGAAAATTTTCAGATACAAAACTCCGATATTTTTCGTATTTCTGCTCAAAACATAGATTGTGGGTACTCGTTAGAACTGCCTCACTGAGGTGGTTCTAACAAGTACCCACAATCTATGTTTTGAGCAGCGAGGCGATTCTAACGAGTACCCACAATCTATGTTTTGAGCAGAAATAAGAAAAATAATGTATACCCCTGTTAACCCCAGTTTTACTATATAAAAGTGGGGTTTAAGGGGGTCAAGATTATATAGGCATGTTTTTGTGATGAGACTTCCTACAAAAGTCTCACACTTATACCAGGTCCTAAACTGATTTCTCCTGAAATACCGTAATAACCCTAAATATTGGGACAGACAGACCTTTTCAAACTGTGTAGACCCAGATCAGACATAGAATGCATCATCTGATCAGAACCTGCACTATTTGCCATACATACAGCAATATTTTAGACGCAAATGGACTATTTCAATTTTTAGGAGAAGTACGGTAAGTAGATAAGGCGTGCCAATACTTAGGATAAGTACTATAGCTAAAAGGGAAAATCAAGCAGATTCAGCATGAAAGCTGCCAAAAGGGCTGCTTTTCCACCAGCACAAAGCTCCTGCACACATGTATACAATGGCCAAGGCTACTTTCCAGGGCCCAGTTGTTCAAAGTGTCATTAGCTTAATGAGCTCGTTAAGGTTATTTTATTAACTATTTTAGCGAATTCAATATACAATATTCTGATATTTTTTGCTGAAAAAATGTGAGTAGCTTTTGCATTGCAAAAGCTACTCACACTTTTTCAGCAAAAAATTTCAGCATATTTGCGTATCACTTGATGTAAATTTTAACAAATCGTTAACTAACGACATTGTTAGCTTTCAACAACTGGGCCCAGAAATATGGATTTGTCAAACAGCTACCCAGTTCTTATGATTTGGCACATGATGTCCTGAATAAGAAAAAGGAGCCCAGTAATTGTCATTTTATCTCAGATTGATTGATTGTGTTGGGGTTTAACGATGTGTCAACCCTTGTAAGTCATTTTGTGTCATCTCCCAGAGAAAGGGAGAAAAGAGATAGAAGAGATAGTAGAGGAGATAAAAGAGAGGAACAGGGAAGAAAGAGGAACAGAAAGTAAAGAAACAGAAGAAATAAAAACATTCCCCGTCTACTCTTACCTGCTACAAGGACAGCAGGCCTTGCCCAACTGTAAGCCAATATCAGTTGGATGCCCCGCTGACGTAAGATACATGACAGCTTCGCCACACCAGACCACCCCCTTTGCCTCAGATGAATGCATTAAGAATGCTATAAACCACTTCCTGTTCACTCAGAATGGCATTTTTACACAGTTGGGATCCGTCTGCTCCTTGGCTGCTAATGTGGGAGGGGTCTATGTTGGAAAATGATTGTTTGAGATCCTTCGATTAGGCCATGTACTTATCATTCACACATCACACCATGTTCACCCCAGAACAAAGCAGTCCACACAAAAATAGCTACAACAATGAAAAACAAGCATAATTGTTTTATTTGTTATATAATTGAAATTCAATATGTCCTTTTGTATTTTCTTGCCAAATAAGCTGCTTCTATTCTTTTAACATGTAGCACGCTATGTGAAAATTGATATGTTCCTTAATTTTTCTAGAAATGGGATTTGGTATTTCATGCAAACTGTCTGCATGAAATGTCAAATCCTGTTTTCTGGGAAAACTAAGAAAAATATATCAAAATATCTTCTGCTGAAATTTTGCAGCATGCTAAGCGTAAAAGACCTTTTCAGTTATTATTAGATTAATATCACAACCTTCGGCTTTAATTGTATTAGGATCTTGTTTTTAAAATGCACTCTGACATTTCAGTATCTGATAAACCTGGTTAATAATTTGTTCCCTGTCATTTCTGTTATTGCATTTCAAGCATATGTCAGATCTATGCATATGTAAGATCTAGATTTCCATGCCGTAGATCTTCTTTTAATGACGATATAGATATATGTAGCTCTTGAAAATAGCGGTAGATATCCAGATAGATATTTCTCTTATTCCTTCTTGTGGGGTACTCATTTGAAGAGCCTCAGTGAGGCACTTCTAATAAGTACCCACAACATGTATTTTTGAGGAGAAATTAAAAATATCAATACTTTTTTGTGAAAAAATCAATAACAACAACAACAAAAAAAAACTTTATCTAGAGCAGTGTATCAGGCCATTCAGAAGAATTGTTTTTTTTTTTGTTTTTGTTTTTTTCTTATTTCCATGTAAAAATAGGTGTGGGCTCACATTCACATTAGAATAATCTCATTGTGTTATTCTAATAAGGTCTCACAATATATGTTTTCCTGAGCAATCAGAAAAACACCAGTTTTCTTCTGATACCTTATCTATATATCTGGCTATATATCACAGGATTTCAAATGGTAACATTAACAGTTTAATCTTAACCACTCTCAGGACAAATTCAACAGATGACAATGTCATGATATTTTTTCTGTTTTTCCCATAAAATCAGCTTTGACATGTCAACAAATTGTCTCCTGAGGAGACAATTTGTTGACATGTCAAAGCTGATTTTATGGGAAATTAAGTGAAATGGTTTCAAAATGTTGTCTGCTGAATTTTTTACCCGGCATGCTAAGTGTTAGCAGTTTAAGAAGATCAAATGTCAGTGTTCATAAGTATTCATAATATAGTATTAGTTCTGATTGGGTAAGCATGTTTCCTTCAAGGTCTGCTATCGCATGCGACTGTTCTGTGCAAATGACTTCTGGTGACCGTAAAAATAAATATAGAAACCCTGTAATTTAAAAACTTATCACTGTGATGGAAGTAGTACTTCTAGCATGAGGTCACTGTGGAAGATATCCTCTTTTATTTTATTGCAAGCAGTGAAATCAATGTATATTCGATATTTTCACATGTGAATGAATATGATATTTTCACTAGTGAGAATATCAAGTCGATGCTATTTTCACTCCTCATTTTGGATTACTTCGGTTGTCTTCATTGTTTCACTAACAGATGCCGATGCCGAATTGATTATTTGAACTCTTCTGACTTCTCTGTTTCTGAACAAAACTATAAAGTGTTGGTATGCATTTTCATAGTTAGAATATAAGGAACATTTTGGTAATAAGATTATTTTAATTTGCTGAATTTTTTTGTTTTTGTCTCTCCAGCGCTTCAAAAAGCACTGAACATCGACGCCATGATGTTCATGTTTCATTTGGTGACGTAGTTATGATGTCAAAAGCGAGCATTGGCATGTTAACAATAAAATAAAGAGAAAATTTACTCTTTTTCAGTTAATACCATAAAAACTTTCATGTCGTCTAATGAAAACATTCAGATTTTCACTTGTGCTTCCACTCATGAAAATACTGATGTTTTCATAACACTCGATGAAAATCTTAATGGTATTCACAGCAAAAGAGTAAATATCCTCTATTTTCATAGCAACCGCTCCAGCAAGCAGGAGCGACATAGGGATCACTTTCCAGCTGTATTGTTGGTGTTGTCGGCGTCAACAATGTTAAGTCTGTGCGTTTAGCTCTTTTGCTCAGTAATTAATGAAACTTCATACACACATCCACCATGATGCACCATGCCCACTGCCATTGACTGTTAACCCTTAAGACGCCAAACACAACAATTGTCATCTGCTTTGTCTTCTGCGCTTACTTTAAAAGTTATTGTTGCAAACAGTGTGGACCCAGATCAGACTGCTCTTCTAGGAGCAGTCTGATCTGGTTCAACACTGTTTGCCTATATGCAAAAAGTATGTTTGAAAGGTTTGCAAGAAGATGCAGCAGACGACAAACAGACATCATTTTCAGATGCAGGTTTTCTTGGCATTTTAAGGGTTAAGGACCTTCACCTACTTTAATGCTTTGCTGAACGGTGTTTAGTCTGTGCCTCTAGCTCCGTTTCTTGAATACCACCAGCAGTTGCAACATAACCGTTCAGTGAATTTCTTGTCAGGAGCTGTGCATCACGGGAACACGCGGATATCATCTTGACCCCCTTAAATCCCACTTTTATATAGTAAAACTGGGGTTTACAGGGGTATACATTATTTTTCTTATTTCTGCTCAAAATATGGATTGTGGGTACTCATTTGAACTGCCTCACCAAGGCAGTTCTAACAAGTACCCAAAATCTATGTTTTGAGCAGAAATATGAACAATATCTGAATTTTTTATCTGAAAATTTTCAGTTTTTGGAGGTGAAATTTTCTATATATTTGAATAGGCGTGTTTTCATAATGATTCTGCTGAATGCTTAGCATACTGGGTAAAAAATTCAGCAGACATTTTTAGATATTTATTTATTTATTTTTTTTTTTTTAGAAAATAGGCTTTGGCATTTCATGCAAATTGTCTCCTAACTTGGACCCAATATACACTGGACTAGTAACTACAGTACAGGTATTGTATTTATTGGAAATATGTTGCCGTGGCTGAGTTTTCATAATTTTGTATGATGAAATTTAAATGCTCATATTTCAGTTATTTTTCCAAATATCTCAGATTTGTTTTCAAAAAGCAATAGGTCAATATATTACCTGTAAGTCTGCAGCATTATATTTGAGGAAAAACCAACACTTTTTGTAAATATCAACGAGAAATCTAGGTACCCATTTTAGCTATTTTTGGCACTTTTAGCGGAAAATCATCAGAAATTTACCCAAAATGATGTTATAACTTCAATCTTATTAATTGTTTTTTTCAACCAAACCTATTAGAAACAATTTATTACAACTTCAGTTATTATCCAAAATAATTTTTAATGACCATAGAGCTGTAAAATAGCACTAAAATCAAACCACGACAACATATTTTGGCAGTTTTGTTAGTGACAAGTCCAGGTATTATTAGGTCCGAGCTCCTAAGGAGACATTTTGTATTAAATGTCAAGGCTTATTTTTTCAGGAAAAAGTTGAGAAAAATATCAAATATGTGTAGTCTGCTGAATTTGCCCTTAGAGTGGTAAAGGTTTATTCTGCTTGAAATACAAATGTGGGTACTCATTAGAATGGTGTCAGCAAATCAGCAAGATTCTGCTGAGTTCCACATGGCATAATTGCCAACAGTACAGACCCAGATCAGACTGCTTCTTAAGTTGCAGTCTCAAATATTTATAAATGGATGGCATGAAAAGCAAAATTTAGGCTTGAAAAAAGTATGAAATAAAGTTTTTTTGAATTTTTTGGACATTTACTGTAAACAAATTTTAGGATAAGTGTGTCAGCATAGTCAAGGAGCTTATGATCAGACTACTGACACAATCAAGGTGTTTGACTATTTATAAGATAACAGCTTTAGATAAGAGAGAAGTTACATCACCAGAACATGCCTATATAATTTTGACCCCCTTAAACCCCACTTTTATATAGTAAAACTGGGGTTGAAAGGGGTATACATTATTTTTCTTATTTCTGCTCAAAAACATAGATTGTGGGTACTCGTTAGAACCGCCTCACCGAGGCAGTTCAAATGAGTACCCACAATCTATGTTTTGAGCAGAAATAGTAAAAATATCAGAATTTTTTCTGAAAAATTTCATTTTTTGGTGGTATAATTTTCAGTATATTTGAATAGGCGTGTTTTCGTAATGGATAAAAAAATTTTTCAAAATATCTACCATAATTATTTTTCTGGAGTATGGTGACCCTTGAACTCATTAGCATACCATACTTATTCTAAAAGCTGAATGTTTGTTTAATGTTGAGCAGGCAGAGAAAAGTTTCAGTTCGAGATGGTTTGTATGAAATGTCAAGCCTTATTTTTATGATATAATCCTCCTCCTTAGAAGAATTTGTTTGAAATTTGAAATATTTTCTGGGAACAGCTAGTAAAAAAATTATTCAGAATGTCATCTGCTGTGATTTTAATCCAGCCTGCTCATTCTAACCTAAAGTGATAATTATAATTCCAGCAGACAACATACTATTTTGTATATTTATTTATTTACTTATTTATTTATTTGTTTTTTATTTATTTATTTATTTTTTATTTTTCAGAGAAAATAAAGTTTGCCAGTTCATGAGATTCATTTTGCTGAATAAAAGGTGCAAATGCAGCAGATGACATTTTCATCTATGTGCGTGTGTTTTTTTTTTTTTTTTTTGTTTTGTTTTTTTTTATTTCTTCAGACAGTTAATAAGGTGAGGCATTGCAATTGACATGCCAAGTCTCATTTTCTCTGAAAAAGTAATGTAAAAAAAAAAAAAGAAAAAAAATTAGAATGTTGTCTGTACAATTTTGCTTCATGCGGACAACATTGTGATTTTTTTCTTATTTTTTTTCTCAGAAAATGAGAAAAATTAGTTTTCTATCATCAAATTGTCACTTGCTGAATTTGCCCAGAGACTGGTAAAGGTTATGGATTGAATAAAAAAAAAAAAAGTCTGTAGTCTGCTACAATTTTGCTTAGCACTTTAAGGGTTAATAAAAAGGGTTAATAAAAAAAATATCTGTTGTCTGCTACAATTTTGTTTGGATTTAAGAAAAAAAAAAAAAAAAAGAAGAAGAAGCATTATCTGTTCATCAAGCTCGTCGGAGATACATGCCTTGCTGTACAGCCTCCAGTACAGTGTAGTTATCCCCTTAAACCACTGAGCAACTTCGTAGCAGACAACATTAAAAAAATTGATTGTTATTTTTCAGAGAAAAGAAGACTTGGCATTTCATGTGAATCATCTGCAAGGCAGATGATTCACATGAAATGTCAAGGCTTATTTTCTCTGAAAACAAAACAAAACAATATTTCAAAGTGTCGTCTGCTGTAGTTGTGATTAGTGCTATAAAGGTTAAACCACGCTCTTGTCTCATATGCAGTACCTGTGTGAATGTCAGATTACAGTAGTAAAGTGGCGTGAATGAGCGAATGTTCTGATTGGGGACAAAAATCACCTACAAGTGTGCACAGTATAATGTTTAAGCAATTTATGATTTTGTCATGGCTTATTAAAGATATCTGCAAAAACTAGGTTGTCAGTTCAGTACATTAAATTGCCTGCTAAAATTTTGGCGGTTGTCGTAAAAAATCATATACAGAAGTTATAGCTTACTAATATCAAAACAAGGGCTGCAGAGAGGATTAGATATTTGAAAACTTGATATTTTTCTTGTGCATTTTTTTTTTTTTATGGAGAAAGAAGAAAACTATTTACAGAACAGTGTTTATCCTGAACCTATTTTATCTTAGTGATAAGGGCTGATAGATAAAGAAGATAGTGCATTTTGGTAATAACTGGATGATAAAGAAGATAGTGTTTTGGTAATAACTGGATGTAAAACTAGGTATTTACAAGTTATGTGTTACTCTGGATACTTTCACACCTGAATTTGGAATACTTTAATCCTGAAGAAAAGAAAGGTAATTACTTTATTTATATTTTACCCTAAATATTTTGACACCTTGACTTTTTACCACATTTGTCCTAAAATTAGAACAAGTCCCTTTTTATTACCTTCTGATGTGTCTAAATACTGCTGCATCACAAAAACATGCCTATATAATTTTGACCCCTTAAACCCCACTTTTATATAGTAAAACTGGGTTATACAGGGGTATACATTATTTTTCTTATTTTTGCTCAAAAACATAGCTTGTGGGTACTCATTAGAACTGCCTCACTGAGGCAGTTCTAACTAGTACCTACAATATATGTTTTGAGCAGAAATACTAAAATATCAGAGTACTTTTATTCAAAAGTTTCAGTTTTTGGAGGTGAAATTTTCTATATATTTGAATAGGCGTGTTTTCCTAATGAGATGTTTGGCAAACAGTGTAGACCCTGATCAGATTCTGCATTCTCCAGCGTCTGATCTGGGACTACACTGTTTACTCAGGCCTGTCTATCCAAGTAAATGTGGTATTGTAATATATTTTCTCGGATGCCGTAGATATCATATTTACCCTAAGGATTCAGACACCTCAACTCCTTACCATCTTGTAAAATTTGAACAAGTACAATTCACTACCCAATGCTGTGTCTAAAAATTCATAAATGAGTGGCAAACAGTGTAGACCCTGATGAGATGCCTCATTCTGCACTGACTGTTTCCTCAGGCCTATCTGTCAGAATACACACAGTAAATATGGTAAGGTAACCACAAATCAAAGCCTCAGATAAGTTGACAATTATGATGATAATTTAGGATAATTTTGGTTAGTTTTTCCTCAGAACATATCTTGTGATACTCATTACAGTTACCTCACTGAGGCAGTTTCATTGAGTACCCACAAGATATGACACCCACAAGATTGACGCAGAAATAATGCAGAGGCAATTCTTTCAAGTACAGTAAAATATGTTTTGGTACAAAAAGTCTGGGCCCAGTTGTTCAAAATTAACGATGTCGTTAGATAATGTAGGGTTAAAACTTTGATCATTAAATATGGCATATAGGCTAAAATTTTTGCTGAAAAAATGTGAGTAGCTTAGCAAAAATACCTGTGGAGTACATATAATACTTACTAGAACAGTTAACATTTTGACCTCTAACAAGCTCGTTAAGCTAACGATGCTTTGAACAACTGGGCCCTGGTGAATACTTTGTTTTTTTTGTTGGTACAAAAAGGGAAGAAAAAAAAGATCTGTTGAATACTCTCTTTATTTGTATCTATTTCAGTCTACAAAAAGCAGATGTGACTACCAGTATTCATTAGAAAAAATAATCCAGTTGAGTATCACAGCATAAATTTTGGAGGCGAAATAAAAGAGAAAATAAAAAATTTCTTATTCGCTGTTCAAAACCATATTTGTCTGATTATGCCCCCAACTTCGAAGAAGTTGGAGGGGCATATTGCTTCTGGGACGTTTGTGCGTGCGTGCGTCCATCCGTCCGTCCGTCCGTCCGTCCGTCCGTGCGTCCGTCCGTTACACTTTTTGATGCATCGCATTACTTATGAACCATGCATGCTAGGGTTTTGAAATTTCGTATATGGATTCCTCATGAAAAAATAGCTGACCCGTATTTTTTTTCCCATCAGGATTATGCCCCTTTCCTGAGTTATGGCCCTTTGAAAAAATATAGATGAAATCTTGTCAGCAAAATATCTCAAAAGCTATTGAAGCTAGAGCCTTGAAACCTGGTGAATAGATTGGTATTGATGAGTAGATGACCTGATTAACTTTTGAATAAATTCTGAAAAGTACTTCTTGAGTTATGGCCCTTTGTCATTTTGGGCATTTTTACATTGCACACTTTTTGATGCATAGCATGTTTTGAACTGTGCATGCTAGTTTGAAATTTCATATATGGATTCCTCATGAAAAAATAGGTGACCCATATTTTGTTTCCTATCCAAATTATCTCCCATTTTAGAGTTTCCCTTTTAATAAATTAACATTGAAATCTCGTATAATTGTACTGTTGTTACCGTCATGGGCAAGCAGTGTTGGAGTCAAGCAGTGTTAGAGTCAGGCAGTTGGGGGCATAGTGTTTTACAAACACCAGCTCTAGTTTTTCCCATTGTTTCATCGTGTAAAAGAATTGAAATTACAATTGCAAGAAGACTGACAAAGAAAGTGAAAATTGCTACAGTTTTTGGATTGATTGTTTACAATTTCCTTAAGGTAGTTGTCCATGTGATTAACATTGACCAGTGTAATCAAACAGCGCATTAGACGATTCGTTAAGGTAACGGTTATTTATAGCCATGCTATTCTTGTCACTGTGATGTCAGAGTGCTGTGTAAAGAGGGTTGTCTGTAAAACCTGGACTGGAATATTGGCAAACAGTGCAGAACGCAGCATCTGATTGGTGTCTGCACTGGTAGCTTAAATTACAAAAAGTTCAGGGTTAAATGAAACAATCTTAAATCCCTGTTCAGGTCAATTTTCCCAGTTTACACTCAGCCTCGGAGACAATCGACTCACCAGTGCTATTGATGTTTTGATTAAAACAGTTTGGTAGGTTGCAAATTTTGGGCATATTGCATATCATATTTACCCTAAGTATTGGGAACAGAAAGAAACCCAGATTAGAAGCTGCAGATCAATGCATCTGATCAGGGTCTCCATTGTTTGCCACTCATTCATAAAGTTTTAACACTTGTCCTGCTGAACCCGGATATGTCCTGCCTTTGTAAACAGTGTAGATCCAGATCAGTTGGCTTCTGAAGAAGCCAACTGATCTGGATCTGCACTGTTTGCCATTCAATATTTGTATTTTTATCAACAACCTGGATCAAGTAATCTGATTGGCTGAAAATTAGAAGTGGGTGTGGCATCTTAATTTATTCAGCAAGGTTTAGGTTTTTCAAAAATACTGGGAAAACGTATGATAAAATATGTATCTACCTATACTAAGGATACACTGTAAGAAAAAAAAAAGAAAGATCAGCAAAGAACTTATCAGATGATACTTATGCTATGTTTAAGTGATTTTTTTTCCCTGATTTTCTTTATAAAAGCATATGTTATGGATACACATTTAAATTGCATTGACTAAAATGTCAAATGGGTACCCAAAGCATGCTTTTATAACGAATTAGATACATGGTTTGTAATCTGAAGACTACGAACTTACTTGACTGTGTGCTTATTGGGGTATGTGTGGTAATTAGGTCGAATATAGTAGCTACTTACTGCAGCTGGTGTTAGTGCCTTGTGGAAGCCATAAAACGTTAGCCAGTTTAAAATTTCTGGTCTTTTGTGACCATTGGTCCCATTCCCAGAGTTCTGAAAACTTTTCATTGGTCCCATTCCAAAAGTTTTGAAAATTTTATGAAGGTTGCTGATGAGTCCTAACTGGCCAAAAGTAGCTAGTTTGCTCCAGAAAACTTAGATATTTCAGCTGTATTTTCAGTGTGTGTGTGTGTGTGTGTGTGTGTGTGTGTGTGGTGTGTGTGTGTGTGTGTGTGTGTGTGTGTGTGTGTGTGTGTGTGTGTGTGTAATACAGCTCGACTATGTGGTGGTGGCAGTGCTTTCCCATTCTTTACTATAATTTATATTTTCTAGTCCTATGTGATCATCAAGCCTCTGTTCAACTGCCTGGTGATGTTGACTGAATGATAGTGTAGACCCTGATCAGACTGCTTCTTCAGAAGCTGTTCTGTCCATTGGTGAACATTGTTTACCAGGGTTGACTGTTCACCTTTACCACTCTCTGGGCAAATTCAGCAGAAGACAGATTGACAATCATTTTTTCCCAGAAAATGGGCTTTTACATTTCATGCAAATTGTCTTATGAGAAAAATAAGATTAAATATTTCATATTATCCTGAAATTTTACCCAGCATACCAAGCGTCAACCCATTGTTGTCTCAGGAGACCCTCAAAAGGGTAATTGGCAAACAGTGCAGACCCGGATCAGACGCCGCAGAATGCGGCATCTGATCAGGGGCTCCACTGTTTGCAAATAGCTTAGCCATTTTTCTTTAGGGATATCTAAATCACATAGCCAGACATGCCTAAAATCAAAATTGGACTCTTCCAATATATAGTGTGGATGAGTTTATTAAGTATAAAATTGTTTAAATATTTTGGTAAATATGATAAATTGGCTCCAAAAAAAAATGGGTGCTCTGCAGAATAGGGAGCTTTGAGATACAGCTGCAGACGATAATCATGGAAGCCACATGGGCAATAACAAGACTATATCTATCAGTCATTTGGTCTGGACAATTCTTATCATTGAAATCTTTGCCTGTTCCATGACCGTCTGCAACCTTATCTGTCTCAGATCAATTTTTCCCTGTGTCCATTCCATGACTAGAGAAGCAGATGGAATGAGCTTGGGGAAACAGAACTTGTGTAGATAAATCCCATAAAAGTTGAACTTGTGAAATGGCAAACAGTGTACACCTGATCAGTTTGCATACAAAATTTAGGACAGTTACTGAACTTTAACTGGGAAATTTAAATTCTTGACATTTTGTAAGAATATTATCCATATGAAGCCTTATTTTCCTTAGATTATTCAACTGTTTTCAGGGATATAATATAATCCAAGTTTTAAATCCTTAACCTTTGCCATGCTGAATAAATTAAGATGCCACACCAATTTCTTATTTTCAGCCAATCAGATTACTTGATCCAAGTTGTTGATACAAATTCACATACTTAGTGACAAACAGTGCAGATCCAGATCAGTTGGCTTCTGAAGAAGCCAACTGATCTGGATCTACACTGTTTGCAATGGCAGTGCATATATGAGTTCAGCAGGACTAGGGTTAATAACTGGTGTTTTATGGGCTAATTATGCTTGGTAGATACGTGATTGACCGGTGAAAGTATATTGTGGTAACAAAACAATGAGATCAATATACAGTCGTGCTGTAGAAAAACCAACAGTCATATCAGAAGAGCTAAGATCCAGACCAACTGGTACATCTGCATCACCACTCCACTCTCTGGTCATATTCATTAGATGACAAATTGATATTTTCTTATTTTTTACCCGGCATGTCATGCTAATTGTCTCCTTATTACGAAAACATGCCTATTCAAATATATTGAGAATTTTACCGCCAAAAAATGAGAACTTTTCAGATGAAAAATTCTGATATTTTTCATATTTCTGCTCAAAACATACATGTAGATTGTGGATACTCATTAGAACTGCCTCTATGAGGCAGTTCTAACAAGTACCCACAATCTATGTTTTTGAGCAGAAATAAGAAAAATAATTTATACCCCTGTAAACCCCAGTTTTACTGTTTAAAAGTGGGGTTTAAAGGAGTCAAAATTATATAGGCATGTTTTCGTGATGTAATTTGTATGACATGTCAAAGTCTGTTTTCAGGGAAAGATAAGAAAAATATTTTAAAATGTTTTCTGCTGAAATTTTTACCTAGCATGCTAAGTGTTAATGACATCGTTTGTTGGAAAAACAAGAGTTCTGTATAATAAATATCATAACAAGTGTATACTGACCCGCAGCTTAGTAATAATGTCGCCATATGTGGAAATGTCTGTCTATAAATTACCAACACCCGAGATCTCATTAGATTCTGTCATACCTAGGTCTCAATATGTATCAGGTAAATATTTTACCATATTCATCCTAATTACCGCACTGTGCGCTTAGGTTTTTCAAAATTACAGGGAACACTCGGCTGTGGTAAAATACGTATCTACCTGCTAAGGATACACTATTAAAAAAAGGTCAGAAAAGGCCTTGTTTGATGATAATTATGCGATTTTTTTTCTAATTTTATTTATAAAGGCATATGTTGTGGGTACTCATTTGAATTGCATCGACAAGTCAATGCAATTCAAATGAGTACCCACAACATATGCCTTTATAAAGAAGTAAAGAAAAAGTACACTGGCTGTAATCTGAAGACTACGGAATTTCTTGACTGTGCGCTTATAGGGGTATGTGCGGTAATTAGATCGAATACGGTACTTATTTCTCCATGAAGACATTTGTTGTGGGTACTCATTAGAAGTGCCTCATTGAGGCCCTGCTAATGATTATCCACAACATATGTGTTGGTGGAGAAATAAGAAAATGTCTGCTTTTTTTATTGAAAAAAGTGACTTATCTAGAGCTAAGCTTATAATTCTCACGAAAACATGACCCCCTTTAACCCCATTTTCATTTAGTAAAACTGGGGTTTACAGGGGTAAACATGATCTTTTTTTCTGCTCAAAAACATAGATTGTGGGCACTCATTAGAATTGCCTCAGCAAGGCAGTTCTAATGAGTACCCACGATCTATGTTTTGAGCAGAAATATGAAAAATATCAGAATTTTTTGTCTGAAAATTTTCATTTTATGGTGGTGAAATTTTCAATATATTTGAATATATATAGGCATGTTTTCGTAATATAGACCAACAACATTAATCGAGGGTTGATCGCATTAGACTATAGTAAGTCAGATGGTTGTTTTCCCAATACTTAATCACCTCACCATGAAGGCGTTATGAAGATTACAACACAATGGAAATTTAGGTGCCATTGCTGGTATGAGCAATGACACCTAAATTTGCATTGTTTACAAAGGGGTCAAAGTTGCCCCTAAACAAGGGTTTCAAAAATATGTTTGAGTTACTACAGTCTTGCAATCAACCCTCGAATTTTGTTATAATGTTGCTTAGCATGCTGGGTAAACATTTCAGGAAACAACATTTTGAAATATTTTTCCTTATTTCCCGGAAAACTGGGTTTGACATTTCATACGAAATCTCCTCTAAGGAGACTTCATATGAAATTTTGAACACCCTTTTCCTGTGAAAAATCAGAAACGTATCTAATTTGTTATCTGCTGAAATTTCCCATAGAGTGTGAAAAGTTAATACTGCAGAAAAAACAAGGAAGGGTCATACATAATTTGCTTCTGTTTAACTTGCTGGGTAAAAATTTCAGCAGACAACATTTTGAAACATTTTTCCCAGAATGAAAGGTTTTGTATTTCATGCAGGTGGTCTCCTAAGGATGCAATCTGCATGAAATATCTGACCCTATTTTCTGGGCAAAGCATCCAAGTTTTTTATCTTCTTATTTTGTCCAGAATTAAAAAAAAAATAATCATCCAAGTTTTTGTCTTCTGAATGCCCAGAGAGTGCTAAAGGCTAATTAGCAAATAAATCCTGCATACAAGAAATCTCTTCATGTCTTGTCTTCTGTTTTAACCCTTGTCCTGCTGAACCCGGATATACCCTGTTTTGCAAACAGTGTAGATCCAGATCAGTTGGCTTCTGAAGAAGCCAACTGATCTGGATCTGCACTGTTTGCCATCAAGTACTGAAATTTATAACAAAAATCTGGATCAAGTAATCTGATTGGCTTAAAATTAGAAGTGGGCGTGGCATCTTAATTTATTCAGCAGGACAAGGGTTAATCTTACCACTCTCTTGGCAAATTCAGCAGACAACAAATATTCATGATATTTATCTGGTTTTCCCCAGAAAACAGGCTTTGACATTTCAGGACAATTTGCATGAAATGTCAAAACCTCTTTTTCTCAGAAAAGTCTGAAAAATATTTAAAGATGTTATCTGCTGAAATTTTTACCAGTATGCATACCCTTAAATAGGCAAATAACTCGTATTATACTAAGGACCCTTGGGTGCAATTCATCTCATGATTGTATGGCATTTCATAGCCTGGCATTCATGCAGGCCCTGTATTTGATTGATTTATAGCAAGGTATACAACTACTATGAATCTACCAAAAGATGTTTTTTATTACCTGCCCTTTGTCTAAAATCAGATATTCTTTGAAAATATTATGACAAAGTACAATTATGCATTTTTGTTTGAATGCATTGTCTTAATGATCATGCTATTTTTAATGGACTGATACCGGTCTAGGCACTTCATTGCTAAGAGCCTTTTACTGTCACTCTTCCATTGTCTCGATATGATTTAAATAATCGTGAAAGGTAAGCTAGTGAAACACAAACCATCATCATTCTAAAGAGCCCTTTTTTCCTGTTTTACTTGTTCCTTCAACATAAGATCTTTAGGGAACATAATATCTTGATGGAACAAGATAATATCTTGATGAAACAAGATATCTTGAGGGAACAAGATCATTTATTGAGGGAACAAGATAATATCTGGAGTGAACAAGATAATATATTGAGGGAACAAGATAATATCTTGAGGGAACAAGATAATATCTTGAATAAACTAGGTAATATATTGAGTGAACAGGATAATATTTTGAGAGAACAAGATAATACTTTAGGGGAAAAATAATAACTTAAGCCAACAAGATAAAATATTGCAAGAATACGATAATATCTCAAAGAAAAAAGATTTTATCTTGAGCAAAAAAGCTGCTATCTTGAGGAAACAATATAATATCTTGAGGAAAGAAGATAATGGCTTGAAGGAACAAGATATTTATCTTGTACCTACAAGGGCAGGTGGTTATATTGTTTCCTAAAGATAATATCAAGATAATATAAAGATAATTATCATGTAATTTTTTGACCTGTAGACTGAGTATCTTGTTCCTACAAGATAATATGACCTTGAGGGAACAGGTTTTAATATCTCTTCTAGTTTTGTCTTCAGTAATTTATTTGTGTGTATGTCACTAAGCAACTCTCATGTACTGCTATTATGTTTTTAACCATTACCACTGTCTGGGCTAATTCAGCAGACGACAAATCAATGATATTTTTCTTATTTTTCCCAGAAAACAGGATTTGACATTTCATGCAAATTGTGGAGTGCCTTTGAGCACTAGTCAGAGCTGATAGTAATTTTGGTAGGATATGAATTTGTCATTTGTCTTTGGTTAGGTCAGTGGAATAGTGACTTATCACCAAGTTCTGGCTGATTACCATATGTACCCTAAGAATGTCGACAAATGGGTCTTAGCAGACAGTGTAGATGCAACTTGCAGCATCTGGTCAAGGTCTGCATTGTTTGCCACTCATCTAGCATTTTTTTTTTCAGACATAGAGCCTTCTCAAATTGTCTTCTACTCTTCCAAGACAGCCTTCCACCTTTTTAGTTCTTTTGGATTTATCAGACTTTAAAGGCTCCATATTCCTCAAAAATAGACATTTTTTTTATCCAAAACCGGTTTAATAAATTGATATATAGTATTAACCCTTGTCCTGCTGAATAAATTAATAAGCCACACCTACTTCTAATTTTCAGCCAGTCTGGTTACTTGATACAGATTATTGTAATAAATTTTCATACTTGATGGCAAACAGTGCAGATCCAGATCAGTTGGCTTCTTCAGAAGCCAACTGATCTGGATCTACACTGTTTGCAAAACAGGATATATCTGGGTTCAGCAGGACAAGGGTTAATACGATTATAAATTGTGGCATCTGACAGCCTGTAAAATTTCAGTTAGTCTCTAGTTTTTGAACAGGATCAAAAATAAAATGATTTTTTATCTTATCTCTGAACTAATGTTGGCAACATTAATTCAGAGATACAATAAAAAAAATCATTTCATTTCAAGAATGAGAGACTAACTCAAATTTTACAGGCTGTCAGGTGCCACATTTTATGATTGTATTAATACCATATATCAGTTTATTAAACCTTCCTTGGAGAATAAAATGTATGTTTTTGAGAAATATGGAGCCATTAATCTTCATGCTAGGTACCTACTACTTTAGAATTGTAGCCACCTCCTTCTCAATTTAATGAAAAGGCTGGACATATCAGCAAGTTTTCCCTAGTCCTGCTGAACCCATGATACCCTGCCTTTGCAAACAGTGTAGATCCCAGATCAGTTGGCTTCCAAAGAACCAACTGATCTGGATCTGCACTATTTGCTATTGAGAATGGGAATTTATAGCAACAATCCGGATCAAGTAATCTGATTGGCTGAAAATTAGAAGTTGGCATGGCATCTCAATTTATTCAGCAGGACAAGGGTTAATTAAAATAAAATTCTTCAACTGTTACCACAAATATGATATTAGGAGATAAGATGTCTGATTGCCTACATAAAAATGGTGTCCAATTACTGAGGGTAAATAAGGTATTACCACTAATCCTAATCCTGATTTATGACATTAGTGCAAATAATATTCAAGTATGTATGTCCCAAAGCTCTTCTAATGTCACTGACCTTGTCTCCCTAAGTACTAATCATAACATTTGTTTGATGGGTTAAATTTGTTTGTTTTTTTTTTGTTTGTTTTTTTTGAGAAGATATTAGGCTTGACATTTTATATTAATCGTCTGCCTAGCAGAGAAAATAAGGCTCAGCATTTCATGTGAATCATCTGCCATTTGCATGAAATATCAGTTCTTATTTTCTCTGAAAAATAAAAAAAATGAATATTGTCTGCACAATTTTGTTTAGCCCTTTAAGGGTTAACCTTGTACTCTCAAAGAAAGAATATGCTTAACAGTATTTACCCTAAGTATTCAGACACCACAACTACTTACCATACTTATTCTAAAATTTGAACATGTACAATTTACTACCCAATGTTGTGTCTGAAACTTGCTGGATGAGTGGCAAACAGTGAAGACCCTGATGAGATATGGCATTCACATAACAATACTTTTTGGTTGGAAATAAACCTATATAATTTTGACCCCCAAAAACCCCACTTTTATATAGTAAAACTGGGTGTACACAGGGGTATACATTATTTTTCTTATTTCTGCTCAAAAACATAAATTTTGGGTACTTATTAGAGCCGCCTCACTGAGGTGGCTCTAACAGGTACCCACAATTTATGTTTTGAGCAGAAATATGAAAAATATCAGTTTTTTATCTGAAAATTTTCAGACTTTGGAGGTGAAATTTTCTATATATTTGTTTTCCTAATGTTATCTGGAACTATGAGTATCTTTATGTCTAAATTCAGCTTATATTTATGACTGTCAGCACCTTAAGAGGTAGTAATATTAATTCATTAGAAGGTATGGTGTCAAGTCTGTCATTTTGCAGGTGATTAATAGTAATTAATGTCTGGAGATATTAAGGCACAATTTCCCTCTATTGCTGCACTGTCAGTAAAGAACAATATTTCCCCACCCACGCTATATTATTTTTTGTTGATCTGACTGTCAGATAGTGCTAATATTTGTTATATTTAAGGAAGCACTTCACATGAAATGTCAAACTTTATTTTCTGGGAAAAATAAGAAAAAATATTTGAACAATGCAGACCAACACAAATTTTTGCAACTAGTATGAAGGATATTTGGCAAATAGTGCAGACCCAGATCAGACGCCGCAGAATGAGGCATCTGATCAGGGTCTCCACTGTTTGCAAATAGTTCAACCATTTTTCTCTAGGAATATCTAAATCACATAGCCTGACATACCTAAAATCGATGTTAGAATCTTCCAATCTATAATGTGGGGAGGTTCATTGTCTACAATGGGTTAATGATGAAATAAAAAAAAAAATCCTTACTTTTTGGTAAAAAAAGTGTAAAGTTGCCTGAGGAAACATAGTAGGATCAGATCAGACACCGCAAAATGGGGCATCTGATCAGGATCTACACTGTTTGCTACCCATTCAGCAGTTTTTGGACACATTGCATAGATCCAGATAAGGGAGGGTATCCAGTAAATATTTTTCTTATTTCTTCACAAAACCATATGTTGTGGGTACTCATTAGAAGCGCCTTGGTGAGGTGCTTCTAATGAGTACCCACATTGTATGTTTTCATGCAGAAATAAGAAAAATATCAATACTTTTGGATTGAAAAAAGTGCCTTAACTAGTGTTATGAAATTTACTGTCATTGACAGGTTATAAAATGGACTGGTTCACATTTTAAGATAAGTATAGTAAAGGTTTAAGGTGTCTGAATAGTTTAGAGTAATATGATGTATTGCAGCAAGCTTTGGACTGACATATCCATAGCTGACATTGAATTCTATTTCCAGAATATGTTTCAAATATACCTTATTTACCCTAAGTATTGGGACAGACAGGCCTGAGCAAACAGTGTAGACCAGATCAGAATGTGGCATCTGATCTGGTCTACAGTGTTTGCCACTCATCCAGCAGAGACATCATTAAAATGAACTTGTTCGAATATTTAGCTTAAATGTGGTACAAATGCAAAAGAGGAGAGAAAAACAAATGAAGATATAAATGTCATTTATTTTGTGGTATCTTTTTGTATTTTGGATGTGCAGTCACAGCTGCAAATCTTTTCATTGTGTGACAACAGAATGCAGGTCTGTCATATCTCTAGATAAGATGCTTTTGTTTCACCTAAAGATATTTTCCTTTTCAGTTTTATCATCATGAAAAATACGGTGCTTCTAATATGTACCCACAACATACATTTTATGAAACTATGAAGGAAGTTATTTATCAGTACCCTCTTATCAAGAGAAAATATTTCCCCTCTTGTCTAGAACTATGAGGTAAATAGGATGAAAATATTTATCCATCATACATAGAGCTCTGTGATGAACAGGAAGAAACTATTTACCCCTCTTATCCAGAGCTATGTGGTAAATATGGAAGAAATATTTACCTATCTTATCTAGAGGTATGTGGTAAATATGAAGGAAATATTTACCCTGCTTATCTAGAGCTATGTGGTAAGTATGAAGAAAATACTTAGCCCTCTTATCTAGAACTATGTGTTAAGTATGAAGGAAATATTTACCCCTCTTACCTAGAGCTATGTGGTAAATATGAAGGAAATATTGTCAAGAGCCATGTGGTAAACAGAAAGAAAATATTTACCCCTCTTATTAAGAGCTTTGTAGTTAATAGAAAGAAACTGTTTACCCTCTCATCAAGAGCTATGTGATATATATTTACCCTCTTATCAAGAGCTATGTGGTGAACAGAAAGAAAATATTTACCCCTCTTATCAAGAGCTATGTAGTAAATAGAAAGAAAATATTTACCCCTCTTGTCAAGAGCTATGTAGTAAACAGAAAGAAAATATTTACCCCTCTTATCAAGAGCTGTGTAGTAAATAGAAAGAAAATATTTACCCCTCTTACCTAGAGCTATGTGGTAAATATGAAGGAAATATTGTCAAGAGCCATATGGTAAACAGAAAGAAAATATTTACCCCTCTTATTAAGAGCTTTGTAGTAAATAGAAAGAAACTGTTTACCCTCTCATCAAGAGCTATGTGATATATATTTACCCTCTTATCAAGAGCTATGTGGTGAACAGAAAGAAAATATTTACCCCTCTTATCAAGAGCTATGTAGTAAATAGAAAGAAAATATTTACCCCTCTTGTCAAGAGCTATGTAGTAAACAGAAAGAAAATATTTACCCCTCTTATCAAGAGCTATGTAGTAAATAGAAAGAAAATATTTACCCCTCTTACCTAGAGCCATGTGGTAAATATGAAGGAAATATTGTCAAGAGCCATGTGGTAAACAGAAAGAAAATATTTACCCCTCTTATTAAGAGCTTTGTAGTAAATAGAAAGAAACTGTTTACCCTCTCATCAAGAGCTATGTGATATATATTTACCCTCTTATCAAGAGCTATGTGGTGAACAGAAAGAAAATATTTACCCCTCTTATCAAGAGCTATGTAGTAAATAGAAAGAAAATATTTACCCCTCTTGTCAAGAGCTATGTAGTAAACAGAAAGAAAATATTTACCCCTCTTATCAAGAGCTATGTAGTAAATAGAAAGAAAATATTTACCCCTCTTATCAAGAGCTATGTAGTAAATAGAAAGAAAATATTTACCCCTCTTTTCAAGAGCTTTGTAGTAAATAGAAAGAAACTGTTTACCCTCTTATCAAGAGCTATGTGATATATATTTACCCTCTTATCTAGAGAAATGTTTCCCATCTTGTCTAGAAGTATGTGGTACATAGGAACAAAGTATTTATCCTTCTTACAATGTGGTGAACAGGAAAATAATATTTACCCTTCTTATCGAGAGCTATGTGGTAAATATGAAGAAAATACTTACCCCTCCTATTTAGAGCTATGTGGTAAATATGAAGGAAATATTTACCTCTTTTATTTAGAACTATGTGGTAAATATGAAGGAAATATTAATCCCTCTTATCTAGTGATGTGGTAAATATGAAGGAAATATTTATCCCTCTTATATAGAGCTATATGGTAAATGTGAAGGTAAATATGAAGGAAATATTTACACTTCTTATCTAGAGCTATGTGGTAAATATGAAGGAAATATGAAGGAAATATTTACCCTTCTTATCTAGAGGTATGTGTTAAATGTGAAGGAAATATTTACCCCTCTTATCTAGAGCTATATGGTAAACAGAAAGAAAGTATTTACCCCGCTTATCAAGAGCTATGTGGTAAACAGAAAGAAAATGTTTACCCTCTTTTCAAGAGCTATGTGGTAAATATTTACCCTCTTATCAATTATCATAATCATCATCAGATTTTTGATTAACATGCAGGTATAGGGGCAACATCCACATCAGTGCACCCCTTCCAGGTAGCTGGCTTGCTGCACACATGGCAGATCTCTCACCAGATCTCCAGGTGTATCTATCATGAGGGTCGATAGCCGAGAGCTTCCACTCTCTGCAGTCCCTCACTGTCAACTGCTTCCATGTCATCTTGGGCCTCCCAGGCGCATGCTTTCCATCAGCCTGTATGTCACAGGCTGTCTTGAGTGCACCATTGGAGCATTCCACATGTCCATATCGGTGAAACCTTCATCTCTTTCAGAATGAGGTCCAGATCCTCAATGCCAAGCCGCGCAAGTAGCTCATTGGACCTGATGGTGACAATGTCTTGTGGCTTGACATTGCAGATCTGTCTGATCATTGCCCTGTCATTCCACTGCAGACGTTGGAGGTTTGGCTTTGTCAATGGCCAAGTCTCACTGGCATGGAGCATTGTCCTCCACACACAAGAGCTGTACACACGCCACATGTCTTGAAAGAGAGGTGGGGGGGAAGAGAGAACTGATAGGTGCTACTTGAACTTCTTCCAGGCAGTTTTCACATGTGTTGTGGATGAAAGTTCACAGTCAACGGCTGCTGAGAGCATGTCTACTACCTAGCAAAAGGAAGCTAGCACCTCTGGCTAATGTCAGGTCTGACTTGGACTTCCCTCTCTGGTCTGCCATCCAAGGGGCGTGCAGTCCCTGGCACCATGTACATCTGTAATCAGGGTCCTTTGTCAAGTGCTTGAGACCACTGCATTTCTAGTGCACCCAGTGTTTGCAGCCATTGCAGAAGATGTTGTTGCTGGCCACTTCAGTGCGACAGATGGCGCATGGGAACTCACCTGAACTCTGCAGGAGGTCCAGACCCGTACCACAGATCATGATTTTTGTCTTTCCTGCATTTACTCTCAGTCCTTTCTCCTCCATTGCTTCTTTCCAGGTCAAGAGCCTCCTGACACATTCCTTGAGCGATTCAGCACTGATAACAAGGTCATCAGCATAGAGATCGTCCCAGGGTACCCCAGAGCATAACTCATATGACGCTTCAAGCACAATGATGAAGAGCAGAGGGCTGAGTACCGAGCCTTGGTGAACACCGACCTTCATTTTAAACTTTGCACTGTACCACTCATCAACAGGGACACAGCTCCGCGCACTGGCATATATCCCCTGCACCAGTTGCACAATCCACTCCCGGCCTCCACACCAACTTTTCTCAGCGCCCAACAGATGACCTTTAGAGGCAATAGGAGAAAATGTTTCCCTTCTTGTCTAGAAGTATGTGGTACATAAGAAGTAAATATTTACTCTTCATATACACAGAGCTATGTAATGAACAGGAAAAAATTATTTACCCATCTTATCTAGAGCTATGCGGTAAATATGAAGCTAGTACTTACCCCTCTTATCTAGAGCTACTTGGGAAATATGAAGGAAATGTTTACCCATCTTGTTTAGAGCTATGTTGTAAATATGAAAGAAATAGTTACCCCTCTTATCAAGAGCTATTTGGTAAACAGAAAGAAAATATTTACTTCTCTTATCAAGAGCTATGTTGTAAACAGAAGGAAAATATTTACCCCTATTATCTAGAGCTATGTAGTAAATATGAAGTAAATATTTACCCCTCTTATCTAGAGTTATGTAGTAAATATGAAGGAAATATTTACCCCTCTTATCTAGAGCTATGTGGTAAATATGAAGGAAATGTTTACCCCTCTTATCTAGAACTATGTGGTTAATATGAAGGAAATATTCACCCCACTTATCAGAAGCAATGTGGTAAACAGAAAGAAAATATTTAACCCTTTTATCAAGAGCTATGTGGTAAATATGAAGGAAATATTTACCCTTCTTATCTAGAACTATGTGGTAAATATGAAGGAAATATTTACCCCTCTTATGTAGAGCTACGTAGAAAATATGAAGGAACTATTTACCCCTCTTTTCTAGAGCTGTGTGGTGAATATGAAGGAAATATTTACCCCTCTTATCTAGAGCTGTGTGGTAAATATGAAGGAAATATTTACCCTTCTTATCTAAAGCTATGTGGTAAATATGAAGGAAATATGTACCCCTCTTATCAAGAGCTATGTAGTAAACAGAAAGAAAATGTTTACCCCTCTTATCAAGAGCTATGTAGTAAACAGAAAGAAAATGTTTACCCCTCTTATTAAGAGCTGTGTGGTAAATATTTACCCTCTTATCAAGAGAAAAAAATATTTACCTCTCTTATCAAGAGCTGTGTGATTAATAGAATGAAAATGTTTTTTGCTATGTAGTAAATAGAAAGAAAATATTGACCTCTCTTATCAAGAGCTATGTGGGAAACAGAAAGAAAATGTTTACCACTATATATATGTAGTAAAAATAGAAGTAAACATTTTTCCCTTTTGAGATGTTGTAAATGTGAAGAAAATATTTATCCCTCTTATCAAGATTCTCACTGCACTTATTTTGTGTCTTGAAGGAAAACATCTGACAACTTTCATCTAAACTCATTATCTTGTACCATATTTACCCTAAATATTTTGGCACCTTAACTCCTTTCCATACTTGCTGAAATGGTGATGAAGGTAGGGTTGGGGTGCTACTGAATTGGTGGAGGAATGAGAGTCAAGTCAGAATAATAAAATATTTCTAACCTAAACAGTTCTGTTCTCTGCTTCACCAATTTATTCTCCTCTCTATCTCCATGTCCTGCAATCAATGACATTAAGAAATTGCCAGGAAGCAATTAACCTTTAAAGTGCTAATCACAACTGCAGCAGACGATATTTTGATTTTTTTTATAATATTTTTTCAGAAAAAATAAGGCTTGACATTTCGTGTAAAATGTCTATCTAGCAGATGATTCACGTGGAATATTAGGTCATATTTTTCCGAAAAATAATTGAAAAAATTCAAATCTCGTCTGCTGCAATTTTGCTTAGCGCTTAAGGGTTAAAGTTAAAGATCTTAGTGGCAGCTATTTGTTCAACTGCAAGAAAACAAGATATTGACCTTTATCACACTTAATCAAAATAAGTAGACAGAGTATGTTAAACATTTTTCTTACTTCCCTCGAAAAAGTGTGTCTGATATTTTATTAGAATTGGACCATAGGACATTATTTAAACATTGTATTCTCCTTTTTTCAGATATAAAGAAATGGAAAAAATAATATTTATAAACATCATCTACTGACATTTAATCTTTATGGCTGTATGGGCAATTTCAACAGAAGTTTCATGTTTTTCCTCAGAAAATAGCCTTTGACATTTCATGCTAATTGTCTCCCCAGGAGATAATTTGCATGAATTGTCAAAGCCTCTTTTCTGGGAATACTAAGAAAAATATTTCAAAATGTTGTCTGCTGTAATTCATTACGAAAACATACCTATATAATTTTGACCCCCTTAAACCCCACTTTTATATAGTAAAACTGGGGTTTATGGGGGTATACATTATTTTTCTTATTTCTGCTCAAAACATAGATTGTGGGTACAATCTATGTTTTGAGCAGAAATATAAAAAAATATCAGTTTTTTTTTGTTTTTTTTTATCTGAAATCTTCCTGTTTTGGTTGTAAAATTTTCTATATATTTGAATAGGCGTGTTTTCGTTATGATTACCCAGCATGCTAAGCATTAAATCCAGCATGGTAATGGTTGAAGCAGGATATCCTACTGATGACAACTGAGTAATTAAAAGAAGCAGTATAAAAAGATATAGCTATAAACTTATTGATTCATTTACTGCATGCTGAATTTAAACACTTTGCTTGCTGGATAAAAAAATCAGCAAACAATATGTTGAAATATTTTTCTTATTTTTCCTAGAAAATAGGATTTGACACTTCATGCAGATTGTCTCCTAGGGCAACAATTTGCATAAATCCTATTTTCTAGGAATAATAAGAAAAATATCATCAGTTTGTCGTCTGCTGAATTTGCCCATAGCATGGAATGTGCTAGTATTCAGTTGGAAATATTTGAAATTCGTGTTTTTTTTTGTTGTTTTTTTTATGACCCTCAACCTACCGGAGGAGAACATATTGATTTTGGTGTAGGTCCCTTCAGAGTTGGCGTTGGTGTTGGGATCGGTGTGAGGCTTTATATTGTCTGCACAATATCTTGTGAATATTACGAAAACATGCCTATTCAAATATATAGAAAATTTCATCTAAAAAAAACTGATAATTTTCAGAAAAAAAACTCTGATAGTTTTCTTATTTCTGCTCAAAACATAGATTGTGGGTACTCGTTAGAACTGCCTCAGTGAGGCAGTTCTAATGAGTACCCACAGTCTATGTTTTTGAGCAGAAATAAGAAAAATAATGTATACCCCTATAAACCCCAGTTTTACTATATAAAAATGGGGTTTAAGGGGGTCAATATTATATAGGCGTGGTTTCATGATGACTAGTGGTATTTGGACATATCAAGAACAGATTAGATTTTGGCGACCTTGACCTAATTTTCAAGGTCACAGTAATAAAGAAACTGAAAACTCATGGTTGAGGGTCATCTTTTTTTTTCTGAAAACACTGTTACTAGTTTCTTTCTGTGTTTCAGTGATCATTTTTCATCTGTCATCCATTTTCCATCCACATTTTGAAGCAGCTTCTCCTCTAAAGCCACAGGGCCAACTTTTAACCCTTGTCATGCTGAATAAAGAGGCCTCACTCACTTCTAATTTTCAGTCAATCAGATCACTTAATCCAAGTTGTTGATACAAATTTACATACTTAATGACAAACAGTGCAGATCCAGATCAGTTGGCTTATTCTTTGTTTGGGCAAATTTAGCAGATGACAAATCAGTGGTGATGATATTTTTCCCAGAATATAGGCTTTAACATTTCATGCAAATTGTGCAGAGACAATTTACATGAAATGTCAAAGCTTTTTTTCTGGGAAAAATATTTTAAAGCTTAAATTTTTATCCGGCATGCTAAGTGTTAAGTGATACTACTGTAAGTAGGTAAACAGTGTACAGACACAGGGCAGGGATCATATTTGACTGACTGGTCTGACTTTTTGCTGTTTACATACAGATTTTTTCTGCTATATTAATAATTGTTGTATACTAATTGATTGAGTCTTTAACCTTACCACACTCTGGGCTAATTCAGCAGATGACAAACTGATAATATTTTTTTATTTTACTCAGAAAATAAGATTTGACATTTCAAGCAAATTGTCTTCTAAGGAGCCAATTTGCCTGTAATGTCAAGGCCTATTTTCTTAGAAAAATCAGAAAAAATAGTTCAGGATGTCGTCTGTTGAAAATTATACACAGCATGCTAATCATTAACCCTTGTCGTGCTGAATGAATTAAAATGCCATGCCTACTTCTAATTTTCAGCCAATCAGATTACTTGATCCAGATTGTTGCTGTACATTCACATACTTAATGGCAAACAGTGCAGATCCAGATCAGTTGGCAACTGTTTGCAAAGGCAGGGTATATCTGGGTTCAGCAGGACAAGGTTTAAGAGATGGAGACATATATGTTATGGAGACATATATGTTGTGGGAGGCAGTTGTTTCAGATGTCAAAAACTGAAATGTCAAGAGACATGTAAAGATGAGAAGATGTAATTTATTTCTGTCTATAAACTGATGGTTTGTACGTATAAATTTGTGTTATTTATGATGTTAGGTCATACATAATACAGGTAAATAGAATATCATTAATATCATCAGTTGCCGGACAAATTGGAAAGGGGCTACTCAGTATAGAAAAGGTATATGGGGGATGTGCAGCTAGAAAGCAAGACTATAAATTTATAAATATAAGTACAAAAATTTGATTGGTGAACAAAAATTTGATTGGTGATGAATATCACTATTTATTTGAATACCAGTTTTTCAAAGAATCTAGAAAACAATCATTACGAAAACACGCCTATTCAAATATATAGAAAATTTTATCTCCAAAAACCGAAAATTTTCAGATAAAAAAAACTCTGATATTTTTCATATTTCTGCACAAAATATAGATTGTGCCGAGGCGGTTCTGATGAGCACCAAAAATCTATGTTTTGAGCAGAAATAAGAAAAATAATGTATGCCCCTGTAAACCCCAGTTTTACTATATAAAAGTGGGGTTTAAGGGGGTCAAAATTATAAAGGTATGTTTTCGTGATGATTTACCAGCATATTGGCTGAGATGCTATAATACATACAAGTTTGCAAAATTAATGACAGTTATGCACAAATGTGAAAATATTAAAAAGGCTCAGTGAATTTATTGCTATTGTACTTAGTGAATTTATTGCTATTGTACTTAGTAAGTGCTAACAGGTTCTTTATGATATTTGTTAACTGAGGACCTTGTCTCAGAAACGTTGTATTTGATGCATGTGTTTTGTTGCAGACCACACTGGCAAGCCACATATATAGGAGTTATGCTAATCACACATCAAATACAGGAATTATAGGGAACCCAGCTTAAGTGGAAGTAACTACCATAGCTGTTGACATAGTGGTTGTGCATCTGATAATGAATAGAATAGAATAGTAGTTGTACATCTGATAATGAATAGAATAGAATATTTTCTTATCAAATTATGGCCTCTTTAGGGTATACTATTAACCCATTTATGCCTAGCATCCTATAAAAGGGACAGTGGCAGGCAGTATAGACCCAGATCAGACACAGCAAAATGCTGGCATTAAAATGAAAACACTCTTGTTGTTGAATCAGCAGACTCCCCCATAAGTCAAAATGTTGAAAAACTCACAGGATAATAAAAACTGTCAAGAAACAAAGTCTGTGGCACCTTTTCTTTGTGTACAGGTCAGAGGTAAATTTGACAGTTCAGATTGAACCAAAACTCAGAAAGTAACTGGAGTCATTTAGGTTAGTTCAATGAATCTTGATACATATGCCAATATGTGCGGTATAAGCATCATAAGCGTACATGCAATTGTTAAAGCTAAACGACCGGCTAGCTTTCTGAAAAAGCTAATACTTGTATTGATCAGTATTTAGAACCTCATTTGATGTATTTAGCAACCTGAGAGTAATAAAATTCTTTTTTGCTCTGTTCATATAACACTGCCTCCATGTGGCTTGGGTACTTGGTAGCATTAAAAGTTTAGAGAATGACAGCAAAGCAGTTAAATTACCGTATTAACCCTAAGTATTGGGACACCTTATCTACTTACCATACTTTTCCTAAAATTTGAAATAGTCCATAAAATCTATTACCTGTTGACATGTCTGAAATATTGCTGTATGCATGGCAAACAGTGTAGACCCTGATCAGATGCTTCATTCCACATTCTACAGTGTCTGATCTGGATCTACACTGTTTACAAAGGCCTATCTGTCCAAATACTTAGGGTTATTACGATACCAGAATATTCAGATACCATAACAGGCTGCATAAACTTACTGTTCTTATCCAAAAATTTGAAGTCCATTAGACTACTTGGTGATGTATTGAAATGTGCCAGACACAGGTTAGATCCTGATCAGACTACATCATTAACCTTTGTCCTGCTGAATAAATTAAGAAGCCACACCCACTTCTAATTTTCAGCCAATCAGATTACTAGATCCAGATTATTGCTATATATTCACATACTTAATGGCAAACAGTGCAGATCCAGATCAGTTGGCTCTTCAGAAGCCAACTGATCTGGATCTACACTGTTTGCAAAGACAGGATATATCTGGGTTCAGCAGGACAAGGGTTAAGGAGACTGGGTAGACTTGGTAGATTTTATGCCACTTTTGACAAGGAAAACAGCTTTCGTGACTTCCTGTTTGCTGTCCTGTATACTAAGCCCTTCTGAAAAGGGGTCTGTTCTAACTGAACAAAAAAGTTGCTCCCAACCTCATAGCAGATGAAAGTTAAAAGAAAAGTTCCTTTGGTTATTATCTAGCAATGTTATTTTTTTTAACAGTTTGGTTGCCATGTTGCCAAATACTTAATATGGAAAATGTCCAGTTAACATCTTGTAAACCATTGAATAAATTAGAATGAAACTTAGCAACTATAATATACTATCAGATAAAAGTATTGCAATTTTTGTTTTGTTGTTTTACTGATTTCTTGGTAATAAATGAAAGTAAGGAACTTTGGCTTTATAAGCTTTGTTACAGTATCCATATCTTAAGAATGAGGCATACAAGTTTTTGTGTTGTGATGTGAGCAGCGGCTGAAGCTCAGTAAGGTCTGATAGACGAAAGGAGTACCTGCGAAAAGTTGCACTTTTGCACAAAGGGTCTCCGTACAAAAAACCACCTGGGACACTCACCGCACAAATCTGCACAATCTTGTGCACTATCAGTGTCCGGTCGCTTCTTCCACATGCTGATCATGTCATACCTTTCTCATTGTAATCAGATGCAAATTGCATGGAAGGAGCAGTGCTTTCAATGTAAGGGCCTGCATAATCGACATTTTGGAAAATGAGGCCAGTGAAGAACAGATATTGACATTGTCATAGCAGAGGACTTGTTAAGGAGGAGTATTTGGTGATATTTATGGGATAATTTTTCTTATTTCTCCATAAAAAAATATATGTTGTGGGTACTCATTAGAACTGAAAAATTCTAATGAAGGCGCTTCTAATGAGTACCCACAACATATGTTTTTATGGAGAACTGGAGAAAATTATCCCAGTATTATCACCAAATACTCCTCCTTAAGTCCTCTGTGTCATAGTTTCTGAACGCTGAGGACCTACTCGTGTGTTTTGAAGGCAGATTAGTTCTTTGTGATGTTGTTTATGATTTTTCAGTTTGCCGTTTTATGCTTTATAGAATGAAATAAAGTGAGTCAATTGTGGATCAATTGCTAGGTTTTATTTTGTCCTATAATTTCTATTATGTATAATTTTTTATGCAGATGATTTCTCAGACTTTGAACAAAGGGGCGAAAGTGCTATTTTTGAGCAGGAGCCTCTGAACCAGTCTATCAGACCTTGCTGAACTTCAGTAGCTGCTCCCAACAAAAGGATTTCTGGCCTCATCTTTAAGATATATGAATGCTCTGTCCAAACTATAAAGCAGTTCCTTACTTTTATTTTTATCAAGAAATCAGTAAAACAGTTAAAAGTTTCATTTCTTTTTTCAGATAGTATACTTCGGTTGCACAATGTTAGTTGTTTTTATGGTAAACACTACATGAAATGTCAAGACTTATTATCTCTGAAAAATACAAAATGTGATTGACATTTTGTGAGTATTTACTGTATCAGTAAGAAGTGGTGGCGATATGCTTGAGAAATAATGCTTGAGAAAATAAACTGGTAACCTTGATAGAGTACCGTATTTACCCTAATTATTCGGACACCCCAATTCCTTACCATACTTGTTCTAAAATTTTAACAAGTACAATTTACAACCCATGTTATCTCAAAAATTTGCTGGATGAGTGGCAAACAGTATAGACCCCGATGAGATGCCGCATTCTGTGGCATCTCATCTGGGTCTACACTGTTTGCCCAGGCCTGTCTGTCCAAATGCATAGGTAACATTGCGTGAGCACTGTTAAGTAAGTCATTTGCTGATCTTGTTTTATTTTTAGTAGGTGGAATATATTTTACTACAAGTTTTCCAAGTAATTTTGAAAAACCCAAGCGCACGGTGTGATAATTAGGTTGAATACGGTACTTGGGTGAATGGCAAACAGTGTAGACCTTGATCAGACTACTCCTTCATGGGCAGTCTGATCTGGGTCTGCTCTGTTTGCATATGTCATTTTCTTATTTCTCCACAAAAACATACGTTGTGGGTACTCATTAGAAGCACCTCACCATATCTGGAGCTATGATATTTAAATTAAAATTTCATTTATTTGGCATAAGCAAAGAATACCATAATTTACTCTGAATATTTGAATGCATCAACTCCTTATTTGTCTTAAAATTTGAAATCTCTAATTTACTTACATCACGAAAACATGCCTATATAATTTTGACCCCCTAAAACCCCACTTTTGTATAGTAAAACTGGGGTTTACAGGGGTATACATTATTTTTCTAATTTCTGCTCAAAAACATAGATTGTGGGTACTTGTTAGAACCGCCTCACCGAGGCGGTTCTAACGAGTACCCACAATCTATGTTTTGAGCAGAAATATAAAAAATATCAGAATTATTTTATCTGAAAATTTTTATTTTTCGATGGTAAAATTTTCAGTATATTTGAATAGGCGTGTTTTCGTATTGCATGTTGATCGATGTGTCTAAAACTGCTGGATGAGTGGCAAACAGTGTAAAACCTGATCAGTGCCCAAGTTCTGTAGCCTCTGATCTTTATCTATATTGTTTGCTCAAGCATCTCTGTTCCAGTACTTATGGGAGATAGGGTAATAAAATGAATTTGCCTGTAGGTGATAGATAAAGTTTTTTTTGGATTTAGATATAAATTTAAATATTTGATTTGTGTGGAGATAATGTCTTCTAAAATAAATGAACCTTTTTGAACCAAGTAGTCAACTATATCATTATTCAGTGAACATTAATGACAGACATTGTCATTAACCCATTTATACCTAGCATCCAATAAAAGGGGCATTGGCAAACAGTGTAGACCAAGATCAGATGCCACAGAATGTGATGTCTGCTCAAGGTCTACACTGTTTGCATTTCATACAGGAATTTCTATTAAACATGGTACATGTAATAATAAAAAAACACCCTTAATTGTACTGGGATTGGACCTGCCAAAAAGTTCACGTAGGACAGTCCATTCCGCATAAATGGGTTCATTTATTGAACAGAGTGAAACAAAATTAACATTAATCCTTAAAGTGCTATTCAGCAAAATTATAGCAGGTGATATTCTGATTTTTATACCCCTCAAAACTATAATGGAAGGGTATTATGGTTTTATGTTGGTCATCAGTGTGTGTCCGTCGGTCTGTCATACGACTGCCCATCCATCCATATTTTCGTTTTCGGACAATAATTGGATCACCACAGGATAGTGGCAGGCAATTATCTGTACATCTTTTTATTTTTTCATTATTATCCATACAAAACAACACTTGGTAGATGATTTATGTGAAATGTCAAGCCTTATTTTCCCTGAAAAAAAATAACAAAAATCAATTTTAGAATGTTGTCTGGTTCAAATTTGTACTTTAAGCATTAAAATGTGTAACAATAATAAGCCCTAATATGTCTAAAGACAGCTGTATCCAGGGTAGTAAACAGTGTAGACTCTGATCAGAGAACACAAGGTTTGATTAAGATCTGCACTGTTTATTGGTGACTGGACTGTGTGGTTGAATATACAGGGTAAATAAGATGATCTGTAGGACAATCCATAGCTCAAGGCTGTTAAATACCTTTAAAAAAATAAATAATTTTCACATTTCTTAGATTACTGATACCAGTAGTTCACTTGAAGTACATAGGCAGTTATGTAGGTCAGGGTGAAACAGACTTCATTCATTACATGTTACTAAGCATGTTTTAGTTGTAACATTTCAATCTACCTTATGTAATTCACCAAATGGAAAATACTTTTCAGTTCATTATACCATATTTACTCCAACTATTTGTACAGATGGACTGACAGGGCTAGACCCATATCAGACTGTACATAAAGCAGTTTGGTCGGGTTCTGCCATTTTTCAAAATTTTAGGAAAAGTATGGTTTTCATGGTGAATAAAATACCTATTTACCCTAAAAATTGGGACTATATTTGAAGAGCCAATAAAATACCATTATTACTCTGTATATTGGGACTGTATTTGAAGAGCCAATAAAATACCATTAATACCCTAAATATTGCGACTATATTTGAAGAGCCAACAAAATACCTTACGTACCCTAAGTATTGGGACCATAGCTACAGATAAGAGGGGGTATCCACATAATATTTTTCTTATTTCTTGACGAATATATATGTTGTAGGTACTCATTAGAAGCGCCTCACCGAGGCGCTTCTAATGAGTACCACAACATATGTTTTTATTGAGAAATAAGAAAGATATCAGCATTTTTTGGATGAAAAATGCACCTTATCTGTTGCTATGATTGGGACTATATTTGATGCCAGTTTTACCCTAAATATAGGGACTTTATATTAAGGGCCAACAAAATACCACAAGCACCCTACATATTGGGACTATATTTAAAGAGCCAATAAAATACCATTTATACCCTAATTATTATTTGAATGAGCCAATAAAATAGCATATTTACCCTAAATATTTTAACAATATTTGAAGAGCCAATAAAATACCATATTTACCCTAATATTGGGACCATATATTATGGGGCCAATAAAATACCACATTTATACTTGATATTTGGACAATATATCAAGAGCCATTACCACATTTACCCTAAATATTGGGACTATATATTATGGGGCCAATAAAATACCACATTTATGCTTGATATTGGTACTATATATCAAGGGCCAATAAAATACCACATTTACCCAAATTGTTTGAACTGACAGGCCTGAGTAAACAGTGAAGACCAAGATTAGAAGCCTCAGAGCAGATTGTATCTTTCCGGTGCACTGTTACTTTCATCTCTTCATATGATCCGCATGAAATGTCAGATCCTGTTTTGTGATAGTGGGTCTAGGGGTAGTGGTGATGGGGACTGGGAACATGGCAGGGAGCAGGTAGCTGTAAGAAAAATACCCTCATCTGTCAGATAAGTGTTACAGTTTCACCTATTAGCCTTTACCACTCTATAGGCAAATACAGTGAACAACTTGCATGGAATGTCAAAGCTTATTTTCTGGAAAGAATAATCTGCTGAATTGTTTTACTCAGCATGATAAGGCCCACCCCCCCCCCTTCCCCCCCCCCCCCCCCCCCCCCCCCCACACACACACACACACACACACACAAAAAAGATTCTCAAATACTACAGCATTCATCTAGCATCTGTCCAAACAGTCCCGCATTAACATGTTTTTTTTTTTTTCTGTCGAATGTTTTTTTCAACCCACAAAAATTATATGACACTGGAATTTTCTAGTTTATCTGAGAAATTGTGATCTAGACCACAAATATATGGTATTCTTACTTACTTGCAAAAAAAAAATGGTAAATTATGATCTGTTTACATTTTTTTAAGACTGAAAACTTATATTTAAAAAAACTTTCTGTATGGGTGCTGCCATTTTGTTTCACTAAATGAACCAAAATGTCCAAGAATGTACCAAGTGGAAAAAATAAAGAGAAAAAAGCTCTATTTTCTTTTCAGTTAAAAAAAAGTATCTGAGAATCTAAAGTCTATTTTCTTTTTGGCCTATAAGCCTTAAAAGTCTGTGTGCTAAAGACAGCACTTGAAATGCCATCAACAGAACCCATACATGTGTGTAAAAAATAATTATGAAAGCTTCAACTTGTAAATAAACAATCTGTGACTGAAGTCGACTGAAAAAAGTGCTCTCTCTTGAAACTGTGTCATGGAAACTTCTGGAACACACATGTAAGAATTTTCTTTAACCATTATCGCTCTATGGGCAAATTTGGCAGATGACAAATTGATGATATTTTTCTTATTTTTCCCAAGAAATAGGCTTTTGGCATTTTATACAAATTGTCTCCTCCTATTGGCAAGAAATGTCAATGCCTATTTTCTGGGAAAAATAAGAAAACTGTTTCAAAATGTTTTCTTCTGTAATTTTTTCCCTACAATGCTAAGCATTAATATTATACTATTCAGCGAAAAATATATTCTTATGTTTCATTTGAGTCAGCTCATTGAGGTGATTCTAATGAAACATAGGAATAGTCATGCATAGGTCTAGATAAGATGGGGTATCAGGTAAATATTTTTCTATTTCTCCATAACGCATGTTGTGGATACTGTTTGGAATTAATTGCCTGTGTGAGCCAGTTCTAATCAGTACCCACAAGTGATTCCAGTGAGTACCCTCAACGTACCATATTCCACCTAATAACAGCACCGTGCACCTAGGTTTTTCAAAATTACTGGAAAATCTTGTAGTAAAATCCACCAAATAAGGGCACACTTTAACCCATTGTATACTGAATAGACTCTCCCACACTATATATTGGAAGAGTCCAATTTCAATTTTAGGTATAACTACGAGATTTACATATTCCTAGAGAAAAATGGCTAAACTATTTGCCAACAGTGGAGACCCTGATCAGATTCTGCGGCATCGGATCTGGGTCTGCACTATTTGCCACTTATCCTTTTATGGGTCTCCCGACTACATTGGGTTAAAAAAAGGTCAGCAGAGGACTTCATGAAGAGCTTATTTAATAATGATGCATATGCGATATAATTTTCTGATTTTCTTTTTAAAAGCATTTGTTGTGGGTACTTATTTGAATTGCCTCGACTTGTCGAGGCAATTCAAATGAGTACCCACAACATATGTTTTTATAAAGTAGATAAAAATACACTGGCTAAATCTAAAAACTACTAAATTGATTGTCTGTGCGTTTTTAGGATCATGTGCGGTAATTAGGTTGAATACAGTATGTTTTTGTGAAGAACTTGTTCCCACAGGCAGTTCCAATCAATACCAACAACATATGTTTTTGTGTTGAATTCATTGGAATTACCTTTGCAGGTCAATTTCAGTGAATACCTACTACTTATTTTATTGTTAGGGGTGAAATCAGTGTATATCTGGTGAAAATAAAAGTGGTGTCAATCACTAGTGAAATGATATTGTATTATTTCACTATAGTGACTGATACGATTTATATTTTCACTCCTCGCTTTGGGCGACTTCGGTTTTCTTCATTGTTTCAGATGTGGATCTTACCTCCACTTCAGATTTTTAAACACCTCTAACTTCTTTGTTTCTTAACTAAAGTATCAAGTGTTGGTATGCATTTTCTTAGTTAGAATGTAAGGAACATTTTGGTATCAAAATTATTTCGATTTGCCGATTTTTTTTTTTTTTTTGTCGTCTCTCCAGCGTTTCACATGTTAAGCACTGAGCATCGACGCCATGACGTTCATGTTAGGTTTGGTGACGTTATTTATGACGTCAGAAACGCGCATTGGCGTCTAAACAAAAAAATAAAAAGAAAATTTACTCTTTTTCAGTGAATACCATAAAAAATTTGCACTTGTGAAAATACTGATGTTTTCATTACACTCGATGACAATATTTATGGTATTCACAGCAAAAGAGTAAATATCCTCTATATATTATTTGTACTCATAGGCAATTCCAATGAGCACCCACAACATTAGTTTGTATGGAGATAGAAGAAAAATTATTTTCTGGATACTCGTTTTCTCCAGTGCTAACCCTTGTCCTGCTGAATAAATTAAGATGCCATGCCCACTTCTAATTTTCAGCCAATCAGACTACTTGATCTGAATTTTTGCTATAAATTCACATACTTAATGGCAAACAGTGCAGATCCAGATCAGTTGGCTTCTTCAGAAGCCAACTGATCTGGATCTACACTGTTTGCAAAGGCAGGGTATATCCGGGTTCAGCAAGACAAGGTTAAGTCTTCAAAATAACTACCGTATTCAACCTAAATAATGCACATACTCCTATAAGCGCACAGTCAAGCAATTCCTTGCAAGCCTTCGAATTACAGCCAGCGTACTTTTTGTCCACTTCCTTATAAAGGCATATGTTGTGGGAACCCATTTGAATTGCATTGACTTGTCGAGGCAATTCAAATGAGTACCCACAAGATATGCTTCGATAAAGCAAATCAGAAAAAAAATAAATACAACACAGTAACGTTGCATAAGCATCATTTGATGAGTTCTTCGCTGATCTTTTTTTTTTTTTTAAATTGTACCCTTAGTAAAGGAAGGTACATACTTTACCACAAGTTTTCCGAGTATTTTTAAAAAAACCAAAGCGCACAGTGCAGTAATTAGGTCGAATTATGTGAAGGTCTCTGACAAAAAAAATAATACCGCATTCGACCTAATTACCGCACATACCCCTATAAGCGCACAGTCATGCTATTTCTTAGTCTTCAGATTAGGACTGGTTTATTTTCATCTGCTTTATAAAAGCATATGTGGTTGGAGCAATTCAAATTAGTACCAAACAACATATGCTTTTACAAAGAAAATCATAAACAAAATCGCATAAACACCATTAACCCTTAAACTGCCAGTCACAACAATTGTTGTCTGCCTTGTCATCTGCTTGTGATTTTAAAAGTCATTTTTGCTAACAGTGTGGATCCAGATCAGACTGCTCCTCTAGGAGCAGTCTGATCTGGGTCCACACTGTTTGCCAGTATGCAAAAATAGGTTTGAAAAGTTTGCAAGAATATTCAGCAGACGACATAAACAGACGACATTTTCATATGCAGGTTTTTTTTTTTGCCCTTTAAGGGTTAAATATGCTCCTCATAAAGTCCTCCGCTGATCTTTCTTTAAAGTGTACCCTTAGTATAGGTGGCTACATATTTTACCACAAGTTTCCTGGTAATTTTGAAAAACCTTAGCACATGGTGCGGTAATTAGGTTGAATACGGTAATAATAAATAAAAAGGGCCAGCATGAAAATATGATAGAAAAAGATCTAGCCTGAGAATCCTAAGTTCAGTACTGGGATAAGTGATAAGAACAGAAAATTGAATTTGATTAATAAAATTTATTTGCAAGTTTATAAAATCTTTCCACAAGTAGCACTTACAAATGGGGTTTCAGAGATTACATTTTGCCTTGGAAATTAGAACAGGAAAAGCATTCATGCCTGTGGAACTTGGAAAATTAAATTTATATTCAGTAAATTTCATTAGATACAGAAAATTAAATCCAAATTGAATAATCAGAGGGTAAAACATGCTGTAATAATAACCCTAAGTATTGGGACAGAAAGGCCTTTGCAAACAGTGTAGACCCAGTATGGATGCGACAGAATGTGGCATTTGATCAGTGTCTCTATTTGCCATACATACAGCAATATTTTAAACACATCACGAGGTAGTAGAATGAACTACTTCAAATTTTAGGAAAAATGTGGTAAGTAGATAAGGTGTCCCCTTACTTAGAGTAAATACAGTAAATCTAGCTAAGGTTTTATTTTTTTTTTTTTTTTTCAACCCAAAAAATTTTTTTGTTTCCCAACAAAAATATTCCGTATTTACCCCAGGTATTGGGATACCTCATTTCCTAACCATATGCTTATCCTTAAAGTCCATTTTTAGCTCGCCTGTACGAAAGTACAGGAAGAGCTATTGCACTACCCCCGGTGTCGGCGTTGGCATTGGCATAGGCGTCTGCATTAACAAAAATGTTAAAAGTTTACGTCAAAGTTTTTAAGACCTCATATTTTCTAAATCCTCTGATGGATTTAGTTTATATTTGGTATGATTATAGATGTTGGCCCAAAATTTTATTGAGCCCTAGCCACAACCCTGCTCGTGACCTCTAGATCAAGGTCACGGACTTAGAAATTTTACATTAAAGTTTTGCGTAAAAGTTTTTAAGATCTCTTAATTTCTAAATCCTTGCATGGGTTTACTGTATATTTGACATGACTATAGATATTGATCCAAAATTTTATTTGGCACCATTCCTACCCCAGCTTATGACCTAGAGGTCAAGGTCACAGACTTAGAAATTTATGTTAAAGTTTTGTGTTTAAGTTTTTAAGATCTCTTAATTTCTACATATATCCTTGTATGGATTTACTTTATATTTGACATGATTATAGATATTGATCCAAAATTGTACACTGCACTAACTCTGCCCCTGTTTATGACCTGGAGGTCAAGGTCACGGACTTAGAAATTTTATGTTAAAGTTTTGCATCAAAGTTTTTTGACATCTCTTAATTTCTAAACCATTGCATGGAGTTACTTTATATTTGGCTTGATTATAGATATTGCTTTAAAATTTTATTCTGCACTATCCCTGCCCTATAACCTGTAGGTCAAGGTCAAGCACTTACAAATTTTATGTTTAAGTTTTACCTCAAAGTTCTTAAGATCTTTTATTTACTCAGCTACTTTTCAAAGCATACTATATATCATAGTTATATTTGGTGTACAGATAGCAGCTATGGAAGCTGTTCATCCAAAATTATATCCAGTACCATGTCTTCCTCCCTCCCTCCACAACCCCCTCCACCCCCCAACACACACACAACACTATGATCAGGATTTTAAGGTCATAATTTTTTTATTTCATTGATAAGCATAAGTTCAGGTGAGCTGTCCTGTCTGGTGACAGGTCTTGTCTTATCTGTTGATGTGTCCAAAATATTGCTGGATGAGTAGCAAACTGTGGTGGCCTGATAAGACTCTGCAGAATGCAGCGTCTGATCAGGCTTACAGTGTTAACTGATCTGGGTCTACACTGTTTGCAAAGGCCTATCTGTCCCAATACTTAGGGTTATTACAGTATATTGTGGTTACTCATGCAGCAAGGCACTTGTAATATGTACCAAAGAGTGTGTTGGCCGGCCTCGGTGGCTCAGTTGGATGCGCGTCCGACTGGAGACCAGGAGGTCGTGGGTTCGATCCCCGCCGAGGTCGGCAACATTCTTTTGTGGAGATTGATCAAGAAATATTTTCTACGGTCATTCTCTCCCTTCCACTGATTCAAGAAGGGCAGTTGTCAGTTTCTGGCGAAAGAATGTGCACAATACTGGTTAACCGGTTAGAGGACTAAGCCTGCCCAGTAAACGTGTGGTTAGGTAAGCTGACCACGCTCGACATGACCCCATTGGGTTGACTGGGCCGTAAAACCTCAACACAAACAAACAAACAGAGTATGTCACTATTAATAGTTTGCATGCTGGATAAAACTTTCAGCAGATGACAGTTAGAAATATTTTTCTTATTTTTCATAGAAAATAGGATTTAACATGTCAAGCCTTATTTTCTCTGGAAAATGAGAAAGTCATCTGCTACAATTTTGCTTAGCACCTAAAGTGTTAAAGTAGCCCCCTTTGAGATGGGAGGCTAATATTTTCTAGTCTGAATAATTTCCCTTAAGTTGTTACTATTCTTGGAAAGTGCCGGCCTTGGTGGCTCAGTTGGATGTGCCGTCTGACTGGAGACCAGGAGGTCGCAGGTTTAACCCCCGCTGAGGTGGGCAACATTCTTTCCTGGAGATTGATCATGAAGTATTTTCTACGGTCATTCTCGCCCTTCCGCTGATTCAAGAAGGGCAGTTGTCCGTTTCTGGCGAAAGAATGTGCACAATACTGGTTAACCGCTTAGAGGACTAAGCCTGCCCAGTAAACGCGTGGTTAGGTAAACTGACCGCACTCGACATGACCCCATTGGGTTGACTGGGCCGTAAAACCTCAACACAAACAAACTATTCTCAGAAAGTGTGCATTCTCATTACATGCTCAGTTCATGAAGACTTGTTTCTGGTAAAGTGATAAGGAAAAAAGAGAGATATGAATGCAAACAATGTAGAAGCCAATTGATCTGGATCTGCATTGTTTGTCATTTAGTATGTGACTTTGTATCACCAGCCTAGATCAAGCAGTCTGATTGGCTGATGATTAGAAATGGGCATAGCATCTTAACCCTGGTCCTGCTGAACCCAGATATGCTCTGCCTTTGCAAACAGTGTAGATCCAGATCAGTTAGCCAACTGATCTGGATCTGCACTGTTTGTCAAGCAGTATGTGAATTTGTGTCAACAACCTAGGTCAAGTAGTAATCTGATTGGCTGAGAATTAGGTGTAGCATCTTAAGTTATTCAGCTTGACAAGGGTTAATTTATTCAACATGGCAAGGGTTAACTCCACCATACTTGTCCTAACATTTGAAAGACCCTAATTTATTACAATTTGACTGTGTCTTAAACTGCTGGATGAGCAGGAAACAGTGTAAACCTGGTCTAGGTCTGCATTGTTTGCTTGGACCTGTCTGTAGGAATACTGGGGAAAAATAACATAGAATATTCTAAATCATCTTTCAAAAAAAAAATGGAGATGAAATGCCCAAGCATGATGTAATTTTGCCATATTCTGGCCGAGAGCTTATTTTTTCCTCTTTATAAATTCATAAATTCAGTCAATTATGTTTTTTCAAATTGTTATATGCAATTTTTATTGTCTTTCATCCTACTTGTATGTAATAAATGTCTCCCCCACATTTTTCTTGTTCCAGCTGCAACACCTTATCAATTTTATAAATTATAATACTTCCATTGTGGACAATATATTAACCCTTAAAGCACTAAACCAAAATTGTGGCAGACGACATTCTGAATTTTTTATCTTTTTTTTTTTTTTTTTTTTCAGAAAAAAATAAGACTTAGCATTTCATGTGAATCATCTGCATAGCAGATGATTCACATGAAATGTCAAGCCTTATTTTCTCATAAAAGTATAAAACTCATAACATTGTCTGCAGCAATTTTGCTGAGTGTTTGATGGGTTAATGTAAAAATATAAATACAGTAAATGTCCTAAAATTTTGTACATCAGAATGTCTGACAAAGTGGCATATACAAACAGTGCAGACCCAGATCAGACTGCAGAAGCAGTCTGATCAGAGTTTATACTATTTGCCATTCCATAAAGTTTTTTTTTAAGAAACATCTGCATAAAAAGCCAAATTTAGGCCAAAAAATTATGGAATAAAATGTTGGAAATTTTGGGACATTTACCATATAGAAGCCTAATAATAAAGGATGTGGTAATGCTCACCTGGATTGGAAAGTCTGATCAGAGACTCTACTGTACATCAATATAGTCTGATGTGAGGGAGGGTGAAGACCCTAATTAAACTGTACAGATACACAGTCTGACCTTGGCCCTGGATATGCACTGAAGGCACATTTTCACATAGCCCAGGCTCATTTGTATATGCAAGTTTTATTATTTTTTTTATTAACTCTTATGATTTATGAGGTACTAGCACTATATTTTCCCTAAATATTTGGACACTAAGCTCTAGTTAAGAGGGTGAATCAGCAAAATATTTTTCTTGTTTCTCCTCAAAATACATATGTTATGGGTACTCATTAGAAGCACCTCATTGAGGTGCTTCTAATGAGTACCCATAACATATGTTTTCTTGGAGAAATACAACAAATATCGACAATATTTGGCTTTCTGAAAAAGTTCCTTTTCTGGAGCTGTTGGAGTCAGTTGTGCTTGAGCAAGCAGTAAAGGCCAAATCTAGATGAGAACTGTATTTTCATAAAGTATTCAGATATCTCAACTCCTTACCATACGTGTTTTAAGATTTAAACAGTTACAATTTATTACGCGATGTTGTGTCTAAAAATTGCCGGATGTGTGGCAAACAGTGTAGATCCAGATGAGATGCCCCATTCTGCGGCATCTCAGCTGGGTCTACTCTGTTTGCTCAGGCCTGTCTGTCCGAATACATAAGATAAATATGGTATTTAAAAGACAATTGTTTGCTGTTTACGCTCCAAAACATTGTTGTGGTTACACACGGAAATTTCCTTTGCAAGACAATTCCTGTGTGCAGCCTTGAAATATTTTTGTGCAAAAGCAACATGCAGTTAATGGCATGCCACCATAGCTCCCCTACTTTGATTGTTGAACCAGCCAAGGGCAAATATTTCAGTGATAATTGTTCTACTCTTCTTGATGTAGTACATGACCAGCTTCATTATGAAAACATGCCTATTCAAAGTTTAACCCTTGTCCTGCTGAATAAATTAAGTTGCCACACCCACATCTAAATTTTAGCCAATCAGATTACTTGATCCAGATTGTTGACATAAATTTACATACTCAATTGCAAGCAGTGCAGATCCAGATCAGTTGGATTCTTCAGAAGCCAACTGATCTGGATCTACACTGTTTGCAAAAAAAAGACATATCCGGGTTTAGCAGGACAAGGGTTAATACATAGAAAATGTCACCTCCAAAAGCTGAAAATTTTCAGATAAAAACTGATATTGTTCATAATTAGTCTGCTTAAAACATAGATTGTGGGTACTAATTAGAACTGCCTCAGTGAGGCAGTTCTAACAAATATCTACAGTCTATTTTTTTTGAGCAGAAATAAGAAAAATAATGTATACCCCTGTAAACCCCAGTTTTACTATATAAAAGTGGGGTTTAAATGGGGTCAAAATTATATAGGCATATTTTCATGACACTGTTCTGAAATGTTGATTTTTTTTTATTATGCCCCATGCAATCTACATATGTAAAGACTTGTCCAGATTGCAAATTTGTAGCTCTAACAGTCTAGGAGGATTGCAAGTATCAATTGCAGAAATACAGATGTGTAGACATAGGCATGCACAGACAGATGAGTGGAATGACAATTGATCTAGGTAGGGTATAAAAGAGACACTGTACTAAATGTATGTGTGTGAGCCTTGAAAGCAAGGCTGTACAAATTTATGTATAAACAAATTTCTGACTATAACTGAAATGCTGTTGAAAGGGCTGTTTATATAACCACTAAAGACCATAACAGCCTCCTGAGGGCCTTTATTGTCTATTAGTATATTCTACATTCATTACGAAAACACGCCTATTCAAATATACTGAAACTTTTACCACCAAAAAATGAAAATTTTCAGATAAAAAATTCTGATATTTTTCCTATTTCTGCTCAAAACATAGATTGTGAGTACTCGTTAGAACCGCCTCGGCAAGGCGGTTTTAACAAGTGCCCACAATCTATGTTTTCGAGCAAAAATAAGGAAAATAATGTATACCCCTGTAAACCCCAGTTTTACTATATAAAAGTGGGGTTTAAGAGGGTCAAAATAATATAGGCGTGTTTTGTGTGATGAAATTTTAGACACCAAAGCCCGAACTGGATTTTGTTCTTTGTAATTGCACTTCCCACAAACGCTTCCACACCAGCCTCATGCCCACTCTTCCCAACCACCCCCAAGACACACGCACAAAAAAGAAGAAACAAAGAAAACAAGAAAGAAAAACAACACACACTTTTTCTCATGGCATAATGCTCATTTATTTCAATAAAATCTATGCAGATAGACCAGTTCAAAATTGTCTTTATTGCCTTCATTACTTGCAGATACAAAAGAAACAGATAATGTGATTTTTTTTTAATATTTGTAACATGAATATTTATTTGCCAGCTTTAGGAAGTGTTTGTCATTAATTGATTACAAATTAATACTGTCTTGGATGTAATTACTGCACATACCGTATATACCCTAAGTAGATTGGGACATCTTATCTACTTACCATACTTGTCCTAAAATTTGAAATAGTCCATTCTCATACCTCTTGATGTGTCTAAATATTGCTGTATGTATGGCAAGCAGTGTAGACCATGATCAGATGCTGCATTCTGCAGCATCTGATCTTGGTCTACACTGTTTGCAAAGGCCTATCTGTTCCAATACTTAAGGTTATTATTTTACTCCAATAAGAGCTAATTCAAGTAATTTCTGAATATTCAGATTACAACCCATGTACCTTTATCCATTTCTTTATGAAATACTCATTTGAATTGCCTTAAATTATCAAGACTCTTCATATGAGTACATGTTTTTTATGAAGAATGAAAAATGTTGCAATGTCTCATAAAATATGCCTTTATAGTGCCAAGAAAAACTGTAAAGATGTTTTATACTCCACTAATTGGAAAATTCTATTTTTAGAAACATTTTTTTCTCATGTGTTTTATTTTTATAGGCAAGTTATAAAGAAATGAATTCAAAGTTGTCTAGATTTGTGGTCAGTAAAAGTAGAAAAAAAAAAGATAAAATAGCCTTAAAAAGACAACCCGAAAGTGCTGATATTTTTCTTATTTCTGCATGTAAACATAATTATGTTGTGGGTACTAATTAGAGGTGCCTCACAGAGGCCTATGAACACTGTTTGCAAAGGCCTATCTACTCCTTTTTCTACAAGTTGATTATTAATCAATGATCAGTCAGTTATACAAAACAGATGATCGACTATAAAGGCTGGCCAATTCCCAACACTACTCATCTCTCCCTTTCTCCTTTCATTTTCTCTCTCCCACTCCCTGGGAGATGGCTGATCTTGAGTTGACCAAAATTTTGTTGACGGTCATCTCAAACATGGATCATTAGATGAACTAAACTAGACTAAAAATTTTGTGACCTAGGAAAACAGTTCAACAGTCTGCCATTATTATTATTACAAACATGAAACAGACATATTGTAACAACCACTGAGCCAGAAGTTTTATGCTTAATTTATGTTGAGACAGTTCTGTAATGTCTGCATCTGCCTGTCAAAACAACTCATTCTAATAGAGTTTATGGCTTGTTTTGTCTCATGTTTGGTCAGTAATAAGGTTAATATTTAAAGCCCCAGTCGCAACTGTAGCAGACAACACTTTTACATTTTTTTTTTTTTTTTTAATTATTTGTCATAGAAAATTATTCTTGACATTTCATGTGAATGATCCGATGAGCAGAAGATTTGCATGAAATGTCAAGACTCTTTTCTATCAAAAATAGACAAACCAGAATGTCCTCTGCAACAAATTTTGCTTGGTGCTTTAAGAGTTAGATAATAGCATTTGCATGCCTAGCATACGAGTATGTTTTAACCCTTGTAGCAGACAACTTTTAACCAGTAATTTTATTTCTGAGAAAATTAGGCTTGATATTTTCATTACGAAAACTTGCCTATTCAAATATACTGAAAAGTTAATCACCAAAAAATTGAAAATTTTCAGACAAAAAGTTCAAATATTTTTCATATTTCTGCTAAAAACATAGATTGTGGGTATTCGTTAGAACCGCCTCGCAGAGGCGGTTCTAATGAATACCCACAATCTGTGTTTTGAGCAGAAATAAGAAAAATAATGTATACCCCTGTAAATCCCAATTTTACTATATAAAAGTGGGGTTTAAGGGGGTCAAAATTATATAGGTATGTTTTCGTGATGGTGTGAATTGCCTGTTAGGCAGATACCGTAAAAATTCTAATTAACGCCCTGGGCGTTTATTAGAATCATGGCCAGTCTGAGAGAAGGGGATGGGCGCTTATTGGAGGCTGCAGTTTCATGGGAATAGCAAGAGACCATATTTTCTCGGAAGTGCACCGCCATCTTCTCAACGAGGACTAGTATTACGACCTCCGTGTCTCAAGTTCCTCCGTGTCCGGTAGAACTACCTATTATTGAATGACGCCATAGTATACCGGGTATCATGGATTATAATCAATTGTTAACACTTAAAACGATGTATATACTCACATTGATCATGATAAATATGTTCATGGCTTTGAAATAAAACGCTACGATTTAACATGTTCTGTTTTCTTTTATCAACCTTATAAATAGGTAGCTGATGCTCATGTTGAGATTACTGGGTGCAAACGCTCCCGATAATCCCACTTTTATGTGAGAAGGTTAGAAATGCATTGGACGGCATTACTTTTTTTTCTTATTTCTGCTCAAAAACATAAATTCTGGGCGAACGTTCTCCGGATCACCTGCAATCTACGTTTAGAGCAGAGACATGAAGGTAGAAATATGTCTCAACAGAAGGACAAGACGTTTTACAGTATCAAATACCGCGCACCACAAAGGGCACCAGACACTATTTAAACTCTTTGTTTATGTTTACTTATCGTCCATCATGTTTTTCGGCTTTTAAAAACTGGAAATGCAAATGGAAACAAATCAATAGAATTGCATGAGTAGGGCTTAGAAATAAAAGAGTCATAGAAAATGTCATCGGGTTTCCTCTCTTTTTTCTTCATTAATCACTCATTGTCTGTGGCATACGAGCTAGTCGTCTGTTTGCTCATCCTCCCCATTGGTGCCAAATTCCATTTAATTGTACTCGTTGATTGCAAGGATTACTCAACAATTTTATGGTCAATGAATTATTCAGGAAGTACAAAAGTGCCGCTGTTGTTTTCATTTAATTTTGGTCAGTCCCTGTTATAGTCACTATAAAAAGCGTCCATCATTTCTCTCAGGTTTTATTGTCACCAGGAATTGGAATGACGAGTCTGTTTTTTTTTTGTTTTTTTTCCTTTAAGTTTTGAGGTACAATAATTATTGATCGCCCCTCGTATGACCGGAAATAGTTTGGCGCTATCTTTTGATCTCATTGCGGCCTCGCTTCAAAAGAAATCTAACATGGCTGTGTGCATGCTCGTTTCAGTGAAGTCTGTTATCAAAGGATATCACGTGTATAGGGTATCTTACCCATCGGGCACAGAACTTGTGTGTAATTTGGAGCCTGAGAATGAACATAGCGACAGTGCCATTATTGTGAAAAAAGGGAACATTACTGTTGGTCATATTCCGGAAGGTCTATGTCAGCCTCTGACACAGTTATTCCAGGACGGAAATATTGTGGACATTGAGTGTGTTATAACCAGGGAACCACAATCAGCAGAAGAAGGAACATTTGTACAAGGTGGTGGGCTTGAAATTCCATGCACATACCGTTTATTTGGGCTAAGAGAGAAAAAGGTTCACGTTCGTTCTGTGATAAAAAAACAGATACGCAAACTGACCGCATAAGGTAGGATTTTTGCCTTTTGTCCCGCATTTGTCTGTAATGGGCGTTTAATAGAGGCACCAACTTTCTCGGAAATGGACCAAAAATCCGCCATTTTTTTAGTTGAAATTGGGGGGATGGGCGTTTATTAGAGCATGGGCGTTAATTAGAATTTTTACGGTAATTGAAATTGAATCCTTATGTTCTCTGGAAAAGAAAAAAAGAATTATTTTAGAATGTTATCTGCTGTAGTTTTTAATTGGGACTTTATGGGTTAATCTGTACTTTTCCTTGTTCATGTGTACTTTATTTCCTTTATGGGTATGCTGTAGCCATATGTTTGCAAATCAAATATTGTTGCTGTTTATGTGTTATTGTCATATCTACTTCCTGATAAGCAAGTACAGAATATGGGAGTCCATCTGTCTTAAATCACCTGTCCCTCTGTCAGCATTTGTGTCAATCTAACATTGAGTTCAGTTTCTTAATAACTTGGCCTATATTTCATGGTCAGATCCCAGTGTTTAGCATCATTTCTAATTTTCTGCAAGCCCAGTGTACACTTCCTCCTAACAGGAACTCTTAACACAGTATGTTTTTATGACCTTTACCTATATTTCACAATCTAATAACTTTGCATGTTTGAATGAAATGTTAGAATGACATTCATGAGAAAGTCATCTAAGATGACTGCTATGAAATTTCAAGCCCTATTATCAAGAATAATAAGAAAACTAAAGAAGACTATTATTCATTTGTTATCTGTTGAATTAATCTTCATAGTGTCAGACTGGCCTGAACAAACAGTATAGAACCAGATGAGTTGCAGTGGAGCACAGTGTCTGAGTAAGGTCTACAGTGTTTGCTAGTCATTCAGCAGTTTTTTAGAAACATCACTGTACTGGATTTAAGTTTTAGGATGAGTATGAAAAGGAGTTAGCCTTTACCTCTCTCTGGGCTAATTCAGGAGACAACAAATCGACAATATTTTTCTTCTTTTTCCCAGAAAACAGGTTCTGACATTTCATGCAAGTTGTCTCCATGGGAGACAATTTGCATTTAGAAAACAGGTTCTGACATTTCATGCAAATTGTCTCCATGGGAGACAATTTGCATGAAATGTCAAAACCTGTTTTCTGGGAAAAAGAAGAAAAACATTTTAAAATATTGTTTGCTTAATTTTTTACCCAGAGTGCTAATTTAGTATTAAGAGGTTCTAATAATTAGGTTAAATATGGTATGTTATACATTGTATGTCATGTGCAGTATGTTTAAAACGTAGCATGCTGTGCAGTATGTTTAAAACGTAGCATGCTGGGTTAAAATTTTCAGCAGACAACATTTTGAAATATTTTTCATATTTTTCCCAGGCTTTGACATTACATGCAAATTATCTCCTGAGGAGGCAATTTGCATGAAATGTCAAAATCTATTTTCTGCCAGAAATAAGAATAAATATCATTAACTTGTCATCTGCTGAATTTACTCAGAGAGAAGTAGGCTTAGAGATGTCAGAGATTGAGAATTACTGTATTTACACAAAATATTGAAACACCTCCTCTCCTCACCATACTTGTCCAAAATATTGAACCAGTCCATTTTACTACCTGGTGATGTATCTAAAATTGCTGGATGAGTGGCAGACAGTATAGACCTTGACCAGATGCCACATTCTGCGTCATCTGATCTTGGTTATACTGCTTGCTCAAACCTGTCTTTCACAATACCAGGATAAATACAGTGCTAATCACAGTACATTGGATGCCAAGAAAAAATGCTCTTAACTCAAAAGCTAGTGCACTTTTTCTGGACTAGATTCAAGGTCGTACATTTATAGACAGCTCAATGAATAAAACATCAATATCTATGAAATTATTGTATATTTACATAAAATAGAGATATAACTTACTCCAGTTTTCTTAGGGCAATTTCTTAGGTTAACCCTTAAAGCAACAATCACAACTGCAGCAGCCGACACTTTTAAATTTATTTATTTATTTTTTTTTCTTAGAAAATAAGTCTTGATATTTCATGTGAATCATCTGCCAAGCAGACAATTCACATGAAATTTCAAGGCTTTTTTTTCTAAGAAAAATATTTTTTTTTTAGAATGTCGTCTGCTGCAAATTTGCTTGGCGCTTTAAGGGTTAATATTTGTTGATGGATCAGTAGTAGTTAGCAGGTTAGCTGTGGTATGTTATTTTTTGCAATAATATTGTAACAGAAACCTCTGTAGTAAACAATGTTCTTGTGATATTTGGACGATTGTGATTTCATTCATTGAGGAGGGAGGTCTGTGTATAAAGTAGGATCTTATTGGAATAAAATTTTGAAGCTCTGGATAAGACGCTTTTTTCAAACAAAAGATATTGATTTTGTTTTTCTTTTTTGTTTTTCTATTTCACCATGCTGCTCATATGAATCTGTTCAATGGACTAGCACACAAAGCTGATAAACACAAATCATACCAGTAATTTACGCTAAATACTTGGGGGAAGACCATAAATAATGTTGAAAGAACTTCCCAGCAAACACCCAACATCCCATCAATGTTGTTACAACGTTGCTGTGACATTGTGTGTTTGCTGGTTGGCCAATCCATTTGCTTCATAATTATTTTGGCAAAAAAACATGATTAAACATTTGGACAGACAGGCCTGAGCAAACTGTAGAACCAGATCAGATTTCACAGAATGTGTCAACAGATCAAGGTGTAGAGCTCAACAAAAAAGTTTTGGTGCACCATCTGGTGGTCATATGGACATGCTTAACACTTACCATGCTATGGACAGATTCAGAAGACAACAAATTGATGATATTTTTCTTATTTTTCCTAGAAAATAGGATCTGACACTTCATTCAAATTAGGAGACAATTTTCATGAAGTGTCACATCCTATTTCCTAGGAAAAATAAGAAAAATATTTCAAAATGTCGTCTGCTGAAATTTTACCCAGCATGCAAAGTGTTGAATGTTAAGGAGTATTAGAGGAGTTGTTACGCTTTCAAGGGAGACAACTCTGACAAAATTGTTTCTGCCTCCCTTCTGAAAGGACATCTGCTCTAAGAGGAAAGAATTTGGAGAACCCAGAATATATGTTTTCATGGAGAATAATAAAAACATTTATAGGATACAGCCTCTAAACTAGAGCTAAGCACTTGCATTGAGTCTACTAATAAAAGCAGCAAAACTTCCTGTCTTCTGTGAATGCATTGATGCACGTATGGTAGATATAGGACAGTCTTTGTTTATGTTACACCTACACATGTCTTCTTTTTGCATGTAGCAGCTTTTATCTAAACACATGCTGAAAAGTACTAGATTTTCTTGGTTTGTTAACCTTTACCACACTCTTGGCTAATTCTGCAGATGACAAATTGGTGATACTGGTGTTTTTCTTATTTTTCCAAGAAAACACAATTTGACATTTAATGCAAATTGTCTCCTGGAGACAATTTGCATAAAATGTCAAATCATGTTTTCTGGAAAAAAAATAAGAAAAATATTTCAAAATGTTGTCTGCTGAAAATTTTACCTAACCTGCTAAGCATTAAGAAAACATTTTTTTTTTTTTTTTGAATAACACAGTATTGCATTATCTTCCTAGATGATAGACTACCATATTTACCCTAAATATTTGGACTCCTCAACTCGTACTGACAATCCATAGGTCCAGATAAGGCACTTTTTTTCAACCAGGGATGAAATGTCAAATTTGTTAGACACCGTTTGCTCAGAGCCTCAGGCCTTTACGGTATTAATTTAGTAAATGAATGAACTAGATCTGGATGGTCATCACTTCAGTATGAATATAATTTTTGTTTTAATTTTTTTTTTTTTTGCTTTTTCTATAGCACCAAATAGCATCTTATGGTACTAATTCGAGTCACTTCTTGCAGAAAATTTATCTGACTACATACTAGATATAGTATTAACTGAACTATTTGGACAGACAAGCCTGAGCAAACAGTAGACCCAGACCAGGTGCAGAATGCAATCAGGGTCTACACTGTTTGGCTCTCATCCAGCAATTTTTAGCCACTTCAGCAGATAGTGAAACAGACTTATTCAACTTTTAGGATAAGTATGGTAAGGAATTAAGAAATCTCAATATTTAGAGTAAATACTTGTATATTTTGATGTATAAAAATGTTAAAAAATAACTTCTGATTATAATCATTATCCAGACATGGACAATTCAAAGGAAACCCAATAATCTGGAACAAATCTGGAAAAAAAACAACAAAAAAAACAACAACAAAAAAACAAATTTGTCCATTATAAAGTACCAGTTACTAAATAACAGCAACCAATAAACAAAAGTTTGTTTTTATTTTTCTGAGAAAATGAGTTGTGACATTTTCCGTCTCTCAGATTATTCACATGATATGCCAAAATTTCCTTTCTCTGAAAAAAAATGAAAAAAAAAAAAATAAAATAAATAAATAAAGAATGCTCTGTATGAGCTTAAAAAAGAAGTTAGTGTCAAAAAAATGAATTGTTTCACAAGTTTTTACAGTCTAAATACTTACTATACCACTCTCTGGGCTAATTGAGCAGATGACAAATTGATATTTTTCTTATTTTTCCTAGAAAACAGGATTTGACATTTCATGCAAATTTTCTCCAATGGAGACAATTTGCATAAAATATCAAACCTTGTTTTCTAGGAAAAATAAGAAAAAATATTTCAGTATGTTGTCTGCTGAATTTTTTACCCAGAGTGCTAAGTGTTATAGAGATCCTGATGATTCAGCATTGCTCAAGGGACATTTAAGAAAAGATAAGAATTGTCAATGATGACATAGCTCGTGATAAGACTTTTTTTTTCAACCAAAAGTATCTAACTTCTACCAAAGACTTTAAAATGGTAAAAAGGTACTTTTTCTTTGATTAGCACCCAACATTAAGCTAGGGATCAGAAATGGCGATCCTGGTGTCAGTATAATGTGACTGGGTGGAATATCATGTCATGTGGCTTGGGTGTGATATTTTAGTGAGACGGCACTCAAGAAGTGAGCATTGAGCTCCCTGTCACATACAGACACTGTCACGATTGTTGAAAGCAATGTAAAATCAAATACAATGAATAAAACTAATATAATTCCTGATAGGAAGGGTATCCAGATAAAAATTTTTTCTTAATTCTCCATGGAAATTATAAAATATAATCATTTGTGAGTACTGTATTCTACCTAATTACCGCACTGTCGCTTAGGTTTTTCAAAATTACTCGGAAAACTTGTGGTATAATATGTATCTGCCTACTAGGGGTGCATTTTAAAAAAAAAATCAGCAAAGGACTCATTTGATTATGTGATTTTTTTTCTGATTTTGTTTAAAAAAAAGCATATGTTGTGGTCAGGGCTCGGGAAAACTGGAAAAATAGCCGGTCTGAACCGAAGTTAAGAATTCTGGACCGATTTCAAACACCCCAAAACGCTAATAAATCGGTCCAACAGGTTTGTGCCTTGAACCCCATTTTTCCCCAACCAACCAATTTTCACGAATCATCATAATGATGTCTAAAAAATCACAAATGGTCAAGTCTTCCCAAACTGACAACGTCCGCGCACCTTTTAAATGCGATATTATGATAGTTAAAAGGCTCTAAACGATCATTTGACATGTATACTGGAGAGACAGCTGAATAACGGCAACCTACCGCAGCACAAATTAATTACGTCATTATCCAAACATTGTCAAAAAATCAACACTCCACTGACTGACCTTTGTGCAGTAAACAAGCGATTAACATGAATCATCAGTAACGGTAGTCTGATAATTAATCCATTTGTGTGACATGTGTGAATATACTGAGACTGCAAAACATCCAGGTGCTGTCGGCGTGTCCAAAAGATCAAAGGTCGCTTTACTGAGAGTGATAAAAGAATGCACCGCTTGAACGCACCCGTTTTCTTCCTCTTCTTTTTTTGTTTTGATCAACATGGTTTGTCGGTCCCAGATTTGATAAAGAATTCCCAAACCGTGTACGTCCTGATCAGATGTCGCATACAACGGCTTCTGATCTGAGTATTATTGATTGCTTTTTTTTTTTTGTTGATTGCCGTAACACGCGAGTATAATTCAAGGTAGATTTCACGGTAAAAATAAGTAATGCACCACTTGCGCTAGACAAGATTGGTCAGTGCTTAGAATTTAAGCAGTCTGATCAAATCTTGAAACATTGAAAACTGCAAAACCGCCCGTGGCTCAGGCCTTTTTTATTAGACCTAATTTAGGTCCATGAAAGTCGTTTCGTTCCGTCTCTCCTGTTTCCCGCCGTCTTTGCGCTTATACAAGACGGGAATCAGTTGTTTATAAATAGTTTAGGAAAACCCTGCGGAGGTGGAAATAACAACAAAACCGTTTTTTTTTTTTATTTTCTTTTTACATACCTGACTGTATTTATTGATGACGCCAGCTTTGATCATGCTCGTTATACCCAGACTTCCGTCATATAATGGAGTTGAGGTGTATTATTTAAAAGGAGTTATAGGACAACCAATTGTCATTAGTTTTCGTGAAAGGAGATATATACATATTTTTTTGGGGGGGGGGGGGGGGGGGGAATGGGCTCATTGATGACGTCATCGTCATCGGCTGGACCGATTCAGATTTCAAAATTTCCAGAGCCCTGGTTGTGGTACTCATTTGAATTGCATCGACAAGTCGCTGCAATTCAAATGGGTACCCACAACATATGCCTTTATAAAAAGTAGACAAAAAGTACACTGGCTGTCATCTGAACACTGTAACAGAATTGCTTGACTGTGCGCTTATGGGGGTAAGTGCCATAATTAGAGTGAATATGTTACTTGTAAGAAGTGCCTTGCTGAGGCACTTGAAATGAGTACCCACAAAATAATTATTATGTTTTCCTGGAGAAATAAAAAATATATCAATAATTTTCGATTGAAAATAAAAACAACAAAAAAACTTTATCTGGAGCTATGAAAAAATATTTTTCTTATTTCTGCACAAAAATGTTTGTTGTTGGTACTAATTTGATTCAGCTTGTTGGAGAAAGTCAAACAAATGTTTCCAGGGAGAAATAAGAAAAATCTTATCTTAATATTCTCAATTATTATTTAGATCAATAGGATTTATTTTCTCTGGAGAAGATGATATGTAAAGAGGCTCTTAGAAGCTGACCCTCACTGACCCAGTATTTATTACTTCTCACTGGTTTTACCAGTGTACCATATTTGCCTTAAATATTAGGACACCTTAACTCTTGTCATGCTGAATAAATTAAGATGCCACACCCACTTCCAATTTCCAGCCAATCAGATTACTTTATCGAGTTTGTTTATATAAATTCACATACTAAATGACAAACAGTGCAGAACTAGATCAGTTGGCTTCTTCAGAAGCCAACAGATCTGGATCTACACTGTTTTAATGGCAGGGTATATCCTGGTTCAGCAGGACAAGGGTTAACTCTACCATACTTGTCCTTGAATTTTAACAAGTCCATTTGACTACCTGTTGACGTGTCCAAAAGCTGCTGAATAAGTGGCAGTGTAGACCTTTATCTGATGCTGTATAAAATTGACATAGGCATGTCTGTCCCAATTCTTAGGGTGTGTACGGTAACTAAATTGCTCACTGAATTTAATTAATATGATTCCTAGCTTCAGTTAAGCAGAGTATCCAGAATTTTTTGTTTTTCTTATTTCTCCACGAAAACATATGTTGTGGGTACTCATCAGAAGCACCTCACCGCACACTGGATTTAATTAATATGATTCCTTTCTCAAGATAAGAAGAGTGTCTAGATTTTTTATTATTATTTGTCCATAAAAACATATGTTGTGGGTACTCATTAGAAGCGCCCCACCATAAAAACATGTTGTGGGTACTCATTAGAAGTGCCTCACCGAGGCACTTCTAATGAGTACCCACAACATATGTTTTTATGGACAAATAAGAAAAATATCAATACTTTTGGGTTGAAAAACAAAATGCCTTATCTGGAGCTATAATTAATTTATTGTGTGAGATGTAATTTGAGAAAATGTACCGTTTGACATGTACACCCAATGAAGACTCCGTTCAGCCTGTGTATGCTGATTGAGCTCTTCCATTATGAAAACATGCCTATTCAAATATACTGAAAATTTTACCACCAAAAAATGAAAATTTTCAGATAAAAAAATACTGATATTTTTTTTTTCAAATTCTGCTCAAAAACTATGTTTTTGAGCACAAAAACTATGTTTTTGAGCAGAAATAAGAAAAATAATGTATACCCCTGTAAACCCCAGTTTTACTAAATAAAAGTGGGGTTTAAGGGGGTCAAAATTATATAGGTATGTTTTCGTGATGTCTGTTGATCAAATATATTCTACAATATCCAGTGACTATGTAAGCAGACAATGAAAGCCCTAATCAGGTTGTGCTGTTTGTGTGGGCTGGTGAATGTGCAACTGATCTGGGCCTTTGTTGTCCTACAAAATGTGATAAGGTTCCTTTTCATAATTGTAGCTCATATTAAATACTAGAGGCCAATTTAATTTAAAAATTCTTTTCTAAGAAAATAGAACTTGACATTTCCAGAAAGGAGAACTTGACAGGGAAAGATGAAAAGAACTTGACATTTCAGTGATAATAGAATTCAACATTCTTGTTGCTTTACTGTATTTACCATAAATATTTGGACAGTCAGACCAGAACAGAACAGTGTTGACCAGATCAGACACTGAAAAATGTGGTGTCTGATCAGGATGTACACTGTCATTCATCTAACTGTATTTTAGATGTATCTAGAGATAGAAAAAATGCTCTTGTTCAAATTTAGGATAAGTATGGTAAAGAGTTAAGGTGTCGCAATATTTAGGGTAAATACCATAAAAGTCCTAAAATCTCATACTCCAAAGTTTCTGGGTAATCTCAAATGCAAACAGTGCAGACCCAGGTTAGACTGCTCCTTCAGGAGCAGTCTGACCTGGGTCTGCACTGTTCGCCATTCTATAAAGTATTTCAAGACACACCTGCAAAAAAAGGAAATTTTAAAGCTAAAAAGTATGGGATAAAATGATCAAAACTTTAGGACAGTTACCGTATACTAAAATGTATCTGTTTTTATGATCTCTGCATATAGTGATAGGATTCTGGTGGTCCCTTGAGAGTCCTTTTATGGGGTGTTTTATGATATAAATTTCTGGGCGAAGAAAGAAAAGTATCAATATCAGGATTATCTTGAATATTCAGATGCTGTAACTCATCTCTGTACTTATTCCATGCAAACAAGTACTGTATGTGAGCCAGGGCACGGCATTCCCGACAAGATTGTGTGTGCCTAGCCTTATTGAGATGATTCCAGTGAGTACCTACAACATACCGTATTCGACCTAATTACTGCACATACCCCTATAAGCGCACAGTCAAGCAATTTAAATTTGTAGTCTGAAATCAGATAACGGCCTGTGTATTTTTTGTCTTCTTTATAAAGGTATATGTGGCGGTACCCATTTGAATTGCATCCACTTGTTGATGCAATTCAAATGGGTACCCACAACATATGGTTTTTACAAAGAAATTCAAGAAAAAAATCACATATCATCAAATGAGTCCTTTGCTGATGTTTTTTTTAAAGTGTACTTTTAGTGGGCAGATACATATTTTATCACACGTTTTCCCAGTAGTTTTGAAAAGTCTAAGCACACAGTGCAGTAATTAGGTCAAATACAATATGTTTTTGTAAAGAAATAACAAAAAAAAAAAAAAACATTACTGGATACTCCTCATATCTGGAGTTATGTATCAGACACATTACCATTATGTTTGTGTTGAGGTTTTACGGCCCAATCAACCCAATGGGGTCATGTCGAGCACAGTCGGTTTACCTAACCACACGTTTACTGGGCAGGCTTAGTCCTCTAAGCGGTTAACCAGTATTGTGCACATTCTTTCGCCAGAAACTGACAACTGCCCTTCTTGAATCAGCGGAAGGGAGAGAATGACCGTAGAAAATATTTCATGATGAATCTCCATGAAAGAATATTGCTGACTTCGGCAGGGGTTGAACCTGCGATCTCCTGGTCTCCAGTCGGACGGCACATCCAACTGAGCAACCGAGGCCGGCCACATTACCATTAACTTCAAAGAGTGTTGACCATGATCAGACTCTGCAGAGGCAAATTTGCAGTCTGGTTTTTGGTCTTAACATTTTTTTATATTGCACACAAGAACCAATCTATCATGATCCCTTCATATCCGATCAGACACATCAGAAATGGATTATTAGCAAAACATCTGTTTTTTTTTATTGTTTTTTTTTTTAATCTCATAACTCAACTTAGGTCCAGAAAAATATTTCCGGATAAGAGAAATTTCTCCTTTTTTTTTTTTTTTATGCCATTTTTTTTTTTTTTTTATCTCGTTACTCAACTTAGGTCCAGATAAATATTTCAGGATAAGAGAAATGTCTAGATAAAGATTTTATTCCTCCACAAAAACATATGTTGTGGACCCGGTACTCATTTGAAGCGCCTTGGCAAGGCGCTTCAGATGTATACCCACAACATATGTTTTCATGGAAAAATAAGAAAAGTATCGATACTTTTTGGTTGAAAACCGTGCCGTATCTGGAGCTATGGAAACAAAAAAAGTATCTATATTTTTCTGATTTCTCGAGGAAAACTTGTTGTGGGTACTCATTAGAAGTACCTCAGCGGCGCCTCGGTGAGTCACTTCTTATCAGTGCCCACAACATATGTTACCTGATATCTACTCTTATTTAGACCTTTGTATGGTGAAAAAAAAATAGACCAAAAAATATCTGAAATTATCGCCAGGATTATCACGCTATCTGGAGATGTGCAGTTATAAAGTAGTCATTTGAACAAATCATACAAGGAACTGATTGATATAAGTTTTCGTAACATGACTCTAGGTAATTTGCTTTTTCAGACCAATAAAGTCTGGGCCCGGTTGTTCAAAGCTAACGACGTCGTTAGTTAACGATTCGTTAACATTTTAATCGAGTGATACACAAATATGCTGAAATTTTTTGCTAAAAAAATGTGAGTAGCTTTTGCAGTGCAAAAGCTACTCACATTTTTTCAGCAAAAAATATCAGAATATTGTGTATTGAATCTGCTAAAACAGTTAACGAAATGACCCTTAACGAGCTCGTTAAGCTAACGATGCTTTGAACAACTGGGCCCTGGTATTTTTCTTATTTCTCCACAAAAACATATGGGTACTCATTAGAAGAGCTTCACTGAGGTACTTCTAATGGGTATCCACAACATACGTTTTCTTGGAGAAATTAAGAAAACTGTTATGTTGATATCCCAGTCTAATTGGAGCTATGGTTTTGTAAGAAAAATGAACAGTGTGTGAAAAAACCTAACTTTATTTCTTCGTTTATATTCTTTGGGTTTATTTGAAAGACCATGTTTTTCTTTCTGTTTTTCCCACTGACAACTGAGTTCGACATATCATGCAAATTGTCTCTGAAAAAATTTTCCATCACTTGTCAGACCTCATGGTTTAGAAAAATAAACAGAAATTTTAAAATGTCATCTGCTGAATTCTAAGTATTAAAATCAAACAGTAAGATCTAGGCCAGCTCGAGGGGGGTGAGGGGGTGGGGCAGCCGCAGGGGGCATACTGAACAAATCAGGCATATCACAGTCTTTGCTGTCACTAGAAGGTTAATTAATCCAGATTAACTGAAGAATAAATCCATAAGGGCCTACCAGGTACAGATGACATTCTAAAATTTTCTTTTATTTTTCAGAGAAAATAAGGATTGATATTTTATGTCAATTGTCTACCTAACAGATGGTTCACATTTAATTCCAAGTCTTAATTTCTTTGAAAAATAGTGACAGAATATCAAGAATGTTGTCTGCTATGATTTTCCTTAGTACTTTAACCATTACTATTCTCAGGGCAAATTCAGCAGATGACAAACTGATGATATTCTTTTTTATTTATTCCAGAAAATATGCTTTGACATTTCATGCAGATTGTCTCCTAGGGAGACAATTTGCATGAAATTTCAAAGCCTATTAAAGTATTTTGAAATGTCATCTGCTGAAATTTTTACCCAACATGCTAAGCATTAAGAGTTATTCTAGAACCTTAGAAAATGTTGGTTTTTCCACAACTCGTAATATGTCCTTGAAAAGAACCGATAAAGCAGAATGCCTCCCAACTCCGAAGATAACTATGATTCAGCCGAGAATTATTGATATTTTTTCTAATTCCTAGTTGAAACATATTTTAACCCTTAAAGTGCTGTCAGTGGCTAACACTTATTTTTAGCTCACCTGAGCTCTGCTCAGGATGAGCTATTGTGATCACTTTTCGTCCGTCGTCCGTCCGTCCGTCCGTCCGTCCGTCCGTGCGTCCGTCCGTCCGTCCGTTAACATTTTCAAACGACTTCTCCTCTGAAGCCACTGAGCCAATTTTGCTCAAATTTCATATGGAGCCTCCTTAGGGTGGGGGAACGAAAGATTGCTAAAATGGTCGCGGTCCGTCGACTAAGATGGCCGCCATGCCCATATATGGTAAAAACCTTTAAAAATCTTCTTCTCCATAACCGAGGATGCCTTGGGGCTGAATCTTTGCATGAATCATCGGGGACGGGAGGTCAACCAAAGTTGCTAAAAGAATTGTCGTACGTTGACGTTTGACCTTTTTACGGCAAGGTCAAGTTCGCTTCCCTATGCATTTATATGAGCTCTATACATTTGAATGGGAAAATTGTTAAGAGTTTCAAACGACTTCTCCTCTGAAGCCTCTGAGCTAATTTTGTTCAAATTTCATATGGAGCCACCTTAGGGTGGGGAAACAAAAGATTGCTAAAATTGTCGCGGTCCGTTGACCAAGATGGCCGCCATGCCCATATATGGTAAAAACCTTTAAAAATCTTCTTCTCCATAACCGAGGATGCCTTGGGGCTAAATCTTTGCAAGAATCATCGGGGACAAGAGGTCAACAAAAGTTGCTAAAAGAATTATCGTACGTTGACGTTTGACCTTTTTACGGCAAGGTCAAGTTCGCTTCCCTATGCATTTGTATGAGCTCTATTCATTTGAATGGGAAAATTGTTAAGAGTTTCAAACGACTTCTCCTCTGAAGCCGCTGAGCTAATTTTGTTCAAATTTCATATGGAGCCACCTTAGGGTGGGGAAACAAAAGATTGCTAAAACTGTCATGGTCCGTTGACCAAGATGGCCGCCATGCCCATATATGGTAAAAACCTTTAAAAATCTTCTTCTCCATAACCGAGGATGCCTTGGGGCTGAACCTTTGCAGGAATCATCGGGGACGAGAGGTCAACGAAAGGTGCTAAAAGAATTGTCGTACGTTGACATTTGACCTTTTTACGGCAAGGTCAAGTTCGCTTCCCTATGCATTTGTATGAGCTCTATACATTTGAATGGGAAAATTGTTAAGAGTTTCAAAGGACTTATCCTCTGAAGCCTCTCAGCTAATTTTGTTCAAATTTCATATGGAGCCACCTTAGTGTGGGGAAACAAAAGATTGCTAAAATTGTCGCGGTCCATTGACCAAGATGGCCGCCATGCCCATATATGGTAAAAACCTTTAAAAATCTTCTTCTCCAGAACCGAGAATGCCTTGGGGCTGAATCTTTGCACAAATCATCGGGAAGGAGAGGTCTACCAAAGTTGCCAAAAGAATTGTCGTACGTTGACATTTGACCTTTTTACGGCAGGATCAAGTTTGCTTCCCTATGCATTTGTATGAGCCCCATACATTTGAATAGGAAAATTGTTGAGAATTTTAAATTTCTTCTTCTCTGAAGCCACTGAGCCAAATTTGCTCAAATTTCATATTGTGCCTTCTTAAGTCAGGGGAACGAAAGATTGCTAAAATGGTCGCGGTAGGTCGACCAAGATGGCCACCATGCCCATATATGGTAAGACCCTTTAAAAATCTTCTTCTTCAGAACTGAGGATGCCTTGGGGCTAAATCTGTGCACAAATCATCAGGGACAGGAGATCTACCAAAATTGCTGAAAAGATTATCGTACGTTGACATTTGACCTTTTTACAGCAAGGTCAAGTTTGCTTCCCTATGCATTTGTATGAGCCCCATAACATTTATATGGGAAAATTGTTGAGAATTTGACGACTTCTCTGAAGCCACTGAGCCAAATTTGCTCAGATTTTTAGCTCACCTGAGCATGAAGTGTGCATGGTGAGCTATTGTGGTCAGTCAATGTCCGTCGTCCATCATGGGTCATGCGGCGTGAACAATTGCTTTAAAGGCCTACTCTTCCTACACCCCAGGGCCAATTGACTCGATACTTGGTAGGAAGCATCAGGGTGAAATGTAGATAAAAAAATAGCTTAAATCGTTCTGATCGGAAATCCAAGGTGGCCGCCATCTTGAAAATCTTTTTTCTTTTTCTCCTGAACCGAAAGGCCAATTGACTCCAAACTTGCTAGGAAGCATCAGGGTGACTTGTAGATCAAATATAGCTAAAATTGTGTCGGTCCAAATTCCAAGATGGCCACCATGGCAGCCATCTTGAAAATCTATTTTTCGCTTCTACTCCGAAACCCAAAAGCCAGTTGACTCCAAACTGGTTAGGAAGCATTGGGGTGACTTATAAATCAAAAATAGCTAAAATTGTGCTGATTAGAAATCCAAGATGGCCACCATGGCAGCCATCTTGAGAAGCTATTTTTCGCTTCTTCTCCTGAACCGAAAGGCCAATTGACTCCAAACTTGCTAGGAAGCATCGGGATGACTTGTACATAAAAAATAGCTCAAATCGTGCCAACTGGAAATCCAAGATGGCCTCCATGACAGCCATCTTGAAAATCTATTTTTCGCTTCTTCTCTGAAACCTAAAAGTCAATTGACTTGAAACTTAGTAGGAAGCATCAGGGTGACTTGTAGATCAGAAAATAGCTATAATCATTCCGATCGGAAATCCAAGATGGCAGCCATCTTGAAAATCTATTTTTTGCTTCTTCTACTGCACCGAAATGCCAGTTGACTCAAAAGTTGGTAGGAGGCATTGGGGGTGACTTATTTTACTTGTAACGTTTTGAAAATTTCAGCATTTTAACCTTGTAAGCAAGATATTTCAAAAACTGTTTAAGCCATTGCCTTGTCATAAGAGTATTGGAAAAATGATGCATGCCATCTGCATATCTGCAGTGGCGGTTTCACTCAGGTGAGCGAGTTGTGGCCCGTGGGCCTCTTGTTTTATTTTCAATTTTTCAGAGAAAATGAAACTTAACATTTCATGTGAATCATCTGCCTAGCAGATGCTTTATATGAAATGTCAAGCTTGATTTTCTTGGAATAATAATAATAATAAAAAATAAAATAGAATGTTATCTGCTGCAAGTTTGTTTAGTACGTTAAAGGGTTAATGTTCTATTTTTGTCAACTAAAATGTTGATACTAAAGTCAGTATAGACTTGAAACATCTGCATGGCAGAGCAGTTAGCTCTCCTAATTTCAGATCCTCTGGTCCAGGGTTTGAAGCCTGCTAGAGACGGAATTCAGCTCATGCCTATACTATATATAGGGTTATTGCACTGATATTGGTGAATATTATCTCGAGCTGGGATGTCGAAGGACGTGAGCTTGCGAGCGTCCATAGATATCCCATCGAGGAACAATATTCACCAATATCAGTGTAATAACCCTTTTATTATATAGCTGTGAATATTTATTTCATTTCCCAGTATTTCTAACCTTTAAAATGCTGTTTTAATAACAAAAATGTGAATTCTACCAATGTGTGTGACAAGGTTTGGCACAACGTCACTGCATTACGATGTCATCAAAAGCAACATAATGTAATGGTAATATGAGAAGGCACCCTAGTAAGTGTGCAATATCGAAAAAGTGTGCCGATATTGTGTGATATTGGCATGCTAGCTCCTTGGCTTTTATCGCACATTTTAATCATTTAATATTTATAGCTATATAATAAAACACTTCATTGCACAGAGACCTTTCAATATCGCCCTAGACTGGCTCCAGCCGTTTCTGCAATTGGTTTCTTTTTTTTTTTTTTTTTGTCATTCTTTATCACTTCCTGTAGCTGTATTTGTCTCTTTAATTCCATTTCACTGTTTTACTACAGAAACTTTTCCACTAAGGAACATAACTTATCAAATCATTATAAACTGTACTAGATTGTATACCTTTGAAAAGGAAAGAGAAAATGAAAGGAAAAGATAGAGTCTGGAGACAGACTATTATCACCCCTTCATTGTCAGCATGAATTCAATAATGTTGACAGAGGTATAAAACATTAAATCATCATCAATTTAGTACTTGTTTGTGTTGAGGTTTTACAGCCCTGTCAACCCAATGGGTTCATGTCAAGAGTGGTCAGTTTACCTAACCACACTTTTACTGAGTAGGCTAAGACCTCTAAGCCATTAACCAGTATTGTGCACATTCTTTCGCCAGAAACTAACAGCTGCCCTTCTTGAAGCAGCGGAAGGGAGAGAATGACCATAGAAAATTTTTATGGTCAATCTCCACGAAAGAATGTTGTCAACCCAGCGGGGGTCGAACCCGCAACCGCCTGATTACCATTCGGAGGCGCATCCAATTCAGCCATTCAGAGGCCAGCTTCCATGTACATGCATTTGTTATAGAGGATCTGACCAGAAGTTACTTTAACGCTTAGCACTGTGGGTAAAATTTTCAGCAGACAACATCTTGAAATATTTTTCTTATTTTGCCCAGAAAATAGGATATGTCTTTTCATGTAAATTGTCTCCTAAGAAGGCAATTTGCATGAAATGTCAAATCCTGTTTTCTGGGAAAAATAAGAAAAGTGTCATCAATTTGTCGTCTGCTGAATTTGACCAGAGAGTGGTAAAGGATAAGATGGTTATTCAGGGCCCGGTTGTTCAAAGCGTCGTTAGCTTAACGAGCTCGTTAAGGGTCATTTCGTTAACTGTTTTAGCAGATTCAATATACGATTTTCTGAAATTTTTTGCTGAAAAAATGTGAGTAGCTTTTGCACTGCAAAAGCTACTCACATTTTTTCAGCAAAAAATTTCAACATATTTGCGTATCACTTGATGCAAATTTTAACGAATCGTTAACTAACGATGTCGTTAGCTTTGAACAACTGGGCCCAGATGACTAATGGATACCAACAATTTATGCTTTTGTGGAGAATTAAGAAAGTATCAATACCTTAATATCAGAGGATTTGCCAATGAATATTTGATGATAATCACCATTATAGTTTATAAAATAATAATATATTAACCCTTGTCCAACTGAACCCGGATATATCCTGCCTTTGCAAGCAGTGTAGATCCAGATCAGTTGGCTTCTGAAGAAGCCAACGAAGAAGCCAACTGATCTGGATCTACATACACTGTTTGTCATTAAGTATGTGAACTTGTATCAAAATCCTGGATCAAGTAATCTGATTGGCTGAAAATTAAAAGTGGGTATGGTATATAAATTTATTCAGCATGACAAGGGTTAATCTTTAGAGCCACAAAACCAATGTCTATAGTAACAAGATTTTTTGAAATTTTCATCTTAGAAATTATATTTCGCTACTGATTTTTTTTTTTTAATTTTTGATGTCTCACAACAATATTATAAAAATTTCAGAAAATTTGAAGAAGAGGAACTTGTTGAAGAGCTGCTTCCAATCTACCTAACCTAGGGACTTTTGCACAATTTGCAGCCATTTTCTACTTTAGGAAAAATGCAAAAAAAAAATGATTTTTTTAAAACTTAAAATGAGAAGAATAAAAACCCTTATTTATATGTAGCTAGAACAAAAAACAGCTTTGCATTAAATTATGACAAAAGATTGCAAATTTACTTCTTCTTAGTCAAATTCCAGGCAATTCTGAAAGATATGGAAACAAAAAACTAGTAGGATATAGACTGTACTTTTTGGTTCAAAAAGGCATGTTATCTTAACCCTTGCTATGCTGAATAAATTACGATGCCACACCCACTTCTAATTTTCAGCCAATCAGATTACATGATCCAGGCTGTTGATACAGATTCACATATTTAATAACAAACAGTGCAGATCCAGATCAAATGGCTTCTTCAGAAAACAACTGATCTTGATCTGTGCTGTTGGCAAAGGTAGGGCATATCTGGGTTTAGCAGGACCAGGGTTAAACTAGATTGTAAATGAACAATCTCATGTCTAGGATTGGTGGTTGAGTTTATTTCTGTAGCATAAATTGATAGATTTCTTGTAGGTCTGATTCACATAATTTGATACAGAAATCTTCTTGTCAGGCTGATTTTGGCACTGAAGCAATTTAGAATAATTTAATCCAATATCTTGCGGAAAAAAAAAAGATAAATTTTTTCTACCAAACCAATAACCTTGACCAAGTTGTTATTGTCTGTTTGTTTATTGACTTCAGTCAGTATTAGTGCAGATGCCTTTGGTTTAGGGTTCCCATCTACTCAGGAAGCATCTGTTTGGCCAAACAGTTACCACTCCTGACTTTGGTTTATGTGCTACCAGGTTTGAATCTCACTACAGGCAGAACTTAACCCTAGTCCTGCTGAACCCAGATATGTCCTGCCTTTGCAAACAGTGTAAATCCAGATCTGAATCTGCACTGTTTGCCATTAAATATGTGAATTTATATCATCAATCCGGATCAAGTAATTTGCTTGGCTGAAAACTAGAAGTGAGGAATGCGCAGTCTGATCTGAATCTTAGCTGGGGCATGACTTCTTAATTCATTCAGCAGAAAAGGGTTAATTAGCATCCCTTCTTTGTCTCAATATCACTTAAGTTGAAAGAGACAGCCATTGTTGCTCAGTCAGATGCGCATCCGACTGGTAATCAGGAAGTTGCGGGTTTGATCCCCATCGGTCCGGCAACATTTTTGCAGTCATTATCTCCCTTTTGCTGATTCAAGAAGGGCAGTTGTCAGTTTCTGGCAAAAGAATATGTGCACAAATAATATTGGTTAATTTTTTAGAGGACTAAGCCTGTGCCAGACTGGTAAAATGACTGGCTTGATATGACCCTAATGGATTGACTGGGCTATTAAACCTCTACTCAATCAAAACCAAACCATCATCATCATCTCATCCATCTACTCAGGATTAACCCACTAATGCATTACATTCCAAAGCATGGACATCTGCAAATGGTATAGACCCAGAATAGATGCCATAGAATGCCGCATCTGACCTGAGTCTGCACTGCTTAATTTGCAATAAAATCAGCAGTTAAGTCAGTTTCGTAATATTTCATAGACTCTTATAACATACAAAATGGAAAAAACTTACAGATGACATTATTATGAGATGTATTTTTCTTATTTTTCCTTGAAAATAGAACTTGATATTTCATGTGATCTCCCTGCCCTTGGGGATGATTTGCCTGAAATATCATGCCTTATTTTCTGGATCAAGGGTTAACCATTATCCTGCATATATATGATTTGAGAGCACCTCAGGACCGCTGGGTGACAGAAACAAGACCCATCTTTTTGTTCTAGGTTTTCCAACAGGGGAGGGAATGCAATTTATCACAAATCTTCATTTGCCAGATTCAAGGCCAATCAGTGAAATAATTCTGAAAAATCATAATCAGAATTTCACCACTTTCTCTTTTTCTGTTTAATTTTATTTTTGGTCTCACCCCTATCTGATCAGATAGGCTCCTGTGCCAATCGTGTGAACTCTACTTAAACAACTTCTGGTGATAAATGCGCACAGATGTAGATGTATCAAATTAAGTTGTCACATTTTTCCTGCAATGGCCATGTGGCACTAGTCTCTTTGATTTTTATGCCCCCGCATTGGATGATGCTGGGGGCATATAGTTTTTCGGTTTTCCGTATGTGCGTACGAATGTACGTCCGCCTGTACAAATCTGTGTATGTACGTATGTGATCCTGTTAGACTCAGGTTAAGGCATTTGTACCAGGTAGAATTTTGCAGTTTTATAGTCAGGTACCCCACAGCTGGGGCATCCGTGTACTGTGGACACATTTCTAGTTTCTTTTTTTTTTTCCTGTAATTGTGAAGCAAAGACCGGTTTGTAACGCGATTCACTATCATGTGATAGTCTTATGATCACGACTATTATGCTAATAGTTAGCCAATCCAGTGATAAATCACGTTCAATGTGAAGTAAGTCGATGCAAAATGAAGAAAGTAACATGACGTGCTCAGGTAAGAGTACCTATTCCGAAGACCCAAATTTGTAACTTTATTAGCAGGGTGAGGGTTAAGAGAAGGCTTACAGTAACTGATTTAATTAAGACTGCACAATGGTGAGATGTCAAGCTCTTGATTTCTGGGGAAATTTTAAAAAAATCAAAATGTTGCTGCCAACGTTAAATTCACTGTACCTATATTTTGCATTTTTATTTAAAAACAAACATTCAAAGTTTAGAATCAAAAGAACACCCTCACACAAACAAGATGCAGAAAAGAAAGGAAATCTAAAGATTGACTTGCGATACCATAATAACCCTACATATTGGGACAGGCAGGCCTATGTGAACAGTATAGATCCAGATCTGATGCCACAAAACACGGCATCTGATCAGGGTCTACACTGTTTGCCGCTCATTCAGCAGGCTTTAGCCACAATGACAGGTAGTAAAATGGACGTTCAAATTTTTGGGAAAGAAAAGGAAGGAGTTAAGGGTGTCCCAATATTTAGGGTAAATGCGATAATTGGATTGACTGGGACAAAAACGAGACATTCCTGACATGATTTTATTTGACAAGTGGATTATACAGTAGTATTTGATAGCCCGGAAATCTGCATATCGAGGGTTGAGCGCAAGACTATTGTAACTCAAACATATTTTTGAAACCCTTGTTTAGGGGCAACTTGGACCCCTTTGTAAACAATGCAAATTTAGGTGCCATTGCTCGTACGAGCAATGGCACCTAAATTTTCATTGTTTACAGAAAGAAATGTTGTAATCTTCATAATGCCTTCATGGTGAGGAGATTAGGTTTGGGGAAAAACAACCGTCTGACTTACACTAGTTTTGCGCTCAACCCTCGATATTGGGAGGTGTGGAGGATGAAAAATTGGTTAATTGTTTGTGAGATCACTTTCATTACATGGTTTCAAGTTCGCTGCACTTAAAAGAAAGAACGCCATGGGGAAAATCTGTCTAAAATATCAAGGAAGACAGGCTACTGCCGGATTTGTACAAATCTTTCTGGCCTATATACATGTATTAGCGGATGACATTTTAGAATATTTTTGCTGGTAGCGGTTCATATGAACTATTTCCTTAGAGAGGATATAGGTGCAATGTCAAACCCTGTTTTGTGGGAAAACTCTTGTGTTGTCAGCTGAAAAAAGGAGGCTTTTTTAACGTGCTGGGTAAAAGTTTTAGCAGATAGCAGATGACATTTTGAAATATTTTTCTTATTTTTCCCAGAAAACAGACATTGACATTTCATGCAAACTGTCTCCTCCTTAGGAGACAGTTTGCATGAAATGTCAAATCCTGTTTTCTAGGAAAAAATCAGAAAAATATCATCAGTTTGACATCTGCTGAAATTGCTCAGAGAGTGGTAAAGATGAAAAAAAAGGCCATGGGGAAAATCTGTCTAAACTATCAATGGAGACACGTTTAAATGCTCTACTTTGTACAAATCTTTGTGGCAGATATATATGTATGAGCAAATGACATTTTAGAATACTTTTGCTGGAAAATGCTGCTTGATATTTCATTTGAATTGTTTCCTTAGCTCATGTGTCATCAGCTGAATGATGATATAGAATAATGAAAGACCACTACCTAAGGTTTAGCATGCAGGGTAAAACTTTCAGCAGATGTTATTTTGAAATGTTTTTCTTGTTTCCCCTCAGAAACAGGCTTTGACTTCATGCAAATTGTCTCCTTGTCTCCTTAGGAGACAATTTGTATGAAATTTCAAAGCCTGTTTTCTGAGAAAATATATGGAAATTGTCATCAATTTGTTGTCTGCTGAATTTGCCAAGAGAATGATAAATGTATGAACAGATGGGTTGCCTAATCTCCAGAGTGCCCAATTTCACTCACCTCCACACCCCCCCCCCCCCCCAACCCACACACACACACAACCCAGTGCTGAAAGCAGGCTATTGACTAAATTTGGACACGTCAATTTTGGCAAATAGGGATGTTAGACAAAATGGCAGAAAGTGTAGGTCCTGATGAGAGTCTGTCTGGGCCTTGATTGTTGATCTTTTTATGTTTGTTTGTTCAACAGAAATTAAGCCTCAAGTTTTGACTGGAATTTAAAAAAAAAATTGTCGTACAGTGTGGTAATTAGGTCTAATATAGCAAAATCAGACTCCTTAAATTGACAAGTATTATTTTACACGCTTAACTTCTTCAAAAATTAAAGTATATGATAATTGTTACAAAGATTTTTATAATTATTACAAAGCAAAAATAATCACTATTATTTAGTATGCAAATTCCTTTAAGTTCAAGTCTAAAGACTTGTTAAGATATGGGATAATTTTCTGTTCTCCGTTAAAACATAAATTATGCTGTGGGTACTATTTAGAGTTTGTAACCATAGCGCTTCGTAGTTCTCCAGGAAAACATATTGAGGGTAGTCATTAGAAGTGCCTCAGTGAGGCACTTCTAATGAGTACTCACAATATGTTTTCCTAGAGAATTAGAAAACACCATGATTTCAGTTGATTATCTTGAGCTATGAATCATGACTTGATAGTGTTATATCCAAAATAGTGTTATAATGAACAGCATTATAAAGAGCTTTCATTGTAGAAGGGTTAATTCTAACCCATGTATAGCTGAACCAAGATATACCCTGCCTTTGCAAGCAGTGTAGATCCAGATCAGCTGGCTTCTGAAGAAGCCAACTGGTCTGGATTTGCACTGTCATTTAGTATGTGAATTTATATCAGCAATCTGGATGAAGGAATATGATTGGCTGACAATTAAAAGTGAGCATGGCATCTTAGTTTAATTAGCATGATAAGGGTTATTTACATATAGTACATGTCCAAATTTTTCTTTTTCAGGCCAGCATCACCGTAACCATGACAACATGGAATATTATTACCAGTTAGAAATTTGGAAGGGCAATATCAATGGTGTTCTACGTGTTGCCAGACAACGTGAGGAACTTAGTGACTGGCTAGTTGCCATGGCACCAATGGGTGAGTTGGTTTATTCACTCACTGCCTACCAGATTTACCTTAAATAATCAGACAGCTTAACAAGACCTTATTATTTTTGTACTAAAATTTAAAAAATCCAGCTACTACCATTTGATGTGTTTAAAAACTGCTGGATGTGTGGCAAACAGTGTAGACCTTGATTAGACCCTACATTCTATGATGTCTCATCTGAGTCTACACTGTTTACCCAGACCTGCCTATCCTTATACTTCAGGTAAATACAGTGGTTTCAATAGCAACTGGATAACGAGTTGCAGCATAAGAAACTGTACAGTAAATGTCCTAAAATTTTGAACACTTTTTTTCCATACTTTCTTGGCCTAAATTTTGCTTTTTATGCAGTTGTTTCTTAAAATACTTCATGAAATGACAAACAGTGTGGACCCAGATCAGACTGCTCCTTCAGGAGCAGTCTGATGAAGGTCTGCAGTGTTTGCGTAGGCCATTTTTTTTAACAAACTTTGGTGTACGAAATTTTAGGACATTTACCATACTTCTGGATACGTGTGCCCAGTGGACTGAAATCAGCCTAAGCATTCAGTAAAGACTGATTGTCCCGTCAATTTTCTGTTGAACAACTTATTCAGCCATATTCAATGATTCTTTTTACAGACAGCAAAACCCTGGTCAGACCGTACAATGCAATAAGGATATTTTTATTGTATGATGTGGTCTCTTTGTTTTCATTTCATGCTTTAGTTTGATGACAATGTACTAGACTGTTATACAATAAGAGATCTGCCAACTTGACATTCATTCCTGGTGCTCTTCTGAGCTGGTTGCCTGCACCCAGACCCAAAAATCAGTTTCCACATATGACCACATTATCATTAATATGGTGGAGGAAGCTTGCAAAAATAACCCATACTGACATACATGACCACTGTGGGTTGTAACGTTTTGCTATACTTGAAATCATCATCATCATCATCATTATCACCATCACCATTATCATCATCATCATCAAAAGTCAGTTTTACTACCTGATGTTATGTCTAAAAATTGCTGGATGGGCCATCCGGGTCACAGACCAAGATGATGAGTTATAGTTCATATACATAACACTGGATAAAAGTGTTTTGTGCATATGTTCACTGTGTATTTTTTTTTCAAGGTTTTCATGGTTATCATAATGACCTCTTATAAGAATGAACTGAAAATCGGAGTTCCATGCCGTGTTATGGTCTGTGAACATCCATAGAATTATACAGTACTTAGTGCATGCCTAACTTACTGTTGATGTCTAGATTTTCTGTGGTTGCTAATTATGACATTGAATGAAGCAGTCAATAACATAAAATTATTGATAAGTATGTATGATGTTTAAGATTTTTGAAAATAAAAATAAATTATAAAGAAAAATAACTGAAAATCTGAAATATTTAATTGGTTGAATTGCAACAGTTTTGTCAATTCATGCGTTCTTCTGGTGAGGCTGATTTTGCACAGATGCAAAGCATATGTTTAACCCTTAAAGCGCCAATCAAAATTTGTAGCAGACAACATTTTATTTTTATTTTTTTAATTTTTCAAAGAAAACAAGTCTTGATATTTCATGTGAATCGTCTGCCAAGCAGACGATTCACATGAAATATCAAGATTTGTTTTTTCTTTAAAAATTTAAAAAAAAATATTTCAAAATGTCATCTGCTGCATTTGTGATTTGCGCTTTTAGGGTTAAATTTCAGCGCTCTCTAGGCAAATTCAGTAGAGGGCTCATTGACAATATTTCTTACTTTCCCAGAAAATAGGATTTGACATTTCATGCAAATTGTCTTCTTTTTTATTCACATTTGGAGACAATTTTCATGAAATTTCATACCCTATTTTCCAGGAAAACAAAATTTCAAAATGTCTGCAGAAATTTTTATGAGCATGCTAAGCATTTCCAAGTGAATTGCACATGCTAGACTGCATTCTGCATGACTGCAGCTGCACCAGACATGCACATTTAGCATACCCTGAATATGCCAGAAGACAGGTTTTGTCATGATGTGGCATAAATAATAACATGGTATTTTACAACTGTCAGAATATATTTGAACCATGCCATCATTAGGAAAATATTCCAAAAACTGAAAATTTTCAGATAAAAAACTCTATTTTTCAAATTTCTGCTGAAAACATAGATTGTGGGACTCATTAGAATCACCTTGGTGAGGCAGTTCTAATGAGTACCCACAATCTATGTTTTTGAGCAGAAATAAGAAAAATAATGTACACCCCTGTAAACCCAAGTTTTACTATATAAAAGTGGAGTTTTAAGGGATCAAAATTATATAGGTATGTTTTTGTGATGATGAAAAACAGGTGTTTGTGAGTCATATGTGATCAGTAAAGATCCAAATCAGCCTGCTAAGTCATATACCATATTCAACCTAATTACCGCACATACCCCTATAAGCACACAGTCAAGCAATTCGTTGTCTTCAGATTACAGCCTGTGTACTTTTTGTCTACTTCTTTATAAAGTATATGTTGTGGCTACCCATTTGAATTGCATCAGCTTGTTGATGCAATTCAAATGAGTATCCACAACATATGCATTTATAAAGAAAGTCAGAAAAGCAATTCCATAAACATCATCAAATAAATCAATTGCTGATTTTTTTAAAGTGTACCCTGAGTAGGCAGATACATATTTTATCAAAAATTTTAAAAAACCTAAGCACACAGTGTGGTACGAGATTAGGTCAAATACAGTATGATCTGAAGTTTGCTGCATGCTAATATATCCTACCTTGCCCAATATGGTATTTCCTGTATGTATATTCATACAGACAGGCCTGAGCAAAAAGTGTAGACCTAGATGAGCTATCCAGCAATTTTTAGACACAAGATGAGGTTGTAAATTGTACTTGTTTAAATTATAGAACAAGTACAGTTAGGAGCTGAGGTGTCTGAATACTTAGGGTAAATAGGGTAATTCTGTAAGCAGACAGCAAAGGCCCTGATCAGTAAAACTTAATAGCTCAAACCTGAATGGCCCATTTACTATGGCTAATTCAAACTAGCTTTTGAGTCCCTAAGGTATTCTTTCAATAGCTCAAGAAAACAAATATTTCGGATTTTTTTAGAGAATTATTTTTATTTTATCATGAAAATGTATGTTGTGTGTACTCATTAGAATCTCCTCCTTGAGGCAATTCTAATAAGTACACTCAAAGTAACATTACTATATAGAAGATATCCCTAAATTGTCCCCATTTGCCTTCTGACCTGGTAATCAGTGGCTCAAACTACCCATGTCTACAACAAATTTCCATGGTCTCAAAGTTGTTTGAGCCATTTGACTGTAGATCACTTCTACAGACTTACTGTGGAAGCCGGCTTTTATGGCAATATGGGTAAAATGATTAGCCTTTTCAAGAAGTTAACCCTTCTCTTGCTGAGCATGACATGCCCTGTCTTAGCAAACAGTGTAGATCCAGATCAGTTGGCTTCTTCAGAAGCCAACTGATCTGGATCTGCACTGTTTGTCATTCAGTATGTGAATTTATATCAACAACCTGGATCAAGTAATCTGATTGGCTGAAAATTAGAAGTGGGCATGGCATCTTAATTTATTCAGCATGACAAGGGTTAAGCAGCATACACTGGCATTACTACTTGGCAGGGTGTCTGCGATGCTTGACATTGTGGACGACCCTGTACATGCTACAGTTGCTGGTAGCATGGGATTGGAGATGATCCACCTTCTTCATTGGGCCTTGGTATGCAGGAATAGGTCCTTGATAGCATTACACAAGCTCTTGCCTCGGAAGTCTAAAGAAGATGGGGAGAAATCTAATGAGATGGGTATAAATCACTTTACACCCTTGTTGTGGAAGCTGGCTTTTATGGTGATGTGGAAAAAGTGATTGGCTGTTTAACAAAAGTAACCTTTTCCACCGTCTGGGTTTATTCAGCAGATGGCAAACTGATGACATTTGACTTATTTTTCCTAGAAAAAAGGCTTTGACCTTTCATGCAAATTGCTTAATTTATGCAAATTGTCCAGCAGTTTGCATGAAAGGACAGTTTTTTGTTTTGTTTTTTTTTTCCAGGAAAAATAAGAAAAAAAAAATGAAGTTTTTATCCAGCATGTTAAGGGTTAAAGAACATGCATCAGTGTTAGTATCTGGATGGGTTTCCACAATGCATTTTTTCCAGAAAATAGGATCTGACATCTCCTCAGGAGACAATTTGAATTTGTGAGAAATGTTAGAGGTTAGTTTCTGGGGTAAGAAACTTATCATGAATTTTTCTGCTGCTGAACTTCCAAGAGCATGCTAAATTTTCTCCATTTCACCACAGATATTGATGCATTTCTAATGACTACCCACAGCCTATCTTAAACTCTCTTTAACAAGTCCTCTGGTTCCAGGATAATGATACTGGTATCCTTCTAATTTCAGCATCGTTTGATACCTGGACACAAGTTTGTGAAGACTATGCCGTACAGTTGGAGTCAGATGGACAGTATCATAAAGCGGCTTCCTATTTCCTTGCCTGTCACAAGGTGTATGAGGCCATCAAACTCTTCAAGAGACACAAACTGTTCAAGTAAGTAGTACAGGCATCAATATCTAATTGAGCCCCGTTGCAAGAAAAGGCTCATGTTACAAGAAAAAAACTTTTTCAGGCGTTCCATCAACTCAATCCTTCAGTGTGCATGCTCTGCACCTTAATTAGCCAGGCCACATGTCGAGTTTTTGGCTGAAGTTTCCCCTTGATGTACTGCATATGTGAGAATGGCATTTGGTGTGGAAAGACTGCATGGATGAGCAAATGAGCTCAATTTGTCTTTGAAGCATCTTTGAGACAAATTCTTTTAAGTGTGCAAAAAAAAAAAAAAAAAAAAATGGGAACCATTATCCAAGATGGCCTCCATGACCATATATGATTAAACCTGTAAGTGGCTTCATTTGCCCAGCTGCATGGCCAGTGGAGCTCAGATTGCATATGAAGCATTCTTGGCATAAGATCTTGGAAGCTTTTGAATAATATTTGGAACAATGGCTGCAATGACAACATATGGTAAACCTTATAAGCAGCTTTTTCTTCTGAATTGCAAGGCTGGTGAGCTCAAGTTGCGTATGGAGAATCCTTAGGAGAATATTTTTTAAATTCACTAATATTACTGAGAACCAGTGGCACAGAAGCATCCAGTTGGCCATATGGTTAGCGCTTCCAACTTTCACAAGATCCTGGGTTTGAATCCCATTGGAGGCAGAATTCAGCTTATGGCCATATGGCCCTTCTTTACATAGAGCCTTTCATTAGCATCCTTCTGTCATCTCAATATGACTTAAAAACGTTGAATGTGATGTAAACACCAAAGCATCATCAAAGCAGCATCACATTTCCTTTTAGTAAGAGTTATCATGCTCCCACCCACCCCACTCCACAGTCTGCTTAGGGCCTTCTCTGTTGTGTTGTATTTTACCATATCTGTTGATAGTCAGGCTTATAAGGCACTGATCAGGCTGTGTGAATGGTCTATGCTTTTATAGCCTGAATATGGGAAAAGGACTCCTGTCTTTGAAAGGCCAAGCTCTGTATTTAGAGAACTGTTTTTAATCTTTAAAGTGCCAATCACAACTGCAGCAGCCAGTGTATCATCTCGCAAAGAAAATACTGCTTGACATTTCATGCAAATTGTCTGCTAGGCAGATGATTTGCATGAAATGTCAAGCATTATTTTCTCTGAGAAATAATAATAAAAATATTAAGAATGTTAAATGCAATGGGTTTGCTTAACTTTTTAACCCTTAAAACCTCAAGAAAACCTGCATCTGAAAATGTCGTCTGTTTATGCTCCTAAAGGAGCAGTCTGATCTGGGTCCACACTGTTTGCACAAATGACTTTTAAAATTACAAGCAGATGACAAAGCAGACGACAATTAATGTGATTGGCGCTTTAAGAGTTAAGGGTTAAAATGAAAACCCCAAATTGGGTCTGAATGTAGGTGAATTTGTGCAGAAAAATTGAAGCTGTTGAAACACCCTTTACCACTTGCTGGGCTAATTCAGCAGATGACAAATTGATGATATTTTTACTAGACCATAGGCTTAGTATTTCATGCAAATTGTCTACATTGGAGACAATTAGCTTGAAATGTCAAGACCTGTTTTCTGGTAAAAATAAGATTTTTTTTTTTTTTTTTTTTCAATATATCGTCTGCTGAAAATTTTGCCCAGAGTACTGAGCATTAATTTTGATGCTTAACTTGCGTAATTTAGTATTGTATGACAGTATTTTAATATATTTTTTTCCTGTTTTCCTTTGTAAGGATTCCTGAGATTTCCAAGCAGATGATTTGCATGAAATGTCTAGTTTTGTTCTTTGGTAAAAGGAAGAATAAGATTATCAGTTTGTTATCTGCTTTTTGTGCCCAAAGAGTGCTAAAGATTTAGCCTTGAATGCTTTAAGCAAATAGGGCAGACAATGTTTGAGTGATATTTTTCTATTTCTTTCTTTGAAATTGTTTCTGAAGGTGTCAGTTGCAAGACATGTCTAGCCGATGTCTTCAAGCGAAATTAAATAAAAAATAAGATATACTATACTTTACTTATCCTGAATATTCTAGCAGAGAGGCCTTGGTAAATAGTGTAGGCCCAGGTCAGAAGCTGCATTCTTCAGAATCTGATCAGGGTCTGTACTGTTTGTGATTCATACAGCTATTTGTTAGACACATCTGTATGAAGTAAAATAAACTTCTCCAAATGTAAGGACAAGTATGGTAAGGAGTTAAGGTGTTCTAATATTTATGGTATCTATGGTTATATAACTAAAGCATTTGCAATCCAAAAATGCTGGGCCCAGTTTGATCAAAGCTATTGACATTGTTAGCTAACATTATTAAGTGATATGCAAATATGCTGAAATTTTTTGCTGAAAAAATGTGAGTAGCTTTTGCACTGCAAAAGCTACTCACATTTTTTCAGCAAAAAATATCAGAATATTGTGTATTGAATCCGCTAAAACAGTTAACAAAATGACCCTTAATGAGCTCGTTAAGCTAACGATGTTTTAAACAACTGGGCCCTGATAGTTTGCTTATTACCATAATAACCCTAAGTATTGGAACACCTTATCTACTAACATACTTGTCCTAAAAATTGAAATAGTCCATTCTACTACCTCTTGATGTATCTAAACTATTGCTGTATGTATGGCAAACAGTGTAGATCCAGATACGCCGTCCGACTGGAGACTAGCAGGTCGCGGGTTCAACCCCGCCGAGGTCGGCAACGTTCTTTCGTGGAGATTTATTATGAAATATTTTCTACGGTCATTCTCTCCCTTCCGCTGATTCAAGAAGGGCAGTTGTCAGTTTCTGGCGAAAGAATGTGCACAATACTGGTTAACCGCTTAGAGGACTAAGCCTGCCCAATAAACGTGTGGTTAGGTAAACTGACTGCGCTCGACATGACCCATTGGGTTGACTGGGCCTTAAAACCTCAACACAAACAAACAAAGATCCTGATCAGACACTGCATTCTGTAGCATCTGATCTGGGTCTACTCTGTTTGCAAAGGCCTAGCTGTCCCAATACTTAGGGTTATTGCAGTTGTTCCCTATGGGCCCATCAGAATGGGCCTATAGTTTTGCACTGTACTTTATTCTGTCCTGTCCTTCCTTCTGTCAATTTTTCTGTCCTTTATTACTTTGGTTCATCGGAGATTTTGTCTGGGGCATCTCTTATACTGTATGGCTTCATAGCAACAGATAAGGCACTATTTTCATCCGAAAAATGCTGATATCTTTCTTATTTCTCCATGAAAACATATGTTGTGGGTACTCATTAGAAGCGCTTCTAATGAGTACCCACAACATATATTTTTGTGGAGAAATAAGAAAAATATTATGTGGCTACCCCCTCTTACCTGTAGCTATGTCAGGCTTGGTTTACCAGATTTGAATGTATGAGTGCATCTGTTCCACACTGGGTGTCTCGTACAAAAAGTACGTTATTGGTGCAGCTCCTGTATAGCCTAATCTTACTAAGTTTGATGTGTGGGTACATCTGTTTGAACATGGTGTGCCATATACCAAAAGTAGGTCACTGAATCTCTGACCTACTTTATACCAAAAATATATCTGGAGCATATCTCTAGCACTGCATGGCATATCATCATAGTGCTTACCAAATATAGTATAAGGATACTAGTACATCTAATAAAGTCTATATGAGTACATCTATTAAAGGGAGAGTGTTGCTTACCAAGGGTAGGTCACTGTGACCAGCAGTTTGATTTCTGACCTATTTTATACAAAAGACTTGTGCATATTTCCTGTACTGTAAGGCCTAGGCTTAGAAAATTTGGTAAATAGGTACAGCTGTTAAAGGTGTTTTTTGTTGTTGTTTTTTTTTTTGCACAAAAACAATTAGCTCACTGCAACCTACATTTGACATATCACATGTATTTTATGGCTTAGGCTTATCAGATTTGGTGTATGGATGCATCTATTAAAGACCATGTATTTTATACCAAATGTTTTGTGTGGATTATCTGCCAAGCAGATGATTCACATGAAATGTCAAGATTTGTTTTCTCAGAAAAATAAAGATTTTAGAATGTCGTCTGCTATAAATTTTGCTTGGCACTTTAAGGGTTAAATTCCATGCATTAAGAGTTAATTCAGTCTCATGCATCTTTATTATAGAGTGTTCATTGAAGAACATAAAGAGACTTCTGGCTTTCTGCAAATTTTATTGCAAATCTGATAGAAGCTTGGCATCTGCTTGCATATTTGCCTGTTTCTAATTTTGTCTCATTTTCTTGGAAACTTAAAGCCATAACCTGTCAGATATGAGAACTAAACTACTTCACTAACTGACATGTTGTATACTAACCATGATTATTAAAGCTTTTGTTCCTCAGTAGTGGTGGGGTGTTATGTTTCACCATGTAAGTGTCCGCCCATCTGTCATGTTGTTAATTTCATTTTACTGATTCATGTAATGTCTACAGGGAAATGAAAACTATAAGCCAAAAGCCTTCTTCAGATTCTCATACTGAATTCTTTTACATGCACATTGAATTTTCGAATAACAACAGTATGATATATTGAATCAATATCATTCAAACAAAATAAAGAGGGGTGGTCGGGTGGAGCGAAGGTGTCATATATCTTACATCACCGGGGCGTCAACTGATATTGGCTTACAGTTGGGCAAGGCCTGCTATCCTTGTAGCAGGTAAGGGTAGTGGTGGAATGTTTTTATTTCTACTGTTTCTTAACTTTCATTCCTGTTCCTCTCTTTCATCTCTTCTACTATCTCTTCTATCTCTTTTCTCCCTTTCCGTGGGAGATGACACAAAATGACCCACAAGGGTTGATGTGTCGTTAAACCCCAACACAATCAATCAACAAAATAAAGAAAACAACAAACATTCCAATATCTATAAATTTATTCATAATTAGGAGAAGAATGGAATGCTTAGACGGAAAAAAGAGAGATGAAAGGAGAGTAGGTAGTAACTCCTAGAACTGAATACATCTGGCCAAGCTCATAGACAGTATCTTCTCATTCCAATTACAATTTTGGATACATTGCATCCATGACATGGACATCCTGACAGCACATTAACCATCAGACTATTTTTATAAGGCCTTCATTTGTGTCTTACAGATATAAGCATAATCAAGAGCAAGTTGTTTTTTTTTGTCCATCACGCAAATAAGATCAAGTTTTTATAAAATTTTGATGTTCATTGTTATGTAAGCCATTTTGTTTAGATTATGTACAATTGAATCGGTACTAGCTGCTTCTTCTGCGTGGCACACAGCATTTAAAATAGAAGGGAAGGCAATGATTAGGAATCGATACAATTATCCCATTCTTCCCATCAGAGACATCAAAGGGAAAGAAACAAAACACGAAATAACTAGACCCTAATGGAAACATCACTAGCAGAAAGCCAAACGGACAGCTACTTTCCCACAAAGTGGCCAAATGGCTACCCAAAACAAAAAGATGTAAGCGACACACACATTCAAAGATGAACTATAACAAAAATAAACGATGACAGAAGAAGGGCCTTGGAACGGTCTGTGAAAAGTATTTCACTGGGGGGCTTAAATCGATTTTACGTGGCCACAATCCTCGCCCTTACTTCTGTGCGGTTTAGACACATAATTTGTTCAGTCCGCATGAAGGCTTCCTAACTCATCAGTGCTACACCTCCGAGAACACAAAAAATCAACTAATTACAGAGATGAAACAACGATGAGGACTCGACAATAAGAAACAACTGAAATGCTGGAGCAAAAGAAAACCAACAGTCAGACTCTGGTGGGCCCGACCAAAGATAGAGCATCAAGTACCAACCAACATTACCCAAAATTAAATTTCAAGTAAGCCTTTACGCTGGAACCATCATAGAATCTGAGGCCTAACCCGCCGGCAATTAAAGAGGGAAGCAAAGTTATTAACCGTGATTGGGTTAACAACCATGCATGCAGTCTGTCCTATAACATTTATGTTAAAGTGGCAGTCACAACTGCAGCAGACGACAATTTTTTATTTATTCTTTTATTATTTTCAGAGAAAACAAGTCTTGATGTTTCATGTGGATTGTCTGCTTGGCAGACAATTCACATGAAATGTCAAGACTTATTTTCTCTGAAAAATAAAAGAAAAAATTTTGAATGTTGTCTGCTACAAATTTTGCTTAGCGCTTTGACGGTTAAGAAGAGCTAGTACTGGTTGCACCGGTTATCAAGTCAATATGCATAGCTACAGTTAACCCTTATCCTGCTGAATAAATTAAGATGCCGCACCCACTTCTAATTTTCAGCCCAATCAGATCACTTGGCCTGGATTGTTGCTATAAATTCACATACTTAATGGCAAACAGTGCAGATCCAGATCAGTTGGCTTCTTCAGAAGCCAACTGATCTGGATCTACACTGTTTGCAAAGACAGGGTATATCCGGGTTCAGCAGGACAAGGGTTAAGAGGGGGCATCCACATAATATTTTTGTTATTTCTTCATGAAATCATATTTTGTCGGTACTCATTAGAAGCACCTCAGCATATTTGATTGAAACTTTTTTGGTTGGAAAAAAAGTGCTTTATCTGGAGTTATGAATGTGTTTGGGGCATGTTACTGTGGCAGCACTATAATAGGCTGTACAACCACCATTCAGACCCCATCACAACATCAATGAAGGATTGTTGACAGTGGTATTAAACCACAACTTAATCTAAACATCCTTTTTGCTGGAGTGGGTCACTTGTTTGCTGATTTTGCCTTCAGCATGTTAAATCTGAGAATGGGCTGACACCACACATAGAAGCCTTTTTACCCATACCTCCAGATAATAGGGGGAATTCATATATTATTTTTCTTATTTCTCTACAAAAACTTTTGTTGTGGGTACTCATTAGAAGCGCCTCGGCGAGGCGCTTCTAATGAGTACCCACAACATATGTTTTCATCAAGAAATAAAAAAAAAATGGATACTTTTTGGTGAAAAAAGGAACCATATCTTGTGCTTTGTTACCTGTACAACATTTGTAACATGAGCATAGCATGTAATTTTGGTGTTACTGTTATGTAAAAAGGAGACAGCTTTTGTTCAAAATTTTGAAGTAATGTTTTTTTTATTGTGTAAGCTGTTTAAAAAACTTCATTGTTGTTTGAAGTTTAAATCTGCATTTTCTTGCAGTATTGACTGTATAGATTTCATTTTCTTATGTACTAATTTTAGGTCAACAAATTTTTAAACTTGAACAGCCTCTGGTCTAATTTTGCAGACAACAGTTTGATGTTGTTGTTTTTTTTTTCCTTATTTTTCTTATTTTCCAAAACATAGGGGCTGACATTTCACATGAAACATCAAGCCTATTTTCTGAAAAAAATTAAGAATAAAATGATTCAAAATGGTGTTAGCTAAATATAAGACACAGCATGTAACACTGCTTAGCATGCTGTGTAAAACCTTCAGCAGACAACATATTTTGAAATATCTCTTGGAGACTATTTGCATGAAAGGTCAAAGACTATTTTCTGGGGAAAATAAGAATATTGTATTATTTTATTCATGGAAAACATCCTTTCTTGAAATCACAATTCAAACTGCAATTGTTTTGGTGTCTGGAGTTAAAAAGGGTTAAAGCTGTCTGCTTTTCATTGGCTTGTTCACCTTTACCACTCTCTCGGCAGATTCGGCAGCCGACAAATCGATAATGTTTTTCTTATTTTTTCCAGAAAATAGGCTTTGACCTTTCATACAAATTGTCTCCAAGGAGACAATTTGTATGAAAGGTCAAAGCCTGTTTTCTGGAAAAAAATAAGAAAAATATTTCAAAATATTGTTCACTGTAATTTTTACCCAGAATGCTTAGCTTTAAACATAGAAATTTCTTATGTGTACCTCAATAGCCTTAGCCCGCCTCGGTGGCTCAGTTGGATGCGCGTCCGACTGGAGACCAGGAGGTCGCGGGTTCGACCCCCGCCGAGGTCGGCAACATTCTTTCGTGGAGATTGATCATGAAATATTTTCTACGGTCATTCTCTCCCTTCCGCTGATTCAAGAAGGGCAGTTGTCAGTTTCTGGCGAAAGAATGTGCACAATACTGGTTAACCGCTAAGAGGACTAAGCCTGCCCAGTAAATGTGTGGTTAGGTAAACTGACCGCGCTTGACATGACCCCATTGGGTTGACTGGGCCGTAAAACCTCAACACAAACAAAACCTCAATAGCCTAGTGGTCTAAGCTTTAAGAGATCATAAGCATCAACAATAAAAAGTTTACAAGTGACAGTATTTGTTTATGCTTTTGTGTGGAAAAGTGTTTGTCCTAAGATAGTTCCTCTGTTGCAATTCTTTTTTGTGTATTGGTGGTATCATATGTAGCATTTATTGTTGTTTGTTCCTCATCCCTCCTTCTTCTGGTGCCTCGGGAAGTCTCTGCTTTGTGATTGTGACATTTTCTGGGTATCTGCACTTATATTTTTGCAATTTTACAGGTTTACACATAGGCAGTGTTAGACATCTTTTCGTGTTTTCATTTTCTCCCTTAACCCTTAAAGCACCAAGCAAAATTTGTAGTAGACGACATTCGAAATTGTTTTTTTTTTTTTTATTTTTTAGAGAAAACAAATCTTGACAATTCATGTGAGACGATTTACATGAAATGTCAAGACTTGTTTTCTCTGAAAAATAAAAAAAAAAATAAAAGAATTGTTGTCTGCTGCAGTTGTGACTGGCGCTTTAAGGGTTAATAAGCTTATATAAAAACAACAGTCCAGATGTTTTATTTCACACATGTCATCCTCTCTAAATAGAAACCAACTTTATGGCATATGTGAACGGTGTAGATTCAGATCAGCCTGCACATCTGTACTATCTCATTTAGGTCTATGCTGTTCAATCCTAAAATTTTTAAGGCCCATGCATTCTATTAGCAGTCAAGTTAGACTCTAGTCAGACTGTGCAGATACAGCCATTTATTTCATCCAAAAAGTATCAGTATTTTTCTTATTTCTAATGAGGACCCACAACATTTGTTTTCATGGTGAGGTGCTTCCAATGAGTACCCACAACATATTTTTTGTTGAGAAAGGTATAGCATTTCTAATGAGTACACACAACATGTTTTCATCGAAAAATAAGAAAAATAATCTATGCTGATCACATGTCATAAGGTCAATTTCTGCTTGGAGAGGCTTAAATTAGTAACCATTGAAACATTCTTTCGTGGAGATTGATCATGAAATATTTTCTACGGTCATTCTCTCCCTTCCGCTGATTCAAGAAGGGCAGTTGTCAGTTTCTGGCGGAAGAATGTGCACAATACTGGTTAACCGCTTAGAGGACTAAGCCTGCCCAGTAAACGTGTGGTTAGGTAAACTGACCATGCTCGACATGATCCCATTGGGTTGACTGGGCCGTAAAACCTCAACACAAACAAAACTTTAAGTGCAGTATTTAACCTAGTATTCAGACAGACATGCTGAGTAAACAGTGTAGGCCTAGATCAGATACTTTAGAACACAGTGTCCAATCAGGGTCTGCACAGTTTGTCATGCATCCAGCTGATTTTAGACACATGAATGCATAGTAAAAATGGACTTGCTTAAATTTTATTACAAATACAGTAAGGAGTTAAGGTGTGCAAATATTTAGGGTAAATGTAGTGTTAATGTCTACACTCTTTGCGTAGGCTTGTCTGTACGAATACTTTGAGTGAACACTGATACTCTTGTAGATGAGTGAAAACTCATTCTTTACAAAATATCTATGAACCCTGTTGAGAACCCATTTTCATCATTTCAAATTTTCTATTTGAAATTTATTGATCTGTTGATAAATTTGATGAGAAGTTGCAAATGAATTTCTTGACCTGTTTGAGAACTTTTCTGAAGTAACTCAAAATGAATTTCCTAAAAAGATTGCATTGGTTAATAATAGACTTGAGGATTCTTTTTAGTTTTAGTGCCTTCTTGTTGGATGGGGGTAAAGATGATGACAGGTGTAAAATTCCTTCCACTGAGGTCTTATCATTTTGTGATCACTCCAAGAATGGGGTAGAACTTAAATACAAATCTCATTGATAGGTTCCCAAGTTCTGAAGCAAGTTGACAAGGAATTTCCCAACACATCAAATGAATTTAAATAGTAAAAGCTACAAATGATGTAAAACTTTATCGCCAGGTTTTGCAAGCATTTTGTATTTAAGAGCTATGATTTCACTGCAATAAATATTAACCCTTGTCATACTAAATAAATTAATAAGCCACGCCCACTTCTAACTGTCAGCCGATCAGATTACTTGATCCAGGGTTTGATACAAATTCACATACTGACTGACAAATAGAGCAGATCCAGATCAGTTGGTTTCTTAGAAGCCAACTGATCTGGATTTACACTGTTTTCAAAAGTGGAGCATATCCAAATTCAGCAGGACCAGTGTTAAATATTTACATATTTTAGTATCTATGCAATATAATGCAGTGAGCAAGCTGCCTTCATGGATGCAGGTTTTACCCACTGTAGGCCCAAAATGAGCAGCGCCATACAAAAATGTGCCTTTGGCATCTATGCAGAGAGCAAAGGACCAGACCAGCCTGCACATCTGCAGTCTGATCTGGAGCTTCAGTATCCGCTTACAGAATCATTGGATACTGTAGAAACTATCAGTGTATAAGAAATGTCCTTGGCAGGTTGTGAGACTTTTCTGGTTGATCTTAACCCTTGTCCTGCTGAATAAAGATGCCACACCCACTTCTAATTTTCAGCCAATCAGATTGATTGATCTGCATTATTGATATTAATTGACATGCTTAATGGCAAACAGTGCAGATCCAGATCAGTTGGCTTCTTCAGAAGCCAACTGATCTGGATCTACACTGTTTGCAAAGGCAGGGTATATCTGAGTTCAGCATGACAAGGGTTATCTTTACTGTTCCCATATCATATGCCACGAAGATACATTTCTCCTTGGCCTGGCCCAAATATGAACAGTGGACATCTGTTTCAGAAGTATCAGTAACATAATAAAGAATACAGTCATTCCATTTTGTTGTAAGAAAATCCCATTTATGTCTTTATTTTATTGCATTATGGATATAAATTTTATATAATGTCATTTTTGAGAGTAATTGGTATATTTTATTTGCAGATAATTGACAGGCTGTGACACTATAATGTTATATATTTGACTTTGAAGGAAGTTCTGTTGAAGGAAATAGCTAGTGCACACTTTAGGGTTGTAATTCTTTTGCATCCAGACCTGAAACCTAGTAATTGTTCAAGACTCATATCTGTCTATGATGTAAGACCTGGTCATTGTTCAAGACCTATTGTTACTGTAGGTTAATTGCTTAATAATGGCATGAGACTTAGTCTTTGCGAAAGACCTATTGTCAGTAGCCAATGTGCTTGTGATATGACTTCCAGCCATTATTTAAAATCCATTGTCACTTTAACCTTTTGCCTGTGACATGAGACCTTAATCATTGTTCTTGAGATGTTGTCATTGTTGCCTATGAAACCTAGTCATTTTTTCAAGATCCCTTGTCACTGAAGCCTAATTGCTGATATTCATTCTGGAAGACCCATTGGCACTGTGGTCTGTTTGCCTCTGACATGAGACCTTTTCATTGTTCAAGACCATTTCTCAGTGTAATCTATTTGTCTGAGACATGAGACCTATTCATTATTTTAGACTAATTGTCACAGTAGCCTATTTGCTTATGCCATGAGACCTAGTCATTGTTAAAGACCTATTGTCACTGTAACCTATTTGCCTATGACATGAGCCATTCAGTATTCAAGAGCTATTGTCAGTATCGCCTGTTTGCCTATGCCATGAGACTTTCTCATTGTCAATGTGGCCTATTTGTCATGATGTGGCACAGGCTTTGTTCAAGACCCATTGTCACTATCCTATTTTTCTGTGACACGAGACGGGGTGGTCGGGTGGTGCGAAGGTGCTGTGTATCTTACATCACTGGGGCGTCCAACTGATATTGGCTTACAGTTGGGCAAGGCCTGCTATCCTTGTAGTGGGTAAGGGTAGAGGGGGAATGTTTTTATTTCTTCTGTTTCTTCACTTTCTTTCCTGTTCCTCTTTCTTCCCTGTCCCCCTCTTTCATCTCCTCTACTCTCTCTTCTATCTCTTTTCTCCCTTTCTCTGGGAGGCGACACAAAATGACCCTCAGGGGTTGACGTGTCGTTAAACCCCAACACAATCAATGTGACACGAGACCTAGTCATTGTTCAAAACCCATTGTCACTATCCTGTTTATCTGTGACATGAGACTTACTCTTTGTTCAAGACCCATTGTCACTACCCTATTTGTCTGTGACATGAGACTAGTCATTGTTCCAGACCTGTTATAACTGTAATCTTATACATTCTGCAAGACCCTGTATTATTCATGTACCAACAGTGATATCCCAGACCAGATTGCGCTGATATGCAAGACCCCTGTATTATTCATGTACCAACAGTGATATCCCAGACCAGATTGTGCTGATATGCAAGACCCCTGTATTATTCATGTACCAACAGTGATATCCCAGACCAGATTGTGCTGATATGCAGACTGAGCTAGGTTGATGTGATGTGTCTATTGCCAGTAGAGTTATGCTTTGTGATACTTTATAAAGTCAGCTTTATAAAATTTAACAGTAAAAGATTTAAACGACACTTGGGAGTAATCTTAGTTTTATTGTCCTATATTTTGTGAATTTTAAATGCATGCCCAGACAAAGCAAAAATTGGACACATGCTAAAATCACCTGATACTTGGTATTAGATATAACATTTGCAGATGACCTGATTGTAGGCCAACATGACAGCTTGCATGATTAGCATAGCTCCAGATAAGATGAATATCCAGATATTATTTTTTCATATTTCACCATGAAAACATGTTGTGGGTACTCATTAGAAGTGCCTTACTGAGGCACTTCTAATGAGTACCCACAGCATATATGTTTTCATGGAGAAGTAAGAAAAATATCAATACATTTTGGTTAAAAGAAAGCATCTTATCTGGAGATGTGCGTCAGTAGCTCTCTGGATAAGAGGGGTATCCAGATAAAATAGTTTTTCTTATTTTCTGATGTTTAAAGAATTTTGGAGGTACTCACAAAGACAGTTCTAGAGAGTACACACACTGTATGTGTACATGAAGAATTACAAAAAACATATTACTTTCAGGCGAAGTAAAGCTTCTTATCTTGAGATAAGACGTCAGATTTAACCATTTAAGGTGGTGAATTTAAATAGCAACAGATAGCATTTCAATCCTTAAAGCACTAATCACAACAGCAGCAGCATTTTTTTTCGGAGAAAATAAGGCTTAGTATTTCATGTGAATTGTCTGCTAGATCAGATAATTTGCCAAGTCTTATTTTTCTTTGAAAAAATTGTAAAAAGGAATTTTAATTCATCTCCTATACAATTTCGCTTCAAAATGAAATGTCAAGTCTTGTTTTCAAAGAAGAAAAAATCAGTAAAACATTAGTGTGGCTATAATTGTAGGGTGGGGGAATGTGTCTTCTGTTTCTCCACTGTCATTCTCTTTTACTATTTTTGTCTGTCTTTTTCCTTTTTTTACTCCTGTGTCTATCCTTTAGTCCCTTTCTCATGAAAATGATGCAAAAATAACCTGCTGTTAAACCACTATCACAACACAAATAATAAACAGGCATTTGTCCACTACAGCATGCTAAAGGTTTGCAGGTGCACCAAACATGGAAAGTTGGAATTTAGTTAATGCTTTAGGAGAATGCTGGGTAAAAATTTAGCAGGCTACATTTTGAAATAGTTTTCTTATTTTCCCAAAAAAAGAGATTTGGCATTTCATGCAAATTGTCTCCTGAGGAGGCAATTTGCATGAAATGTTAAATCCTTTTTTTTTATAAAAAAAATAAGAAAAAATTCATCAGTTTGTCGTCTGCTGAATTTGCCCCATAGAGTGGTGAAGTCTAATGTTCATTGAAAATGCCATTGTTGCAATTCTGATTTGTGTGTAACTTTAACTGTTACAAGTAAAATTCTAGATAAGGTCACTTTTTGCAACCAAATCGACGTCAGTATTTCACTTATTTCTCTATAAAAAATACCCACCGGTGCTTTAGATACCCTTTTTGTTTTTATTTCTTCATTTAAACATATGTTATGAGTACTTATATGTTGTGGGTACCCATTAGAAGTGCCTCTTTGAGGCACTTCTAATGAGTACCCACAACATATGTTTTTATGAAGAAATAGGAATGATTTAAACATTTTTCGGTTGAAAAACAGTACCTTATTTAGAGCTGTGCCAAACCCCCTTATATAAAGCCTTGTTAAAGCTTAGCATTCTTGGAAAAATTTTCAGCAGACGACATTTTGAAATAGTTTTCTTATTTTTTTTCTCAGGAGACAATTTGCATGAAATGTTTTAAGTATATTTTCTGGGAAAAATAAGAAAAAAATATAACCAATTTGTTGTCTGCTGAGTTAGCCCAGAGAGTGGTAAAGGTTATGGGTTATGCAAGATCAGAAAGATTAGGCCTGCCTTGCAGTCAATATAACTCTAGCCCTTCCGGATTTAAAAAGAAAGATTGATTGATTTTAAATTTGTTTGGTTTATTTGTGCACTGACATGTAAGGTTTTATGTAGTTATCTGATTAGTTCACTGTTGGAACAGATCAAGTACCGATAATTGGCCCTATTTTTAAAATTGGTAAAGCATTACCATGCTGAATTTAACCCTTAAAACACTAAGCAAGGTTGTAGCAGACAACATTCTAAATAATATTTATTATTTTTCAGAGAAACTAAGACGACATTTCATGTGAATCATCTGCTGGGCAGATGATGGCAGATGATTCACATAAAATGTCATGCCTTATTTTCTCTGAAATACAATAAAAATCAAAATGTCTTCTGCTGCAGTTATGATTAGGGCTCTAATGGTTACATAATATAAATAAGCAATTTTAAAATAAGTTTCTTCTCATTTTAACCTGAAAATAGGACTTAATACTTTGATTCAAATTATGATCTATGACAGTAAGAAAATTATCTCTTTTCATCTCTTTTTTACACTCATATAAGTGTAGAGTGTTGCTGTGTCTTCCACAAAGTCAAGCATGGCAGTTACCCAAGTACTAACTGTAGTGTACGTTACTTCATAAAAATGCCAACCCCTCTGCCCATGCTGCCATAAAAGCTGGCTTCACAGCAAGACTATAAAAGTGATCTCTATACCCAGCACCTGCATTTCTCCATTTTCTCTTGACTTTGCCTGGAAGTCACAAACACTTTGCTGCTCAACAGCGAACTAAGGCAGGTGCCAATGCAATGCTACCAGGGACATCTATCCCTACAGTCAGGTCCCTGAGGTGGTAGTGTCATCTCCTATTCCTTGGCTGCCACCAGATGCAGGGTGTTTGCTGGGTCATCCATGAAGTCAAAGGTCATCCATCTGGGTACTAACCATTAACCCTTGCCATGCTGAATAAATTCAGAGGCCACACCCACTTCTAATTTCCAGCAAATCAGATTGCTTGATACAAATTCACATATTTAATGGCAAACAGTGTAGATCCAGATCAGTTGGCTTCTTCAGAAGCGAGCTGATCTGGATCTACACTGTTTGCAAAGGCAAGGCATATCTGGATTCAGCAGGTCTAGGGTTAAGTGCATTGCTTGAAAAAAGCTAATCTTTACCCACATTGCAGTAAAATCCGGCTTCTAGGACTGATCTATGTACCTGTAGGAGACATTTTGCATGAAATATCAGAGCCCATTTTCTGAAAAAAAAAAAAAAAAAAAAATATTTCAGAATGTCATCTGCTGAAATTTTTACCCAGTATGCAGAGTGTGATTGACCTGAAGTTCCTCTGATGTTATCATTTGTTTCAAAGGACTTCTTGTACTAAAATAGAACCAATATTTGTTATTTTGGTATAAAAAGTTTAACAAGTATCCCATTAAAGTGTTTTTTAACCAATAATAGCATTGCACAAATGCTTTCTTTAATCAAATTAAGTGTGATTTCCATTTTATCATGCACAAAAATAGCTCCTCTGATTAATTTGAATCAAGAAAATTAAGATGCTTAAAATCCTCATTGAATGCAAAAAAACCAACTAGAAATGTGTCCACAGTACACGGATGCCCCCGCTGTGGGGTACCTGACTATAAATGCAAAATTCTACCTGGTACAAATGTCTTAACCTGAGTCTAACAGGATCATGTACGTATGTATGTACGTACACACATTCATACAGAAGGACGTACATTGGTACACATGTACCCACGTACGGAAAACCGAAAAACTATATGCCCCGGCATCATTCAATTCGGGGGCATAAAAAAAAAGAAAACAATAAAAAAAAATCGAGTTACAAATGAAAGTCTGAGACAGTGATGGTTATAACGTTTGTATATATTTAGACAAAACAAACCTGAGCAAATAGTGTAGACACAGATCAGATGCCGCACAGTGCGGCATCTGATCTGGGTCTACACTTTGTTTGCCACTCATCCAGCAAAATTTTAGACTCATCAGCAAGTTCAATGGGCTTTTTCAAATTTAAGGACAAGTATGCATGGGCAATAACCTACATTGTCAACATGGTGTTATGTAAATAGCTGTAATTGTAACATTTGTTCGATTTTATGAAAATTGCTATGCTCACCAAATGTTCAATTTGGTGCTGTATCTTACCAAAAATGCACACTGTACAAATTCTAGCTGTTGTAGTTACCTTGTATGAGAAGTTGATAGTGTCTGGGTGACCCTCGGGGGTGACCAAGTGGCTAGCGCTTCTGACTTTCAATCAAGAGGTTCCGAGTTTGAATACCTTGAGGCGGAATCCAGCTTATGACTGTATGGAACGTTATTGCATAGAGCCTTTCATTATCATTCTTTCATCTCTGGATATGACTTATATAATGTTGAAAGGGAAGTAAATCATCGTCATTATCATATGAGAAGTAGTTTTATGTGGTATTGATATTTCTGATACTAATTAACCCTTGTCATGCTGAATTACTACCCACTACTAACTTTCAGCCAATCAGATTGCTTGATCCGGATTTTTGCAATTAGTTCACATACTTTGGTGAATTACTACCCACTACTAACTTTCAGCCAATCAGATTGCTTGATCCAGATTTTTGCAATAAGTTCACATACTTGATGGCAAATAGTGCAGATCCAGATCAGTTGGCTTCTTCAGAAGCCAACTGATCTGGATCTACACTGTTTGCAAAGACAGGGTATATCTGGGTTCAGCATGACAAGGGTTAAGTGGAAACAGTTCATATTCTAAGGGTATATAAATGAAAACAGACCAAGTTTTTGTGTTCCCTTTGAGATAGGGATTGGTATGATGGTAGAAAATTTAGTCCGACACTGAAAGAAGTGTCATTTTCTTGAGTCCTACCCTTGAAAATATATCATGACTGCACAGTTATTCCAGATATCTGATAAGACATATTAGAAACTTCTGACTGAGATATCGAGTAACAGTTACATTCTAACTTTCCAATAAATTAATTTTCTCAATGTTATCATTTCACAGTTTAATCTTTACCGCTCTCCTGGCTAATTCAGCAGGTGACAAATTGATGATATTTTTCTTATTTTCCCAGAAAACAGGCTTTGACATTTCATGCAAATTGTCTCGGTTGGAGACAATTTGCATGGAATGTCAAAGCCTGTTTGTTTTGGAAAAATAAGAAAAGTGTTTCAGTATGTCGTCTGCTTAAACTCTACCCAGCATGCACAGCCTAAAAGCTTGATAATGATCCAGTGTTAGAAAATAGTAAGAATGTTGAAATTATGACCCTGACTAGGAAGAGTGTATTAAGACAGATATTTTCTTATTTTTTTACAGTAATTTCTCAAAGTTTTTGAACCTCCTAAAGGTGCATGCATACACTTTGTAGATTTACTGCCAGTTTTTGACAATGGAGACAACTTGTGATTTTCAGTTTGCTTTCCTGTATACCAGTTCCCCTATGAAATGGGGGTCTACTCCAAAAGGAAAGAATTTGCTCCCACGAGGAGCAAATTCTTTTCCTTTTTGAGTAGACCCCTTTTCAGAAGAGACAAAACCATTTTGACAGAGTTTCTCCCTTGAAGGTGTATTCTTCCCCCTTAACTCCTTACTATACTTTAACTAATCCTGTTCCTTACACAGGTATCAGCATCCAGCAACACCCAGATTTTGTGGAGGCACAGGTTGATCTTGGCTTTCACTGTTCCTAGATATCTCTTCTTTTGACAGAGCATAATTTTTAAGGTCTTTACAGTACACTGTGAACATTCTCACTGTAGAAACCAAAGAAACAAATACTGTATTTAGCCTAAGAATTGGGACAGACAGTCCTGTGCAAACAGTGTAGACCTAGGTTAGCCACCATAGAACAAGGTGTCTGATCAGGGTCTACTTGTTTGCCACTCATCTGGCCATTTTTAGACACATCACAATAAGTAAAATGGACTTTTTTTTTTTTCAAATTTTAACTTGTGTCCTGCTGAATAAATTAAGATGCCATGCCCACTTCTAATTTTCAGCCAATCAGGTAACTTGATCCAGGGTTGTTGATACAAATTCAAATACTGAATGGCAAACAGTGCAGATCTAGATCATTTGGCTTTGTCAGAAGTCAACTGATCTGGATCTAGACTGTTTGCAAAGGCAGGGCATTACCAGATTCAACATGACAAGGGTTAAAACAATTATTGTTCAAGATATTTATGATAAGCATGGTACACTTTTAACATACTGGAAGAAAAAAAAAAAAAAAAAAAAGAAAACAAAAACAAAAGAAATTGATTTCACAACACATGGATTCATTTTACTCTTTATTTTTTTTCAGGGAGGCCATTGCCCTTGCCAAAGTGAGATTATCTCCCTTGGATCCTGCCTTGGAAGAGTTGTACACCTTGTGGGCTCATCAACTCACAAAGGATGGAAACTATGAACAAGCTGCAAAATGGTAGGTACAGTATTTATCCTAAATATAGGGGCAGACAGGCCTGAGCAGACAGTGTAGACCCAGATCAGATGCTGAAAAGCTGTTGACCTTAAAATGTTGTTTTTTTTTCTCACTCAAAATACAGCTCGATCACACTTCATTTAATGTTTAACATGTAAATTTTACCACCAAAAAAACAAAAATTTTCAGAAAAAATTCTGATATTCTTCATATTTCTGCTCAAAACATAGATTGTGGGTACTTGTTAGAACTGCCTCGGCAAGGCAGTTCTAACAAGTACCCACAATCTATGTTTTTGAGCAGAAATAAGAAAAATAATGTATACCCCTGTAAACTCAAGTTTTACTATATAAAAGTGGGGTTAAGGGGGTAAAAAATATATAGGCATGTTTTCCTGAAGGTTATGCTTTTTGGGGAAAATATCACTTTTTTGTCATATGTTAGGCCAGAGTTTTTTATCTTTAGGTTTGCCAGAGATTTCTTAGAAAGTTGCTGTCTGGAGGTAGGAATAAAATAAAAATAATTATGTGAAAAAACTTGGGTTGATGAAATAAAATAATTTTCAAACAAAAAAATATGTAAAAATGCGATATTTCAGCCCTAAATTCAAAGGGTAGGGACATAAAATAAAAATAAAGATTGAAATGCAAATTTTATTTTTCTGGAGGGGCTAAAATCATAGGGTAAGCTCTCCCATAAACCTAAAAATAATAAAAAAAATAAAAAAAAAAAACTGTGGCCTTAACATTTTTCAAAAGAAGACAATTTTTGTAGATAGGGGCTACTCTAAAAGTAAAGATTTTGTTCCCAGAGGAGCAAAGTACATTGGACCCTCTTTATTAGATGGTTCATTATAAAATGCTTTCATATATAAGACAGATTAAATGTGTACCCAAAAGTGTTGTATCCAAACAAAAAATGTATAGATTATATAGAAAAATGACCATTTATGGTCATTTTTCTATATAATCTATACATTTTTGTTTGGATACAACATGGTCATTTAGCTAACCCGGTTTCTGTTTTGGATCCCGCTAAAAGTGTTAATAAAGAGGATGTGATTGGTTACCTTTCAAGTGATTACCGTGAGCAGGGAGGTAAATATTTCCCTGTCAGATTTATTTCCCTTGTAGATATGTTCATTTCCCTTAAAATGTACATTTGTAATTTGCTCACTTTATCTTTAAGAAGACAATATTTTCAACCTTAATTGTAATGTGTTATACACCGCCACATGGCAGTGGCGGGGTATTATGGTTTGTTCTTGTCATGTGTCCATTGGTCTGTTCTACCATTTGTTTATCCATCTGTATTTTCATTTCAAGATGATAATTGAGTAAATATCAGTGGATTTTCACCAAACTTGTAATATGCATTGATATTGTGAAGATCTGGTTTGTATTGCTAATTGGCACATTTCGTCAATTTTAGCAGTTATCTGTTCACCACACGGTTATGGTGGGATATTAGCATTTCACATGTTTATTACAGCAATTACATAGCATGTTGCAGTCTTCTCTCACTATTATGGGTTTCTTGTCTGTATTCAGCCACCTTGCCATGAAACAAGTACAAGATGCAGCAAAACTTCTTGCCAGACGGTATGACCAGTCAAGCCTGAAGACTGCCGCCCACATTTCCATGATAGCCAATGATAAGCAGCAAGGCCTTATGTACACACAGAAAGTAGTCCAGCAACATCTGCTGCAGAATGAGTGGAAGAATACATATTCCTACCTCAAAGAGCAAAAAGGCCTTCAAGTATGTCAACAGATTTATTGCAGCTTCTGTAAATTTTCAGCAAATTTGACATCTTGAAATATGTTTTTATTTTACCAAAAAATAGTCTGTCTCCTTAGGATGCAATTTGCATGAAATGTTGAAGTCTATTTGTGGATAAAATGTCCTCAATTTGTCATCTGCTGAATCTGCCCAAAGAGTGGTAAAAGTTAAATGATAAAAAAAGCATGGTTTGCATGTCAAAAAAAAAGAAAGATTTCCGTAGCATTGTATTTATAGCAGCTCTGGAAAGGCCCATTATGGTTTGCATTCTGGGTAAAATTTCAACAAATAACCTTTTGAAACATTTTTATTTCTCCATGTAAATAGGGTTTTACATTTCATGCAGACTTACTGACCAATTTATCCCAAGTACTTGGACAGACAAGCCTGAGGTCGCGGGTTAAACCCCCGCCCAGGTCGGCAACATTCTTTTGTGGAGATTGATCATGAAATATTTTCTACGGTCATTCTCTCCCTTCCGCTGATTCAAGAAGGGCAGTTGTCAGTTTCTGGCGAAAGAATGTGCACAATACTGGTTAACCGCTAAGAGGACTAAGCCTGCCCAGTAAATGTGTGGTTAGGTAAACTGACCACACTCGACATGACCCCATTGGGTTGACTGGGCCGTAAAACCTCAACACAAACAAAGCCTGAGCAAAACAATATAGACCCAATTCTGATGCCACAGACTGGGCATCTGAAGGGGTCCACACTGTTTGCCTTACATCCAGCAGTTTTATACACATCAGACGGTTATGAATTGGAGTTGTTCAAATTTTAGGATGAATATGGTAAGCAATTCAGGTGTTCAAATACTTAGGGTAGTTGCCAAGCAGAAGAGTCACATAAAATTTTAAGACTTATTTTTCTCAAAAAAAAAAAAAAAAAGAGAAAAATAAGCATGTAGTCTGCTACAAATTTCGCTTGGTGTTTGAACACTTAACCATGCTATGGGGAGATTCAGCAGACAACAAGCTGATAAAAATTGTCTAATTTTTCCTGAAAACAGGATTTGATATTTCATGCAAATTGTCTCCTAAAGGAGACAATTTGCATGAAATATCAAATCCTGTTTTCTGGGAAAAATATTTCAATATTTCCCATGGTCTGCTGAAAATTTTACTCTAAGTGTTAAGCATTAAGGGTTAATTTGGCATTTTTGATAAAATAACAGAACATATGAGGTTCTCCAAATAAAAAGCAACTTATGCATCAAGGTAGACTCATATCAGCTTGTGCATCATACAGTCTGATCAGCTCCTATACATAATGTATGGACTTTAACTATTCTGTTAGTGAACAGCATAGATTCTGATCAGAATGCAAGGATGAGCAGGCTGATCTTGGTCTACGCTGACTACAAATACCATAAGGTGGATTTATGTTTTCAGGGGATCATATGCTAATTTAATACAATTTAAAATACTGCAAACAGTCAAGCATATAAAACTATCTTATCATGCCGGAAACTTTGACGTAACTGCCACATCTCTTCTGACAGTTTGTGCTGTTGATGAAGCAAAATTAGCAGCAACATTATAAATATTTATGGATGTCTAAATAATGATAAACAAGCAAGGTTGAACATTGCCTTGACCTTAGATGGGCAGCATGCTGAATAAAGATTTCAGCAGGAAATACACTGGAGATCCAATACATCGCGGTCCGTTATTTCGCGATATCCAGTATATCGCGAATCGTCCGTGGACCCCAAATTTACCATGACCATAAAAAAAAAAAATAAGTAAATGGTTTTTTTACTTAATTTGAAAAAAAAAAAAAAAAATGACTGTAATTCGTTGCGGTATTGATTTTTCGCGCATATCCAAACGCGAAATCGCGTCACGCATTATGACCAAACAATCCAATTAGTGTCAATCAGTACACAGATTGATAATAATTGGCAATCAATTAATATTAATCGCCGCACTTGTCATAATCAGTGTCATAATTGAGTACATGTTCTCAGTGCTCAATCAATTAACGATGTCCACGCGCTGTCTATTTAACTTGGGGTCTTCAAGTTGGGCTAAGATGGTTGGAGGCCTCAGACAGAAGTACAGCCGTAGAAGTGACTCATCTGAGAAATATTTTACATCGGGCAAAGGCTGAGGCACGAGAATCCTGCAGACAGACAATGCTGACAGATTTTTTCTTTAGAAATTAGGCCCTAATTCTGCCCCCGCAGACGAAAACGGTCCTTTTCAGGACCAACAAATAATAAGAAAAGAGTAGCCTTATGATGTTGCCTATCTGTCCTAAACACCCAGTTCGTAGCCCTCCCACTTTACACTTTCCCAGCAAGTAATAATTTAACAAATAAAAATAAATAAAGTATGAAAGAATTAAAAAGATCAAAAGATAAATAGAATAGTTTTTGGGCCCGCAGCAGACGAAAGAAGCGAAGGGAAGCAACCCGAATTGCCTCAGCAAAAGTCCGTGATATTCTATTCTATTCTATCCTTAGGATATGCGAGTTGCCCCCCTTCATCCAAAATGGCGTCCTCGCTTGACATTTCCGCGAACAAATGATTTTAAACGTCGTTTATCAGCTAGTCTCGATTAAAGTTAATTGGTAGACATAATCTCCCAGTGTAAATACTGCCATTGAGTAATTCTAAACCTACTATACTGATGTAATGTGGCCGATAGCTTTACTGACAGCCGTTTGGTGTTGATTGATTAGCGGCGTCTCAGCAAACTACCACCCCAGCTTATATCGCGATCCGGATATATCGCGGTAGCGGAACTTGGACCCCAAGCACCGCGATATATTGGATCTACAGTGTATTTTGAAATAGTTTTCTGATTTTTCTCAGAAAGTAAGCTTTAACATTTCATACAAATTGTCACCTAATGCACAAAATGTCAATCTATTTTTTTAGGAAAAATAAGAAATGTATCAAATTGTCATCTGCTGAATCTACCCAGAGAGTGGGAAAGGTTAAGTCACTCTGATTAAAAAATTATCTATATGCATACAGTATGAATCCAGTTCTGCCTGTCCTTCTGCGTTATTAGAATCAGGGCTGAATTGGTCAATAACCTAATACTCTATTTACCATAAGTATTAGGACACCTCAACTCCTTACCATACTTGATCTAAAATTTGCCGGCCTCGGTGGCTCAGTTGGATGCGCCGTCCGACTGGAGACCAGGAGGTCGCGGGTTCAACCCCTGCCGAAGTCGGCAACATTCTTTCGTGTAGATTGATCATGAAATATTTTCTACTGTCATTCTCTCCCTTCCGCTGATTCAAGAAGGGCAGTTGTCAGTTTCTGGCGAAAGAATGTGCACAATACTGGTTAACCGCTTAGAGGACTAAGCCTGCTCAGTAAACGTGTGGTTAGGTAAACTGACCGGGCTAGACATGACCCTATTGGGTTGACTGGGCCGTAAAACCTCAACACAAACAAATGATCTAAAATTTGAACAAGTACAATTTACTTCCCGATGTTACGTCTAAAAATTGCTGGATGAATGGCAAACAGTGTAGACCCAGATGAGATGCTGCATTCTGCAGCATCTCATCTGGGTCTACACTGTTTGCTCAGGCTTCTATCTGCATACATATGGTAAATATGGTTTGCTTTAGGAATGCACAGCATATGATCCTAGAAAAATATTTTCCCCTGAAAGGGTTAAATATATTTTAATCTTCTCTTACGTAGATGATTCAAATGGAATAGAAAGCTCTGTTTTCAAGCAAACATTTGAAAAATGTTTTATAATGCTATCATATTTTAACCCAGCTCTGATCACAAGTGCAGCAGATGACATTTTGAAATTAAGGGGTAAGAATCATATATAGGGCTTGGAACAGGTTACTAGGGGTAATGGCCTGTAGATGATAACTGAGTTTGGATGATCCTTGATCCTGATTCATAGCATCCAGAAGGCTTTCTAAACCCTTTAAGTGCCAGTCACAGCTGCAGCAGACGGCATTTTGAAATTTTTTTTTTTTTTTCATTTTTATTTTTTCAAAGAAAATAAGTTGACATTTCTTGTGAATTGTATGCCAAGCAGACAATTCACATGAAACATCAAGACTGATTTTCTCTGAAAAAAAAAATGATTGTCATCTGCTACAAAGTTTGATTGGTGCTTTAAGGGTTAAAAATTGCAGCAGAAAACATTAAGATTTTTTTTTTTTTTTTACATTTTTCAGAGACAATAAGAATTGGCATTTCATTTGAATTATCTAGACAATTCACATGAAATGCCAAGTCTTACTTTTTCTAAAAAGGTAATTAAAAAAATAGAATGTCTGTCTACTACCATTTTGTTTAGCACTTTAACCTGTTTTGGTCTTTGGTTCTTTTCCATGTCTACATTTGTAGCTCCCTCCCTGTCAATGGCATGGTTGTTCTCACAATATCTGTCGGAACTGATTCAGACAAAGAATGTAATTGAAAACTTCTTGGACAAGCTAGAAAAGTGTTTTTAAATAGAATTCTGATTTTTCTTTCATTTAGAATAAAAACCATGCAAAAAAACATTTTTTCCATGTACATGTAATGTCAAAAGGAAAATTTGTTTGTTGTTTTTGTGGGATAATGATAGTTTTCACACTGACTGACAGAATTAACACCTCATTTCAACACTTGAAAGCTGTAAATATCATGGCATTAGAATTGCAAATGTTTTAAAAACCTTTGTATAATTTGCATATCTCCAGGTAAGACACTGTTTCAACCAAAAACATAGATATTTTCTTATTTCCCCACAGAAATGTATGTTGTGGGTACTCATTAGAAGTGCCTCATTGAGGCACTTCTAATGAGTACCCACAACATATGATTTCATGGAGCAATAAGAAAAAACAATTGTGGATATTTCTCTTATCAGGATCTATGATTCTGGCCCATAAATATGCATTTTTTCAATCAAGCAGTACTAACATTTTTTTCTGTTTCTCCATGAAAACATATGTTGTGATACTCACCAGTTCAGTTACAATGAGTACCCAAAACATGTTTTCTTGGAGAAATGAAAAAAGCAACATCTTGATTTTCTTTTATCTAGAACTATGTTGGTTAATGGTTCAAGGTTGTTACAATTAAAGTACAAATTACTGCAGACAAAACAAACTTGCCCGCACATATTTATTCAGGTCCAGATCTCCAAGAGAAATATTGGCATGCTTTGGTTTTACAGTTTTGAAATACCGTATTTGACCTAATTATGGCGCATACCTCTATACCTGCACAGTAAAGTGGATTTTGCTGCAACTGCTTTACCAAGCAGGAACGATTGTCTGGCATTGGCATTGTCATCATTGTTATTATTGGTGTCAACAATATTGTCTGTGCATTTAGCTTTGTTTCTCAGACACCAAGGCTGCTGGTCTAATGAAATTTCATACACCCTGCCCACTGCCCTCAACCGTTACTAACCTTGACCTACTTTTCAGGCATTGCTGAACAATGTTCAGTCTGTGTGTTTAGCTCCATTTCTTGAACACTACCAGCAGTCGTGACACAGCCAGTCAGCAAAATTTTTGTGTAGTCTTCATAAAAGCACATATAGGTTCTCGTTTGAATTACTTCAATTTGAATACCAACATATACTTTTACAAAGAAAATTGGGGAAAAAATATTGCATAAGCATCATTAAGTAATCCTCTCATGAAGTCTCCTACTGAGCTTTCTTTAAAGTGTGCCCTTGTTAGCGGGATATTTTACTATAATTTTTTTCCAGTATTTTGAAAAACCTAAATGCACAGTGTGGTAATTAGGTAGAATAAGGTATACCTGTTTTGTAGATTCTTATCATCTAATGCAAACTTTGCCATATTCAGAAAGAAATTACATAATTTTAGGAATTTAAATTTAGAGCACATCACGAAAACATGCCTATATAACTTTGACCCCCTTAAAACCCACTTTTATATAGTAAAACTGGGGTTTACAGGGGTATACATTATTTTCCTTATTTCTGCTCAAAAACATAGATTGTGGGCACTCTTTAGAACTGCCTTGTCGAGGCGGTTCTAACGGGTACCCACAATCTATGTTTCGAGCAGAAATATGAAAAATATCAGAATTTTTTATTTGAAATTTTTCATTTTTTGATAGTAAAATTTTCAGTATATTTTAATAGGCGTGTTTCTGTAATGATGCTATTAGCATCATACAACCAGCAGATGTTGATCTTTTTTTTTTTTTTCTTGAAAATAAGGCTTCATATTAAAGTTTCTGTCTTAGAGGGGAATGTTCTCTGATATTCTGAGATCAATAATAATCCAGGTCAAGTAACATAATGATTTCTTTCATATTAAATGCAAATACTTTCAGGCCAGTGATCTCCCTTGGTGGTGTATCCATTTATCTTAGGACTTCAGGAGACCGGATACACTTGATAGATTTTTCACACTTGTTTACAAGGGAGATAACTTTTGCAACTTCCTTTTTTTACTTTTCTGCATTCCAAGCCCCTTTCTGAAGAGGGATCTAGGCCTGGTCTACTCTAAAAGGAAAGAATATGCTCCCAAGGGGGAGCAAATTCTTTATTTTTATAGCAGATCTCTTTTCAGAAAGGTGGCCAAAAAAAAAGGAAAAAAAAGTTTTAGAGTTGCCTCCCTTGAAAATATGTTCATTCTACTTTAGATATACTAAACAGATACATGCAGATGAAGATTTTCTGCAGATTTGTTTATGCTTAATGATAAAATGCATTGAAATTTCATGCATAGATGGTAATTTTATTCATTACAGTATATCCTTTGTTTGAATGTTTGACGGGACAATTACTTTTTTAACCCTTAAATCACTAAGCTAAATTGTAACAGATGATATCGAGGGTTGAGCGCAAGACTGGCGTAAGTCAGATGGTTGTTTTTCCCCAAACCTAATCTCCTCACCATGAAGGCGTTATGAAGATTACAACATTTCTTTCTGTAAACAATGAAAATTTAGGTGCCATTGCTCGTATGAGCAATGGCACCTAAATTTGCATTGTTTACAAAGGGGTCCAAGTTGCCCCTAAACAAGGGTTTAAAAAATATGTTTGAGTTACTATAGTCTTGCGCTCAACCCTCGATATTCTAATTATTTTTTTTTACCATTTTTCAGAAAAAATATGATTTGGCATTTCATATGAATTGTCTGCTTTGTATTGTTTCCATATTCACTGGTTTATGAAGCTGTTTCTGGTTACAAACTCCTCACCTGTAAAGTTTTGGCCATTTCGAATTTTGTTCAACAAAGTAATGTACTCACATTTTCAGGCAATATCTATCAGTTTTTTTTTTTGTTTTTTTTTTTGTTTTGTTTTTTTTTTTAGCTCACCTGAGCAAAAGCTCAGGGTGAGCTATTGTCATCACCCTATGTCCGTCGTCGTCCGTCTTTCGTCGTCAACAATTAGTTTGTTAACACCCTAGAGGTCACAGTTTTGACCCAATCTTGATGAAACTTGGTCAGATTGTTTGCCTCTATGAAATATAGGTCAAGTTCGATACTGGGTTAGTTGGGGTCAAAAACTAGGTCACCAGGTCAAATCACAGGAAAAACTTGTTAACATTCTAGAGGTCATAGTTTTGACCCAATCTTGATTAAACTTGCTCAAAATGTTTGCCTCTATTAAATCAAGGTCAAGTTCGAAACTGGGTTACTTGGGGTCAAAAACTAGGTCACTGGGCCAGATCAGCAGAAAACCTTGTTAACACTCTAGCGGTCACATTTTTGAAGCAATCATCATGAATCTTGCTCAATATGTTTGTCTTGATGATTTCTAGTTCAAGTTCGAAACTGGGTAACTTGGGGTAAAAAACTAGGTCACTGGGCCAGATCAGCTGAAAACCTTGTTAACACTCTAGCGGTCACATTTTTGAAGCAATCATCATGAATCTTGCTCAAAATATTTGTCTTGATGATTTCTAGGCCAAATTCGAAACTGGGTCACTTGGAGTCAAAAACTAGGTCACCGGGCCAAATCAGCAGAAAACCTTAACACGCTAGCGGTCACATTTTTGAAGCAATCATCATGAATCTTGGTCAAAATGTTTGTCTTGATGATTTCTAGGTCAAGTTTGAGACTGGGTCACATGGTATCAAAAACTAGGTCACCAGGCCAAACCAGCAGAAAACCTTGTTAACACTCTAGTGGTCACATTTTTGAAGCAATACTCATGAATCTTGCTCAAAATATTAGTCTTGATGAGTTCTAGGATATGTTTGAAACTGGGTCATGTGGGGTCAAAAACTAGGTCACCGGGCCAAATCAGCAGAAAACCTTGTTAACACTCTAGCTGTAACATTTTTGAAGCAATCATCATGAATCTTGGTCAAAATGTTTGTCTTGATGATTTCTAGGTCAAGTTCGAAACTGGAACACCTGGGGTAAAAAACTAGGTCACCTGGCGAAATCAGCATAAAATCATGTTATCACTCTAGCGGTCACATTTTTCAAGAAATCATCATGAATCTTGCTCAAAATGTTTGTCTTGATGAGTTCTAGGTCAAGTTCGAAACTGGGTCACTTGGATTCAAAAACTAGGTCACTGGGCCAAATCAGCAGAAAACTTTGTTAACACTCTAGAGGTCACATTTTTTAAGCAGTCATCATGAATCTTGCTCAAAATGTTTGTCTTGATGATTTTTAGGTCAGGTTCAAAACTGAATCACCTGGGGTAAAAAACTAGGTCACCTGGCCAGATCAGTAGAAAACCTTGTTAACACTCTAGTGGTCACATTTTTCTAGCAATCATCATGGATCTTGCTCAACTTGTTTGTCTTGATGATTTCTAGGTCAAGTTTGAAACTGGGTCACTTGGGGTCAAAAACTAGGTCACCTGGCCAAATCAGCAGAAAACCTTGTTAACACTCTAGCGGTCACATTTTTGAAGCAATCATCATGAATCTTGGTCAAAATGTTTGTCTTGATGATTTCTAGGTCAAGTTTGAAACTGGGTCACATGGGGTCAAAAACTAGGTGACCTGGCCAAATCAGCAGAAAACTGTTAACACTCCAGAGGTCACATTTTTTAAATAATCATCATAAATATTGCTCATATTTGACCTTGACCTTTATTCCACAGTCCATTAGACATGCTACATTGTCTTACTTGTTAATATAATCATTTTGAACTTTGATCAGAATGTTTGCCTTGATCAGTTCTAGATCAGGCTCTCAAAGTAGCCGGCCTCGGTGGCTCAGTTGGATGCGCCGTACGACTGGAGACCAGGAGGTCGTGGGTTCAGCCCCCGCCGAGGTCGGCAACATTCTTTCGTGGAGATTGATCATGAAATATTTTCTACGGTCATTCTCTCCCTTCCGCTGATTCAAGAAGGGCAGTTGTCAGTTTCTGGCAAAAGAATGTGCACAATACTGGTTAACCGCTTAGAGGACTAAGCCTGCCCGGTAAACATGTGGTTAGGTAAACTGACCGCGCTCGACATGACCCCATTGGGTTGACTGGGCCATAAAACCTCAACACAAACAAACTCTCAAAGTGCTATGATGCTCAGGTGAGCATTACAGGGCCATGATGGCCCTCTTGTTTTTTTTCACCTTTGTAATGGTTTTATTCATCATGGAGAGTAGGACAGTGAAATTTTACACCCCTGAAAGAAGCAGAGATTTTTTTCAAAGAAATTTAATATGTTAATATGACTATCAGTGGATTTAAGAGACAAATGCACTATTGTTTTCATTTGTAAAGATGGGGATGGGGTTTCACCTGTCATGCAGCTTATCCCTGTGTTTCACAATATGATAAAAGGGCCTTTATGTATGTAAACAACAAAGGCCCAGATCAGCCTGCACATTTGTGAAGTCTGATCAGGCCTTCTCTGTTCATCATGAAAACATGCCTATATAATTTTGACCCCCTTTAACCCCACTTTTATAAAATAAAACTAGGGTTTACAGGGGTATACATTATTTTTCTTATTTCTGCTCAAAAACGTAGATTGTGGTACTCATTAGAACCACCTCACTGAGGCAGTTCTAATGAGTACCCACAATCTATGTTTTTGAGCATTTTCGAGGAGAAATATGATGGTAATCATTAGAACTGCCTCGCTGAGGCAGTTCTAATGGAACTGCCTCGCTGAGGCAGTTTTAACAAGTACCCACAATCTGTGTTTTTGAGCAGAAATATGAAAAATATCAGAAATTTTATTTGAAAATTTTCATTATTTGGTGGTAAAATTTTCAGTATATTTGAAAAGGCATGTTTTCGTAATGATGTATTTATATGTATTCTGTAAGCAGGCACTGAAGGCCCTGATGAGACTGTGCAAATGCTTGATCCCCCAAATAAGGGCCCTTTTCCCAAAATGCATATGTAAATTTACTTGTGACTTATTTTGATATATTGTTATTTATCTTATGTTGTTTTAAGGTGTTTATGACAGAGCTGACCAAACTTGGTGTGTTTGATATCATATGTAGTTTTACCTCTCTACTTACATGCTGTTTTCAGGTGTTTATGACAAGATACTGTTTTCAGGTGTTTATGACAACAAATAGTGTACATGAGATGTTGAGCACAGAGCTGACCAAACTTGGTGTGTTTGATATCACATGTAGTTTTACCTATCTACTTACATGCTGTTTTCAGGTGTTTATGACAAGATACTGTTTTCAGGTGTTTATGACAACAAATAGTATACATGAGCTGTTGAGCACAGAGCTGACCAAACTTGGTGTGTTTGATATTGTATGTAGTTTTACCTATCTACTTGGTGTTTATGACAACAAATAGTATACATGAGATGTTGAGCACAGAGCTAACCAAACTTGGTGTATTTGATATTGTATGTAGTTTTACCTATCTACTTGGTGTTTATGACAACAAATAGTATACATGAGATGTTGAGCACAGAGCTGACCAAACTTGGTGTGTTTGATATCATATGTAGTTTTACCTATCTACTTACATGCTGTTTTCAGGTGTTTATGACAACAAGTAGTATACATGAGATGTTGAGCACAGAGCTGACCAAACTAGGTGTTTTTGATATTGACAAGAGCAAATTTACCAACTGGAATGAAGAAAAAACTCACAAGACCATGTTACCAGGTATATTTTTAAATTGAAATTATTTAACCCTTTAAGTGCAGTCGACATTTCATGTGAGTCATCTGCTTGGCAGACAATTCACATGAAATGTCAAGACTTGTTTTCTCTGAAAAAAAAAAAAAAAATTTGAATGTTTTCTGCTACAAATTTTACTTGGCACTTTAATGGTTAATAAACCCCGACATATTAAGCAACTACAGAATTAATTTGCATTGATCTTTATACGCCCGTTTGAAAAACGGGACGTATTATGTTTCGGGGTATGGCGTCCGTCCGTCCGTAAACTTTTTTCGTTTCCAGCTAACTCCTCATACAGTTTACATCCGATCAAGCTGAAACTTGGTATATAGTTAGACCATGATGTGGCACAGTGCATATTGTTTCGGGGTTACAGTCCACCAAATGTTTGCAGAGTTATGCCCCTTAGAAAATTTCTGTAAACTTTTCATTTCCGGTTAACTCCTACATTTTACATCCGATCAAGCTGAAACTTCATGTATAGTTAGACTATGATGTGGAGCAGCGCATATTGTTTCAAGGTTACAGTCCACCAATATTAGCAGACTTACGCCCCTTTGAAAATTTCAGTAGACTTTTCGTTTCCGGCTAACTCCTCCTACAGTTTACATCCGATCAAGCTGAAACATGATTTGTAGTTAGACCATGATGTGGAGCAGCGCATATTGTTTCAAGGTTACAGTCCACCAAATATTAGCAGAGTTATACCCCTTTGAAAATTTCTACTAATTTTTTGTTTCTGGCTAAATCCTCCTACAGTTTACATCCAATCAAGCTGGAACTTCATGTAAAATTAGACCATGATGTGGAGCAGTGCATATTATTTCGAGGTTACAGTCCACCAAATATTAGCAGAGTTATGCACCTTTGAAAATTTCAGTAAACTTTTTGTTTCTGGCTAAATCCTCCTACAGTTTACATCCTATCAAGCTGAAACTTGATTCGTAGTTAGACAATGATGTGGAGCAGCGCATATTGTTTCAAGGTTACAGTCCACCAAATATTAGCAGTTCAACCCCTTTGAAAATTTCTATTAATTTTTGTTTACGGCTAAATCCTCCTACATTTTACATCCGATCAAGCTGAAACCTACACGATGATGTGGAGCAGCACATATTATTCCAAGGTTACAGTGCACCAAATATTTGCAGATTTATGCCCCTTTAAAGTTTTTGTAAACTTTTCGCAGCATATTGTTTAGAGGTAATAGTGTGCCAAAGGCTCATATGAGCTTATAATATAGCCATGCTTCTGTGGTGTGTCCTCTGTCAGAAAGCACTTCTCCGTGGAAGCAGCACACTTCTCCCTTTTTTTATAGGGAGAAGTCATTTCTCCCTTAATTTCTGGGCCAGCTTGGACCCTTAGGTTACAGTTCATCAAATATCAGCAGAGATTATGCCCCAATGAAATTTTTTTAATTTTTTTTTTTTTTTTTTTTTTTTTTTTTGTAATTCCACTTACAGTTTATATCCGGAGCACTGAATTATACAGAAGCCAGTTTATGTGCTGCATTTTATTACTTGCCACGGGCGTATAATGCCCCGCTTGGCGGAGCTCTTGTTGTCCCTGCACTCAATGTAGACCCTGATCAGACTGCTCCTTTAGGAGCAGTCTGATCTGGGTCTGCATTGTTTGCATATGTCATTTAGTCAGAAGCTTTGGTGTTTGAAATTTTACGACATTAATTTTACCGTACCCCACAATCATCAAATCGATTTATAACTTAAATAATGTTGAAAGAGAGGTGAAGTCTGGGATTATCTTGCCCACCAATGTGTTTATAATTGAAATTGCCTCCTCCTAGGTTGTATACGTTGATATGCATGGGCTTATTACAATTTGGGTCAACCGGCCTCGGTGGCTCAGTTGGATGCGCCGTCCGACTGGAGACCAGGAGGTCGCAGGTTCAAACCCTGCTGAGGTCGGCAACATTCTTTTGTGGAGATTGATCATGAAATATTACTTAACCACTTAGAGGACTAAGCCTGCCCAGTAAACGTGTGGCTAGGTAAACTGACCGTGCTCGACTTGACCCCATTGGGTTGACTGGGCCGTAAAACCTCAACACAAACAAAAAAAAACAAAAAAAAAAAAAACAATTTGGGTCTGACAGCCAGGGTTGGGATAGGCTCAGGTATAAGGTCTGATTTCTGTCTTCCACAACATGGTCTTGCTACATATTAGATTTGCCTTGGATGAAGAGTAGAACTCAGTTTTAATAGAACTTTTGTTCAAATGTTTATTTTATTGACTGATAAGTACAAAAAAGGGGGTAGGGATGGAGTATCACCTCTAGTATTGCCCATGGTCACTACATTACACAACACAATTACATCTCTATCATGTTGTATTCTGCAGATAGTGAGAAACATGCCCAATATTGTCTTTACTCTAAATATGAGGATGCTTTAGCTGCTTAACACTTAGCACTCTGGGTAAAAATTTCAACAGATGACACACTGAAATATTTTTCTTATTTTTCCCAGAGAACAGGTTTTGACATTTCATGCAAATTGTCTCCAATGGAGACAATTTGCATGAAATGTCAAATCCTGTTTCCAATGGAGACAATTCGCATGAAATGTCAAATCCTGTTTTCTGGGAAAAAATAAGAAAAATATCACATTTTGTCGTCTGCCAAATTTGCCCAGAGAGTGGTAAGGGGTTAATATGCTTCCCCTAAAATTTGAACATGTCCATTTTACTGCCTGTTGATGTGTTAAAGAAACTACTGCATGAGTGGCAGACAGTGTAGACAATGATCAGACTTCTCCTTTAAGAGCAGTTTGATTTTTGTCTAAATTTTAGAGTTAATACAGCAGTGAGAAATTGATACTACAGCCAATCTACTTGGGCATTATTATAAAGATTTTCTCTTTTACAACAAAAACACTCATAGGAATTAATTTCTGCTTTCTTTCAGATTTCATCCTTGATCGAGAAGACATTGACCCAATGTCTCCATGGCAACCTCATCTTATTGAAGGTCACACATTTCCCCACCACATCCTTCGTATATGGTACAGTTATTTAGATGTTCCCATGGATACAGCTAGTCTTGAGGACATGTACAAAACATTGTGTTTGCTGCATGCCGGCCGCCAGACACAGGTTGAAATTCATCAGGTATTAGTCATACTGTGTATAACTGCCTTTTTGTAGGAAATACAGACAAACAAACAATGTTTTGGTGAATATTTTGTAAAATTTGGACTTTTATTACCCTTGTCCTGCTGAACCCCGATATAGCGCCGAGGTCGGCAACATTCTTTCGTAGAGATTGATCATGAAATATTTTCTATGGTCATTCTCTCCCTTCCGCTGATTCAAGAAGGGCAGTTGTCAGTTTCTGGCAAAAGAATGTGCACAATACTGGTCAACCACTTAGAGGACTAAGCCTGCCCAGTAAACGTGTAGTTAGGTAAACTGACCCGCTCGACATGACCCTATTGGGTTGATTGGGCCCTAAAACCTCAACACAAACAGATGAACCCAGATATACCCTGCCTTTGCAAACAGTGTAGATCCAGATCAGGTGGCTTCTGAAGAAGCCAACCAATCTGGATCTGCACTGTTTGCCATTAATTATGTGAATTAATATCAACAATCTGGATCAATCTGAAGTAATCTGATTGGTTAAAAATTGGAAGTGGCCGGCCTCAGTGGCTCAGTTGGATGCGCCGTCCGACTGGAGACAAGGAGGCTGCGGGTTCATCCCCCGCCGAGGCCGGCAATATTCTTTCGTGGAGATTGATCATGAAATATTTTCTACGGTCATTCTCTCCCTTCCTCTGATTCAAGAAGGGCAGTTGTCAGATTCTGGCGAAAGAATGTGCATAATACTGGTTAACCACTTAGAGGACTAAGCCTGCCCAGTAAACGTGTGGTTAGGTAAACTGATCGCGCTCAACATGACCCCATTGGGTTGACTGGGCCATAAAACCTCAACACAAACAAATTGGAAGTGGGTGTGGCATGTTGATTTATTCAGCTGGTCAAGGGTTAAGAAAGCTATGTAGATTTAACTGTTTGAATGAAAGATGCACTTTAGTCAGAACTAATACTAATCCATTTCTCAGTTTAGCAGTCTCATTACAAAAACAAATATTCAAATATATAGAAAATTTCATCTCCAAAAACTGAAAATTTTCAGATAAAAAATTATGATATTTTTCATATTTCTGCTCAAAACATAGATTGTGGGTACTCGTTAGAACTGCCTCACCAAGGTGGTTCTAATGAGTATCCAAAATTTATGTTTTTGATCAGAAATAAGAAAAATAATGCATACCCCTGTAAACCCCAGTTTTACTATATAAAAGTGGGGTTTAATGGGGTCAATATTATATAGGCAGGTTTTCTTGATGGAATGATTTTGGTCCTCTGGATTATTTACAAATATATGCACAAAGTATGAGAGTACTTGTATTAATGGCTTGGAGAAGATCCCATGATGTAAGTTTATTTTTTTTTTTTTTTTTGAAAAAAAAAAATTGTTGGAATAAAAAAGCACTTTACCCTTGTCCTGCTGAACCTGTATATACTCTGCCTTTGCAAACAATGTAGATCCAGATCAGTTGGTATCTTCAGAAGCCAGCTGATCTGAATCTGCACTGTTTGCCATTTAGTATCTGAATTTATAGCAACAAGCTGGATCAAAGAATCTGATTGGCTGAGAATTGTAAGCTTAGCATCTTAATTTATTCAGCATGACAAGAGTTAAAGGGGAATGGATACACTTTCAGTAGAGATAACTCTGTCAAAATTGTTTTACTTCTCTACTGTAAAGGGGATCACTTTTAAAGAAAAGAATTAGCTTGGGAGCAAAGTCTTCCCTTTTCGAGTAGAACCCTTTTCAGAAGGGGCTTGATGTGCATGGAGGCAAAGAAAGTCACCAAAGTTGTCTCCCTTTTGAAAATGACTGAAAATCTATTAAATGTGTCCACTTGCCTTAATTAAAATAAAAAGGCAGTACCATAATAAGCCTGATTATCCAGACAAAATGGCCTGAGCAAACAGTGTAGACCCGATTCATTCTGTTCCTTTACCCAGATCAAATTATAGCTGACTGTCTGCCTTACTATCTCAAACACTGATAACTAAAACTACAGCTTAATTCAGATTTCATAAATATATTAAGTTGTATTGGTTCAGTTTACTATATGTTCTTTACATTTCAATTTTTGGGTTGATAGTTTACAATCAAGCCATAGTATACAGACGCCAAAATTCCCTTAAGGTAGTTGTCCACGTGATTGTCACTGACCAGTGTCATCAAACCCGCTTTAGACAAAATCCAGGTAACATTTATAGCCACGCTATTTTTGTTGCAGTGACATCAGATAGCTGTGTTAGAGGATTATCTTTAAAACTTGTGCATTTGGGACATTGGCAAACAGTGTAGATCCAGATTAGACACCACAGAATGTGGAGTCTGATCAGGGTCTGCACTGTTTGCTTAAATGACAGGAAGTTAAGGGTTAAATGAAACAGTGTTAAGTTCCCATTTAGGACCATTTCTCCAGCCTACTCTCAGAGACAATTGACCCCCAGTGCTGTCAGTGCTTTGATTATTAGCTCCCCTGAGCACAAAGTGCTTATGGTGAGCTATTGTGGTCAATGTCCGTCCGTGTGTCGTGCGGCGTCAGCAGTTGCTTTAAAAGCCTACTCCTCCTACACCCCTGGGCCAGTTGATTCAATACTTGGTAGGAAGCATCCAGGTGACTTGTAGATCAAAAATAGCTAAAATCGTTTTGATCAGTTATCCAGGATGGCCGCCATGGACGCCATCTTGAAAATCTATTTTTCGCTTCTTCTCCTGAACAGAAAGGCCAATTGACTCCAAACTTGCTAGAATGTATCAGGATGACTTATAGATCAAAAATAGCTAAAATCCTGCCGATCGGAAATCCAAGCTGGCCGCCATGGCAGCCATCTTGGAAATCTAATTTTTGCTTCTTCTCCTGAACCGAAAGGCCAATTGACTCCAAACTTGCTGGGAAGCATTAGGGTGACTTGTAGATCAAAAATAGCTAAAATCGTGCCGATCCGAAATTCGAGATGGCTGCCATGGCAGCCATCTTGAAAATCTATTTTTCACTTCTTCTCCTGAACCGAAAGGCCAATTGACTCCAAACTTGCTAGGAAGCATTGGGGTGACTTGTAGATCAAAAATAGCAAAAATTGTGCTGATCGTTAATCAAAGCTGGCCGCCATGGCGGCCATCTTGAAAATCTAATTTTCACTTCTTCTCCTAAACCCAAAAGTCAATTTTCTCGAAACCTAGTAGGAAGCATCAGGGTGACTTATAGATCAAAAATAGCTAAACTCATTCCAATCGGAAATCCAAGATGGCCGCCATCTTGAAGCTCTATTTTTCGCTTCTTCTCCTGCACCGAAAGGCCAGTTGATACGAAACTTGGTAGGAGGCATCGGGGTGACTTGTAGATCAAAAATAGCTAAAATCGTGCCGATCGTAAATCCAAGATGGCCACCATGGGGGCCATCTTGAAAATCTATTTTTCGCTTCTCCTCCTAAACCCAATTGACTCAAAACTTGGTAGGAAGCATCGGGGTGACTTGTAGATCAAAAATAGCTTAAATCGTTCTGATGGTAAATCCAATATGGCTGCCATGGCCACCATTTTGAAAATCTATTTTTCACTTCATCTCCTGAGCCGAAAGACCAATTGACTCCAAACTTGGTAGGAAGCATCAGGGTGACTTGTAGATCAAAAAAAGCTAAAATCCTGCTGATCTGAAATCAAAAGATGGCCGCCATGGTGGCCATCTTGAAAATCTTTTTTACCTTCTTCTCCTAAACCCAAAAGGGGTGGTCGGGTGGTGCGAAGGTGCTGTGTATCTTACATCACTGGGGCGTCCAACTGATATTGGCTTACAGTTGGGCAAGGCCTGCTATCCTTGTAGTGGGTAAGGGTAGAGGGGGAATGTTTTTATTTCTTCTGTTTCTTCACTTTCATTCCTGTTCCTCTTTCTTCCCTGTCCCTCTCTTTCATCTCCTCTACTCACTCTTCTATCTCTTTTCTCCCTTTCTCTGGGAGACGACACAAAATGACCCTCAAGGGTTGACATGTCGTTAAACCCCAACACAATCAATCAATCCTAAACCCAAAAGCCAATTGACTTGAAACTAGGTAGGAAGCATCGGGGTGATTTATAGATCAAAAATGGCTAAAATCTTTCCCATTGGAAATCCAAGATGGATGCCATGGCGGCCAGCTTGAAAATCTATTTTTCACTTCTTCTCTTGAACCGAAAGGCATATTGACTTTAAACTAGGTAGGAAGCATCAGGGTGACCTGTAGATCAAAAATAGCTAAACCATCCCTATCAGAAATCCAAGATGGCCGCCATGACAGCCATCTAGAAAATCTATTTGCCGCTTCTTTTCCTGAACTGAAAGGCCACTTGACTTGAAACTTGGTAGGAAGCATTGGGGTGACTTGTAGATCTAAAATAGCTTAAATTGTTTGGATCGGAAATCCAAGATGGCCGCCATGGCGGCCATCTTGAAACTCTTTTATTCGCTTATTTTCCTGAACCAAAGGGCCAGTTGATTTGAAAATTGGTAGGAAGTATCGGGATGACTTGTAGATATAAAAATAGCTAAAATTGTTACAATCGGAAATCCAAGATGACGGCCATCTTGAAAATCTATTCTTCCCTACTTCTTCTGAACTGAAAGGCCAACTGACTCAAAACTTGGTAGGAAGCATCGGGGTGCCTTGTAAATAAGAAATAGCTCAAAATCGTTGCGATAAGAAATCCCAAATTGCGGCCATGGTGGCCATCTTGAAAATCTGTTTTGAACTTTTTCTCCTGAACCAAAAGGGCAATTGACTCAAAATTCATTGGAAGTATCGAGGCGACTTGTAGATCAACAGTAGCTAAAATCATTCTGATTGGAAATCCAAGATGGCTGCCATCTTCTTTATGTTTATTATATTACCATGCCACAGAGCTGTTTACATGTATAAAATCATGATTCTTCAGAAACCACTTAGCCATTTGCCACCAAATTTCACATTGATCCTACTGTTGAAATGTGATTGAGAGTTTGTTCAAATGATCACGCTCCATTGACTGTCATGCCATATATATTCTTCTTCAAAATTAAGAACTGCTTAAATGATGATCTTTTCATTAGTTGCGATGACAGGATTGGAAAAATGTTTGCATAACATCTGCATATCTGCAGTGGCTATGTCACTCAGTTGAGCGACCCGTGGCCTGTGGGCCTCTTGTCTCTAAAAAAAATTCTGATCCTTTGAAGTTTGGGATAATGTGAAGCAATCTGATCAAGTCTGCATCATTTGCCATTTTGTTAGCATAGTAAATACAATCTACTACATATCAGAATCTAGTTTTAGTAATATCTTTCTGGAATAAGGAAATATTTGAGCTGTAACATCAGGAAACATGTTTCAAACATGTGCAGTCTGATCAGAATCTTCACTGGGCACATTTTGTATAGCCATGAATGCAAAGTTTCTTCATATGAACAACAGAGACTCTAATCTGGCCCCGAGGTTATAAAACTTTTTTCATGCTCAACTCAGCTGAGCATGAAATTTTCTCTGCTAATAAATATGAAAATGCCAACAATAGTTGGCATTTTCATATTTATTAGGAGAGAAATTTTCATGATCAGCTATGTTTAGCAAGAAAGAAATTGAAATTCTTAGTAATTTGAAATTTATTAGCAAGACAAATTTCATGCTCAGCTGAGTTGAGCATGAAAAAAGTTTTATAACCTTGGGGCCAGACTGCTCGGATGCGCAGACTGATTTAAGTTGTCATTTGCCACATTTGTTAGAAGGAATGTTGTTTCACATTGCAGTTCATTTCCTTTAGAATGCTATTACATTAAGTGGTGTTTGAAGATGATATAATGTCGCAAAACTTGTTAACATCTTTTGACAACATCAAACGAACATAAATTAAAATCTGAAGAAAATAGTCGCTTTCATGATATTAAGTTTACATTGTAGAATATATTTCCTTCTATACTTGCTAATTGAATTTGCAGCTCTCTCTGTAAATATTTCCTGTATTTTATACTCAAGATGCATTAACCTCAATACTCTTACATTGTACTTTCACAATAAAGATTTAATTGCAAAACTCTAAATAAGTGCAATATCCAGATTCATATATCATAGCTCTTGATAAGGCGATTTTTTTCAACCAAAAACTATCTGTAGTTTTCTTATTTCTCAACAAAAACATATGTTGTGAGTACTCATTAGAAGCACCTCACCGAGGTGCTTCTAATGAGTACCCACAATATATGTTTTCATCGAGAAATAAGAAAACTATTTACCTGATACCCAGTCTTATCTAAACCTATGATATATATATATATATATATATATATATATATATATATATATATATATATATATATATATATATATATATATTATTTATCCATGTAAAGATATGCTGTGAGTACTCATTAGAGGTATTTCTCCACAAAACTTATGTTGTCATTACACATTAGAAATGCTTTACTGAGGTACTCACAACAAAGGTATTTCTGGAGAAATAAGAAAAATATCAAGACATTCTGGTTGATAAAAATACCAACATCTTATCGGAAGCTGGATTAACTGTTTCTCTTATTTTTGTTTATAGATTATAATCCAAGTTTGTACAGATCTGACACTGTGTATGCTGTCATTGTTGATGTCGGAAACACCAACAGCGATGTCCCACCTTCTACAGGCTGTGGGAAGCCTACACGAGGCGGGTCACACAGACATCATGAGTGGTCTGCTACAGTTGTTTCTACCACAGGGTAAGAATACATTCAGTCAGGCAATGTGAAAATATGCAATCAGCCATCCCTATCAGTTTACAGATTCATTAGGTAATGTAAAATATATCTGGACCCAGTTGTTCAAAGCGTCGTTAGCTTAACAAGCTAGTTAAGGGTCATTTTGTTAACTGTTTTAGTGGATTCAATATACAGTATTCTGATATTTTTTGCTGAAAAAATGTAAGTAGCTTTTGCACTGCAAAAGCTACTCACATTTTTTCAGCAAAATATTTCAGCATATTTGCATATCACTCAATGTAAATTTTAACGAATCATTAACTAAAGACATCATTAGCTTTGAACAACTGGGCCCTGTATAGCAAATGTCCTTATTTGTGCAGTTTTCCTTATTGATCTGGATCTCTCCTGTTCAAGTATGCCCCAAAAACTCTTTTTCTGATGGTAGGCCTCTGTATAGGTCCGGTGATTTTCCAGTTTCTTACTTACCACTGAGGGCTGTTTGGCCTCTGCTTCACAATTCTTATTTTCTCAAAAACGAAAAAAAAAAAAAAAAAAAAAAATCCATTGTCCAATAAATATCCCCATGCTTTTTTTTAAAGAAGCGATGGGGATATTGTGAACGTCCTCGTCCATCCGACCATTCATCTGCCCGTCCATCTGGTCGTCCGGCTATCCATCACACTATCTCTTCCTAAACCATGGGGCAGAATTTAATTCAACTTGCTACCTGACTTCCCCAAATAGTAAGGGTATGCGAGAACAATATTATTATTCCGTTTGGCATCCATTCGTCCAGTGTCCTTCCATCTGTCAATCACACTATCCCCTCCCAAACCACTGTGCAGACTTAAGCCAAACTTGCTACATGACTTCCTTTCATGGTAAGGGTGTGTTAGAATGAGTCCTTCATACTGTCCATCAGTCATCATGCTATAAGCAACATTAGCATGGAGCTTGGGGATTTGTGATGGCGCGCCAACAACTGTGCATTCTAATGAAATTTTGCACTTTAAGGGGTAAGTGGCCTTGATTTATTTTCCTTTTTGGGCTCAAATAATGATTCATTGCATAGTAAAGTGAAACGCATGATTTATTCCCTTCTGGTGATTCAAGATGGGCAGTTGTCAGTTTCTGGCATAAGAATGTGCACTAGTACTAGTTAACCGCTTAGAGGACTAAGCCTGCCCAGAAAAATGTGTGTAGTAAACTGACCATGCTCTACATGACCCTAATGGGTTAACTGGGCTGTAAAACCTCAACACAAACTAACAAACATGGTTTATTTATTATTTAGAGAAAAACATACTTTTCTATGATTAGCCTCATCAGTCTGATTGTAATAAAAAGGAAAGATTTTAATGGAAATTAATAGAAATATGCATGTGCAATAGCTGTCCAATGTATTAGTTGAAGAAACTCACCCTGTTGCTCTGAGTTTTAAAATTTCTTTGTGGTACAAAGTGCAGTTGTTCACTGTATACGGTAAATGTCCTAAAATTTAGAACACTTTATTCTATACTATTTTGGCCTAAATTTTGCTTTTTATTCACCTGTTGCTTAAATTGCTTAGTTAAATGGCAAACAGTGTAGACCCTTATCAGACGGCTCCTTCAGGAGCAGTCTGATCTGGGTCTCCACTGTTTGCATAAGACATTTTGTCAGACACTTTTGTGTTCGAAATTTTAGGACATTTACCGTAATTCCCTTAACACTTGATTGGGCATATTTTCATTATTCTTCATCAAGAAACCCAAGCCAAAGTTTCAGCTTTGGTTTCATGATGCTGAATTATAAGAAGTATGCCCTGATGCCATTTAGATATTTTTCAGGTCCAAAATATATCCTGAAACTGCAACAGGAAATTACTGCGATGCGTGTCATGATCAGCATGGATACCCACAGCCATGTTGACGGCCCATCCAAGGTTCACACAATCAAACGCTATCTCTCAGACCTGAAAGAAGAAGGATCTGTGAACACTAGTAGTGTACGCTGTAGAGAATTGGACTGCTTAAGGGCTTATTATTATATGACTATTCTACACTTCTTAAAGGAGAGATGGAACTCAGGGGAGCTAAGTCAGAACACAGCTCTTCAAGACCCTGAAAGGAAGGATGAGTCAGATATTTCAAAGGTTCAAACAGGAATTGATGCAAATGGTGGTTTAGCAGAAGGTAGAAAGTCTGTAGACAAAACAGTAGATGAAAATGGAAACTCACAAAACTCAGAAACTGTGATAGACAATCAATCTGATGGAGAAAATTCCAAAAAGACCACAGAACATGGTAAGGAAATCAAGTTTGATATTGGAGCATTAAGTTTGGAAACTACTGAAGCCAGTTCTTATAATGTGATAAAAGACTCAAATAGTTCTTCTGGGGATCATGAAAGGAATAAAGAGTTGAAAGAGAAAACAATGAAAAAAGGCTCGCATATGAAAGATGATAACCAGGCCAGTGTAGCTTCAGTGGACCACAAAACTGGAAAACAGTTACCAGACAGTATTGTTAAAAAGGTAGAAAATCCTGCATTTCCATCAGTGGAACCTCCAGTTGTAGAAATAGTAAGACCAAAAGAACAGTTACATTCCAAAGCAATGTCACAGATGAATATGAACCATTTTTCAATCACAATATCAAAACTGACTCAGTTGTCTCAAGGCTTGCTCTGGGATTTACAGGCCAAAAGATATGCTTTGACAGAAACATTAGGATATATTCATAAAGCCATATCTCAGCTTCTTCTTTCAAAGAAACCAAAACCCTCAATAGCGGATGACACAGTTGGTGCAGAAAGGTCGGTCATAAGACAGAGTCCCGATGGTTTGGAATTTCAAACTGAAAGTGGTAGTAGTGAAAGAGTAGAAACCAGTGACAGTAAAACTGAAACTGTTACTAGTGATACTAATCAAAATACAGGTACTTCAGGAGAATTGAGTGGTGCATCTGGAGAGATAGGTGCCACAGGGACCTCTGAAGATATGGCCCACTTTCACGAACATCATCATGACGAGTCACAACATGTCTGCCCACACCACAGTCACCATGGCCATGTGTGCCAGACCAGTTTAAGTTTGCATTTTGAACACATGATTAATATCCATGTACCACGCACTGGTGAGGTTCCCACACCAGACCAAGACACTGAACCAGAATTCAGCTCATCATTCTTTGATGTATGTGCTTCATGTGAACTTATACAGAAGTCGCGTAAAATTTTATGGGAGGATGAGCCCCATTTTCTTAATCGTTCAGATGGAGGCTTTAAGGACATGACAAATATTATAAACCCTGCTAAATATATTAATGTACCTGATGAGTGGTATACTATGCCAGTGGACCAAAAATATTTCAAACCATACGTAACCATGGCAATACTGAAAGATGAACAGGAGTATGTGATGCATGAACTGAAGAGAGGACCTGATAGCACTCAGGTATGTACAGTATCCCAGTCAGCATTCTACGTAAATCTATATCGGGCCGTTATCGGCCCGTCAGGGTAGCTGACGGGCCGATGACGGCCCGATGTAGATTTACGTAGAATGCTAGCTGGGATGTCATAGTTCCAAATAGGAGGGGTATCCACATAATATTATTTTTTTCTTAATTCTTTACAAAATGTAGATTGTGGGTGGTGTTACCGGTATTTTTCCAGGTGTTGAGCAGCTGTATATTAACGGTGATGTTACTTTTTCAAGAAAACTTATGTTGTGGGTGCTCACTGGGAGCACATTGTTTTCATGGAGAACCAAGAAAAAGATCAGTACCTTTTGGATCAGAAAAGTTCCTGGCCACACCCACTTCTAATTTTCAGCCAATGAAATTACTTGATCTAGGTTGTTGCTACAAATTCAAATACTAAAATGCAAATAGTGCAGATCCAAATCAGTTGGCTTCTTCAGAAGCCAACTGATCTGGATCTACACTGTTTGCAAAGGCATGGCAAATCCGGGTTCAGCAGGACAAGGGTTCTCCCTACATAACATCATAAAATTTGAACAAGGCAATTGGACTACTCAGTAATGTCTAAAAGGTATTGTATGCATCTAATGTAGATCCTGATCGAACTATTTCTGAGGAGCATTTTGATCTGGGTCTACACTGTTTAATCCGAGTCTACACTGTTTGCTCAGTGAAGATTTTACTTTGGCTATATAATTAATACGTCCAGCTAAAGGGACTGTTTGCTGAAGTGATTATTATGTCCCCATGGCCTTTTCAGTGAGCTCTTTAACAAGTCCTCTGTCATACTTGTAAGATGCTTTATGAGTCCCCATGGCCTTTTCAGTGAGCTCTTTAACAAGTCCTCTGTCATACTTGTAAGATGCTTTATGAGTCCCCATGGCCTTTTCAGTGAGCTCTTTAACAAGTCCTCTGTCGTACTTGTAAGATGCTTTATGAGTCTCCATGGTCTTTTCAGTGAGCTCTTTAACAAGTCCTCTGTCGTACTTGTAAGATGCTTTCAGAGCGTTCCTATCCAGGCACCACATGTGCTGTTGCATACTCCAGATAAGTCATTTTTTTCAAAGAAAAGCACTGATATGTTCTCTTCATGTAAACATATGTAATGGTACTCATTAGAAGTGCCTAACCAAGGTACTTTAATGGATAACCACAACATATGTTTTCATGGAGAAATATGAAGCGTAATATGAGTGATAAGCGTTCCCAGTTTGGGATAGTGAGGTCCAGAGTTTGAATCCCCATTACGAAAACACAAATATATTGAGAATTTTACTATCAAAAAATGAATACTTTCAGATGAAAAATTCTGGTAATTTTCAGATTTCTGCTCAAAATACAGATTGTGGGTACTCGTTAGAATTGCCTCAGCAAGGTGATTCTGATGAGTACCCACTGCCTATGTTTTTTGAGCAGAAATAAAAAAATTAATGTATACCCCTGTAAACCCCAGTTTTCCTGTATAAAGGTGGGGTGTAAGGGGTCAAAACTATATAGGCATTGTTTATCGTGATGCACTAGAGGCGGAATTCACCTCACGACTGTGCGACACTTAATTAATTGCACAGCCTTTCATTATCACCCTTCCATGATCTCAGTATGACTTAGACAATATTGAAAGGGATGTAACACACCAAATCATCATCATTGTGGAGAAATAAGAAAGATGTTAGTTGACTACCCCATCTTCTCTGGAGCTAAGCATTGGTTTTGATGCTTTTTTGCTTTTCGTGAGCTATTTGTTGGTAGTGAATTCAATTTAGTTTAATGGAAGTACACTAATGCTTGGATAAATCCTTCATTTTGACTTATGCCCGAAATAAAGAGCACTGCAATCACTTTAGACACTCTAATAATAGAGCATATATCATAAATACAACACTTTTGGCAGTTTGAGAAAATAAATCGACTATAATTCAATCATTATGACATATAGAGAAATATATTCTATATGGCAATTAGGATTATATTATAGTACAGTTGACCTGCTCAAAACTCCAGATAAAGCATTTTTGTTGTTGTTGTTGTTTTCAACCAAAAAGTACAGATATTTTTCTTATTTCTTCAAGAAAATATATGTTATGGGTACCCACAATATATATTTTCGTGGAGAAATACAAAAAAATATTATGTGGATAACTTCTCCTTGTCTGGAGCTATACGATGATTTTCATAAAGGCTGAACAGACACAAATACCATATTAAATGTAAATGTTTTAGCCTGAGCAAACAGTGTAGACCCAGATCAGGGCCTGAGGTTATAAAACGTTTTTCGTGCTCAACTCAACTGAGCATGAAATTTTCTCTGCTAATAAATATGAAAATGCCAACAATAGTTGGCATTTTCATATTTATTAGCAGATAAATTTTTATGCTCAGCTTTGTTTAGCAAGAAAGAATTTGCAGCTATTAGTAATTTGAGATTTTTTAGCATGAAAAAATTCATGCTCAGCTGAGTTGAGCAGTTTTATAACCTCCTCGATAACCTCAGGGCCAGGTGTCTCAACTTGTGTAAAGGCAGCATGTTTTCCAGATGACTCTAGTTTTATTTTCAAAGCAACCACTCAAGACCTATGATTTTGCCCATACCTACTGCAGAAAAGTCTGAATTGTGCATTTTGCCCAATTCTGGCATGAAACCATGTAAAAAATGCACAAGAAAGAGGCAAACATTTTGGAACTATTTATTTTTCACAAGAGTTATAACCCCATGTTGATTCTCGGATAAGTTAATAATATATCCCTATGTTGATTCTCACATAAGTTATAACCCCATGTTGATTTTCACGAGAGTTATAACCGCATGTTAATTCTCACATTAGTTTTGACGCTATGTTGATTCTCAGATAAGTTGTGACCCCATGTTAAATTCTTATTAAGTTATGACCCCATGTTGATTCTCACATATTACCCTAAGTTGATTCTCAGATGAGTTATAACCCCAAGTTGATTCTCACATAAGTTATAATCCCAAATTGATTCTCACATAAGTCATAACTCCAAGTTGATTCTCAGATGAGTTATGACCTCATGTGTGATTCTCAGATGATTTGTAACACAAAGTTGATTGAGTTATGACCCCATGTTTATTCTCTCATGAGTTAAGCCCCATGTTTATTCTCACATAAGTTATGACCCCATGTTGATTCTCACTTGAGTTATGACCCCATGTTCATTCTCACATGACATATAACCTCATGTTGATCTCACATTAGTTATGACCCTCTGTTGGTTCTCATATGAGTTATGACCCTAGGTTGATTTTCCCATGAGTTATGACCCTTTGTTGACTCTCACATGAGTTATAACCCCATGTTCTCACATGAGTTTTGACCCTATGTTGATTCTCACATGAGTTTTGATCCCATGTTGAATCTCACATAAGTTATGATCCCTATATCTGCTGTAGAACTGCCTGAATTGACCATTTCTGGCATCAATATATATATATTTAGTAGTCTGTGACCTTTATATGATATTCAAAGGCTGATCATCCTATACATCTGCTCAGGGTGATTAGACCAGATCCTTTGCTTATTTAGCAACGGTAACTCAGATAAGTTGCTAGGAGGAGTATTTGATGATAATTCTGGGATCATTTTCTCCAGCTCTCCATAAAAACATGTGTTATGGGTGCTCATTAGAAGTGCCTCAATGAGGCACTTCTAATGAGTACCCACAATATATGTTTTTGTGGAGAAATAAGAAAAAAAATATCCCAACTTCTCTGGTAATTGTATACTGCTGACTGAAACAGAAGAACTGTTATTGTTGCACTATTTTATCTTTAGCAATGTTGGCATTGTCTTCGCAATCAGCAGATGACAATTTAATAGTAACATTTTTTTCTCAGGTTATAAGATTTGGCATTTCTCTGTAGGAAACGAATTGCATGAAATTTCTAGCCCTGTTAGATTCAGGACTCTTCCAATATATAGTGTAAGGGATCTTATTCAGTCTACATTGGGTTAAAATTGTTTGCCGTTATTTAAATCCAGCAGGTTAAAGGTAGAAAATTGGTTGTTTTTTTTCAAAGTATTAAATTTCTCCTTAATGTGCCTGGGTATGTAATTTCAGTGCAAGCTTGCACTTAGTATAGTGCATCGTACCACTTAACCTGTTACAAAGTACACTTCAACCTCTTTATAACATGGTTCATTATAACATGGTTTTGGATATAACACGATTCAAAGATGGAGCCCAAAAATGTATAGATTATATTGAAAAATGACCATACATGGTCATTTTTCAATATAATCTATACATTTTTGTTTGGATATAACACGGTTGTTTAACTAACACGGTTTATGCTGTGGACCCCAACAATAGTGTTATAAAGAGGTTGTGGTGTAGCAACTTCTACGTAGGCAGATATGGAGGGATCAAGTACTGTGAACTCTATAAGATAAAACATTTTTTTTTATTTATCCACAAAACATTATGTTGTTGTATGCATTGTATTTGCCTTACTGAGTATTCTCAATAAGAAAAATAGTTCAAAATGTTGTCTGCTGAAATTTTTACTCAGCATGCTGAGCATTAAAAATTAATTTATATAGAGACTTTCTGTTCATATAACAATCAGACACAAATCTTAACTCTAGTCCTGCTGAGCCCGGATATGTCCTGCCTTTGCAAACAGTGTAGATCCAGATCAGTTGGCTTCTGAAGAAGCCAACCGATCTTGATGTGCACTGTTTGCCATTAAGTATGTGAATTTATATCAACAATCTGGATCAAGTAAACTGAATGGCTGAAAATTTGAAGAGGGCGTGGCATAGTAATTTATTCAGCAGGACAAGGGTTAATATGAATGATCAGACAGAAAACATAAGTATTGAGTTGAATTTTTGTGTTTTGGTTGTGCGAAGTTAAACATTGAAGTGTTGTTGGGATGGGACTGATAGCTAGCGGTGGGGAGCAGTTATTTGTGCTGATCACATATAACAATTCTTCATTGGGAGACAGCAAATTATGGCAAAAATGATTGTCGATATATTTTTGTTTTGACAAAGAAAATGACAAACTGCTATTTTTATATCAGACACAGACTTTATTATGAAAATGTATTAGGTCAGACTGTGCTTACAATTTTTTGTTTAATGTCAGTCATGTACCTGACATTTTCAAAATGGCAACCGCTTTATTTAGAGATCAAGCTGTACTCAGACAGTCAATTTGAAATATTTAATGTATACAATCCCAAAGAGTTGGATCTACAGCATTTTGAAATATTTTTCTTATTTTCCCCAGAAAATAGGCATTGGGGAGACAGTTAACATGAAATGTTAAAGCCTGTTCTCTGGAAAATAACAAGAAAAATATCATCAATTTGACATCTGCTGAATTGCTGAATTTCTCCAGAGATCGGGTGGTAAAGTTTAAATTCTGTTTGTTAAATTTTATCATTGCTCTGAAATGCCAAAGCCTATTTTCTAGGAAAAATAAGTAAAATCACATCAGTTTGTCTTCTGCTGAATTTGACCAGAGAGTGGTAAAGGTTGAATTCAGTATGTTAAATGTTAATATTGCCATCTTTTTATTTCAGGCCCCATTTCCCAACCCACTTGAGTCAGTGAAACCCTTGTTGGAAGTGTGCAGTCATTCATCACACATCAGTAGAGTGGAACAACAAGAGTTTGTCCAGAAGGTGCTCACCTGGGCAATGAATTTTGCCATCACTTCACAGCAGAAACAGATGTTTGTCGACCTGCTGCAAAATCAGCTGGACAGTTAACCTGTGGCCGTGTTAATGGTTAGCACTTGGGTAAAATTTCAGTAGACAACATTTTAAAATAATTTTCTTATTTTTCCCAGAAAACAGATTTTGACACTTCATGCAAATTGTCTCCCATGGAGACAATTTGCATGAAGTGTCAAAACCTGTTTTCTGGGAAAAATAAGAATAATATCAATATCAGTTAGTATTCTACTGAATAAGCCCAGAGAGTGGTAAATGTTAATTATACCCTGAAAAAAAAAAAAAAAAAAAATGAGTGTCATCTGCTGCGGTTTCTATGGTGTTTTCAGGGTGAACTCTTAAATTACGATATATTCTTAGCAGACAACATTTGAAGGTTTTGTGTTGTTTTGGTTTTTTTTTTTTTTGTTGTTGTTGTAAAAATAGAGCTTGAAATTTCATGTGACCTGTATCTGGATGATTCATATAAAATGTAAAGCCCTATTTTCTCAGGAAAAAAAGAAAAACAAAAAATAACAAATTTGTCATTTGCTAATACCGTATTCGACCTAATTACCGCACATACTCCTAAAAGCACACAGTCAAGTAATTCCATAGTCTTCAGTCAGTGTACCTTTTTTGTCTATAAAGGCATATGTTATTGGTACTCATTTGAATTGCATCTACTTATATCCACAACATATGTTTTTATAAAAAGAATCTGAAAAAAAAATGGCATAAACATCATCAAATAAGTCCTTTGCTGATCTTTTTTTAAGTTTGTACCCTTAATAGGTAGATATATCTTTTACCGCAAATTTTCCCAGTAATTTTGAAAAATCTAAGCGCACAGTGCGGTAATTAGGTTGAATATGGTATCATGATAAGCTGTTGCAGATTTTGATAAAGGAAACAATCCTAATTTGTCATAATGCAGATAATTTGGCTTTAGATAAGGCAATAATTTAGGGTAATATTTGTAGTTTTTACAGCAAAACTTATCTTGTGGATACTGTTAGCTTTGCATTACCAGTACAATTTCACTGTGTGCCCAGCCTGGTCCCTGGCTGTGGGATTTCCTCATTCTAACAAAGATAAAATACTCCTATTGAAAGGTATCATCTAATGTTATCTCCTTCACCTAGCAAGGAGAAACTCCAACTTGTCAGCCAAATCAGAAAGAAAGCTACTAAGGTGAATATTTTTATTTAAAAACATGTACAGTGAAACCTGTGTAAGAGAGCCAACTTTGAGACTGACTTTAAACAGTGGTTGATGTAGAAAAAGTTGTCTGTCTTATAAAGGTACATGTCATGTAATTTTGCTAGCAAAATTACATGACATGTAACTTTATAAGACAACCACCTTTCCACATCAACCACCAAAGTCAATCTCAAAGGTGGCTTTCTTACACAGGTTTTACTGTATCATATTTTGAGTGATTGAAAATACCATTTAGACAGGAACCACTGTACTATATACCCATAAGATATGTTTTGATGTAGAATAACAAAGTTATCTTCTTAATATTCTCTGTATCTGTAGCTATGGAATAGCAGAAGCCAAGACCAATACGTGCATCTCTACTGTCTGGCTACTGGCTTCACTGGTCATACTAACAATAGGCTAAATGTCCTAAATTCATAAACATTTTATGCTATACTTTTTTTTACCTAAATTTTGTTTTTATGCATTTATTTCATAAAGTACTAGGTGAAAAGGCAAACAGTGTAGACCTTGTTCTGACTGCTCCTTCAGGGGCAGTCTGATATGGGTCTGCACTGTTTGCATACGCCACTTTGTCAGACAAGTTGGTGTCAAAATTTTAGGATCTTTACCATACATGTATATGCTGTGTGTAAATGAAATAGAAGAATGCCCAAGCAGGTTCAGTGGTCTAATGACTAGTGCTGTCTACTTGTCAGCAGAGGGTCATGGTCTCAAACCACATGTATCTTTCAGACCATTAGGATCCCAGCTCATTCTGGGTCACAGGTGTAGCCAGGGTAGATAACCATTTGGACTTGGTAATCTTGGTCATGTAAAGTGGCACTAAGTGTGCATGGTTAACCCATTAAAGGAGAACAGCGTCACCACCAAGGGGGATCACTCTGACATCAAAGTATTTATCTCCATTCTCAAAAGGGAATTCTCTCACAGGAAAGAATTTGCCCCGCTTGGGGAGCAAAGTCTTTCCTTTTAGAGTAGAGGCTTGATGAGTAAGAAGGCAAACAGGAAGTCACAAAAGTTGTCTCCCTGGTGAAAATGGTTGAACATCTACCAAGTGTTTCCGGTTTCCTTAAATATGCAGTCTACTTGATCATGGCATTTTGTTAGCCACTTATTGTAGAATATATAGTTAGCAGAGAAGGCCCTGATCAGACTGATCTTGGCCTTCACTATTTGCATAATGGCATAAGGTCTCTTGTTGTTGTTTTTTATTTCCTTCTTTTAGGCATTTATTGTCCCCCGCCTTTTTGAAGAAAAGTGGAGGGACACTGTTTTTGGCTTTCCGTGGTGTGTGGCGCGTGGCGCATGGCACGTGGCACGTGGTGCGTGGTTCCGAATTTTTAGTAGGTACCTTGTCCCCTTAACTCCTCCCACAGTTTTTGTCCGATCCTTTTGAAACTTTACAGGTGCTTTTAGGATGGTCTGAAGATATGCATGTGGTTTCTTCGAATCCTGAAATTATTTTTTATCACTTTTTACACATTTTGAACTTAGACATTTTTTGAGTTCTAATATTACAGAAGTCTATAGGGAGCAGGTAATTTTACATGGGCTTTTAGGATGGCCTGAAGATATGCTTGTGGATTTTTCAGAATCCTGAAATAATTTTTTATCACTTTTTCCGCATTTTTAACTTAGACATTTTTTGAGTTCTAATATTACAGAAGTGTATAGGGAGTAGGTACCTTGTCCCCTTAACTCCTCCCACAGTTTTTGGCTGATCCTTCTGAAACTTTACATGGGCTTTTAGGATGGCCTGAAGATATGCATGTGTTTTTTTCAGAATTCTGGAATAATTTTTTATCACTTTTTCCGCATTTTTAACTTAGACATTTTTTGAGTTCTAATACTACAGAAGCGTATAGGGAGTAGGTATCTTGTCCCCGTAACTCCTACCACAGTTTTAAGCCAATCCTTTTGAAACTTTACAGGTGCTTTAAGGATGGTCTGAAGATATGCATGTGGTTTTTTCAGAATCCTGAAATTTTTTTTTATCACTGGTTTCCTACTTCAATACTTAGGTTGGTGATACAGGACCAATGGTCCTCTGGTTAACTTACCCATTTTTAACACCTCAAATAAAAATAAGGCGGGGGACATAAATTCCCCATGGAATCTGCTTGATAGTTTCTGGAATCTCCAATTAAAGAGCTCTGCTAAATCACTAGAAAATATTGCTAGAAGTCACTTATGAAAAAGCATTTAAAATCCCAATATAAAATGCTAAGCATGCTGGGTAAAGCAATAGGCTTGGATATTTCATGCAGATTGTCACCTCAGGAGACAATTTGCATGAAATATCAGAGCCTATTTTCTGGGAAAAATAAGAAAAATATCAATTTGTCATCTGCAGAATTTGCCAAGAATGGAAAAGTTATATCCGTAATATCTTCATGAACATTTCAGAATTCTGCACAAAACACTTCATTTATCAGGAGGGATCATATTTTAAACAAACTCTGAAAATTTCATGGCAAAATTTGCATCAGTTTGGAAGATGTTGAAAGTTAACCTTTATCTTGCTGAATAAATTAATTTAGCCACATCCATTTCTGACTATCCACTAATCAGATTACTTGTTATAATGTATTCATTCAATTCACAAACTGTATAACAAACAGTGTAGATTCTGATCAGATGGCTGAAGCCATCTGATCAGGATCTACACAGTTTGCAAAGACAGGAGCAGCATACATATGACTATAGCAGTTCTAAAAATAGATATGAGGCATTATGGTATTGCATCATATTATTGCACAATCAAAGATGGCGGACGAAAAGAACAATGAGATATTATATACTAGCAATACTAAAAATAGACATGAGTCATTATGGTTTTACATCACATTGTGCAATCAAGATGGCAGACAAAAAAAACAATAGATTCAAAATGGCGGCCGACTGCACAACATTGAGTGAGACGGAAATGACGTAGAAGAATGACTAGCTTTTTGGTTAGAAATTGATATTGAAAATAGAAAGTGACGCATCCAATTTTAAGTTTGACATTTCATTAGGCGCCCAGAAGCAAATACACGTCAATTTCTGGAAGAAACAGAAAGTAGAATATTTTTTTTGTCTAAAAGATTCCAGTTGTTTGTTGAATAAATTGTTGAAGGTAAGTCAACTTAATAATGAGCGCATGTTCTGCAAACAATAATTTATATATGCATTGATTAATTGCACATTTTTATCAAAAATATTTGTTTTGATAGTTGTGTATATCCCTGCTGGAATTGTTTCTCTCAAGATCAGCAAGTAAACAACGTTGAAACAGCGTCGTATAGATATTGATTCCACATCTGAACTTCTAAACCATCAAGTCAACATTGCTTCAACATTATGAACAACCTTTCACACCATACTGGGAAAAAAAGAATGTTAGACTTTTAACAGCGCTTTCGGAAAAATGTATTCCAATTTTTCATTCTGTTTTTTAGCTCACCTGAGCTCTGCTCAGGATGAGCTATTGTGATCACTTCCTCCGTCATCCGTCCGTCCGTCCGTGCGTTTGTCCGTTAACATTTTCAAACGACTTCTCCTCTGAAGCCGCTGGGCCAATTTTGCTCAAATTTCATATGGAGCCTCCTTAGGATGGGGGAACGAAAAATTGCTAAAATGGTCACGGTCCGTTGACCAAGATGGCCACCACGCCCATATGTGGTAAAAACCTTTAAAAATCTTCTTCTCCAGAACCGAGAACACCTTGGGGCTGAACCTTTGCAGGAATCATCGGGGACAGGAGGTCTACCAAAATTGCTAAAAGAATTGTCGTACATTGACGTTTGACCTTTTTACGGCAAGGTCAAGTTTGCTTCCCTATACATTTGTATGGGAAAAACCTTGAAAAATCTTCTTCTCCAAAACCGAGCATGCCTTATTGCTGAATCTTTGCATATATCATCGGGAATGGGAGGGCTACCAAAATTGCTTAAAATAAAGGTAGTACATTGACATTTGACCTTTTTACGGTAAGGTCAGTTTTGCTTCCTTATGCGTTTGTATGGGAAAAATGTTCAGAATTTCAAACAATTTCTCCTCTGGAGCCTCTGGGCCAATTTTGCTCAAATTTCATATGGAGCCTCCTTAGATAGGGGGAACAAAAGATTGCTAAAATGGTCATGGTTTGTTTACCAAGATGGCCGCCATGCCCATATATAGTAAAAACCTTTAAAAATCTTCTTCTCTAGAACCGAGGATGCTTTGGGGTTGAATCTTTGCATAAATCATCGGGGACAGGGTTCTACCAAAGTTGCTAAAATAATGGTCATACATTGACATTTGACCTTTTTACGGCAAGTTCAAGTTTGCTTCCATTTGCATTTGTATGGGAAAAAACATTTAAAAATCTTATTCTCCAAAACCGAGAAGGTCTTGTGGCTGAATCTTTGCATATATCATCTGGAACAGGTGGTCTACCAAAGTTGCTAAAAGAATGGTCGTACATTGACATTTAACCTTTTTACTGCAAGGTCAAGTTTGCTTCTGTATGCATTTGTATGGGCCCCATACATTTGTAAAGAAAAAATGTTGATAATTTCAAATGGCTTTTCCTCTGAAGCCTCCAGGCCAGTGTTGCTCAAATTTCATGCAGAGCCTCCCTGGGCAGGAGAATGAAAGATTGCTAAAATGGGTATGGTCCATTGATCAAAATGGCTGCCGTGCCCATATATGGTAAAAACCTTTAAAAATCTTCTTCTCCATAACCAAATAAGCCCTGGGTCCTAATCTTTGCACAAATTATGGGGGACACGAGATCTACCAAAATTGCTAAAATGATGGTTCTATGTTGACATTTGACCTTTTTACCTCCAAGATCAAATTTGCTTCCCCATTTGTATGGGCCATATACATTTATATTGAAAGTATCGAAGTGACTTGTAGAACAACAGTAGTTAAAATTGTTCTGATTGGAAATCTAAGATGGCCATCATCTGGTTTATATTTATAATATTTCCCTGCCACTGTGCTGTTTACATGTATAAAATCATGATTCTTCAGAAACCACTTAGCCAGTTTCCACCAAATTTTGCATTGATCCTTCTGTTGAAATGTGATAGATAGTTTGGGGGTGGTCGGGTGGTGCGAAGGTGCTGTGTATCTTACATCACTGGGGCGTCCAACGGATATTGGCTTACAGTTGGGCAAGGCCTGCTATCCTTGTAGTGGGTAAGGGTAGAGGGGGAATGTTTTTATTTCTTCTGTTTCTTCACTTTCATTCCGGTTCCTCTTTCTTCCCTGTCCCTCTCTTTCATCTCCTCTCTTCTATCTCTTTTCTCCCTTTCTCTGGGAGACGACACAAAATGACCCTCAAGGGTTGACGTGTCATTAAACCCCAACACAATCAATCAATGATTGATAGTTTATTCAAATGATCATGCTCCATTGACTTCAAATGATCATGCTCCATTGACTGTCAGGCCCATATATTCTTCTTCGAAACTAAGAACTGCTTAAATGATGATATTTTCATTAGTTGCGATGATAGGATTGGAAAAATGTTGCATAATATCTGCATGTCTGCAGTGGCTATGTCATTCAGGTGAGCGAACCGTGGCCCGTGGGCCTCTTGTTTTTTTCTGTTATGTGAATGGGTATCACTTGCCCCTCAACAATGTTATCTTTCAGAGGTCTACCCCGCTGTTAGTTTTTATCAATAAAAGATGGAAGTTTGTTGACCTAGGGCAGACCGGCTGGTATTTAATTTATGCGTCTAGACCTGTAACAATAGTTCTAATCGTGAAGTGTTTTAAGAAGGTATCTACTTTTCACCGCCTATCAATTACACTAAGATAACACACAATTAGTCGGTCAGTTACCCACAGATTACTGTATCGATTACAGTTATTGAGCCGATTCACGATATAACAAAACTGTTTTCATATGTTGGACCAGCAAAAGTTCAGATGGAGAGTCTGTGCAACTGGGCAGTCTCACCAGTCTTTACTATTCGCACAAATGAAGTTTGGTGCTTGACACACTCAGACATCAGACCATTTTATCTATCATTTACGTGGAGATGGCTGATATAGTCGCAATGATTTTTTAGTTGGCACACGTGATAATGGTACTGATCGCATATGCAACTAAGCCTGAATAGACGAAGTAAGTGGCTGCGCGTCAATGCAGACTTACCAATCTACACTGTTCGTGCAGTTGTAGCATTGACCAAAAGAGTTAGATATTTTGTCTGCCAAATGGCAGCGATTTTGATCGCAGGTTGCACAGAATGTCAAAAAAGTACCACTATCACATGATGCCTTTTTTCTGCTGTTGTTGTGTGGGAGGATAAAATAAAAAATTTAAGACAATTGTAAACTACGAATACATATTTTATCTTTCAGTTGTAAAAAAATATCATGAGCACATTGGAGTTTTGATAAGTGAAGCCTTAATTATATTGAAACATCATGACCACATGCATGTTAACAAGTTTTTTGTAGCTGAACAAGTTTTGATAAATTGACTAGTGAAATAAATGGTCCTCTATGCGCTTGCTTATAGATTCAAAAATCATTTCCAGTCTTCTTCGCTCCCCCGCGTTTTCTACCAGAAGCCGAAGCATAAAGCACATCTTTCAGTTGTAAAAAAAAATCATGACCACATTGGAGTTTTGATAAGTCAGGCCTTAATTATATTGAAACGTCATGACCACATGCATGTTAACAAGATTTTTATAGCTGAACAAGTTTTTGATAAACTGACTAGTGAAATAAATGGTCCTCTATGCGCTTGCTTATAGATTCAAAAGTCATTTCCAGTCTTCTTCGCTCTCCGCGTTTTCCCAAAGAAGTCGAAGCACATGGCACTGTTGCTCCATCCACCTGAAATACAAAAAAGAAACTAGAGCTATGAAACAGTTGGGGTGAGTTTCTTGTTCATTATCTCCTGCAGCGAGCAAAGTGGGGGACATTGGTAATAGCTGAGTTCTGTTACATGGATCTATCATTCCATCATCACATCAGTACAAAACCTTTAGCTTTTGTTGTTGTGAAACTTCACACATTACGAAAACATGCCAATTCAAATATATTGAGAATTTTACCACCAAAAAATGAAAACTTTCAGATGAAAAATTCTGGCAGTTTTCATATTTCTGCTCAAAACATAGATTGTGGGTACTAGTTAGAACTGCCTCAGTGAGGCGATTCTAACAAACCCACAATCTATGTTTTTGAGCAAAAATAAGAAAATTAATGTAAACCCCTGTAAACCCCAGTTTTACTGTATAAAAGTGGGGTTTGAGGGGGTCAAAATTGTATAGGTATGTTTTCGTGATGGTTGCATTCAAGTTGACCTCATAATTAGACAAAGCATCTGCATGGCTTAGCACTAATTTTTTTCACAATGTACCAGGTTTGAATATGGCTAGAAACTGAAATCATCTGTATGGCACCTCAATTCACAGAGCCTTGCATTGTCACCCTTCATCATCTTGATGTGTCTTAAATAATGTTGAAAGAGACACATTACGAAAACAGGCCTATTCAAATATATAGAAAATTTCACCTCCCAAAATTGAAAATTTTCAGATAAAAAACTCTGACATATTTTTCATATTTATACTCAAAACATAGATTGTGGGTACTTGTTAGAATCACCTCACTGAGGTGGTTCTAACGAGTACCCACACCCTATATTTTTGAGCAGAAATAAGAAAAATAATGTATACCCCTGTAAACCCCAGTTTTACTATATAAAAGTGGGGTTTAAGGGGGTCAAAATTATATAGGCGTGTTTTCGTGATGTAAAACATCAAATCATCATCATCATCATGTTGGGGCTGTACAGCTACTTATTTCCTGTATGTTTAAAAAAAAAAACAAAAAAAAAAAACGTGAAAAGATTTTTTGTCATTTCTTCAGAACTCATCTCCAAGTTGATGCTGGTAGATGCCAGAACATATGAGCTGTGTTATGAGACAATATACAATTGACGCTTTCTATTGAGGTTAAAATCAGCATTTGTCAACTCGAGAAAATGATGTTCATCACTTTCAAGGTTTGACAAAGCCCAGTGTTAATCACAATAGAATGCATCAATTATTTTGTTATATGACTATTTTTTGCTGTCTGGCAGCAGTGACAAAAGTGATGTAGACCGGTTCTTGACCTTAGCCAGGCTATTTGTAATATGACTATTTTTAGCTGTCTGGCAGCACTGACAAAAGTGATGTTGACTAGACCTTGACCATAGCCTGGCTATTTTTAACAAGCAGCACCTTATTTTAGCAAACATCAGTATTTGTAAAAACCTGTTACAGCCAGCCAATCAGAGAAGGTCTATGCTGGCAGTCATATAACTAGGTGTTTTTGTCAAACAGACAGGATCTGAATCAGTCAGCAAAGCTGCACAGTTTGTTGAGGCCCTTTGCTATACATTGATATAATATTCATAGCTCTGATAAGATTTTTTGTTGTTTTTTGTTTTTCAATACAAAAGTACTGATATTTTTCTTATTATCCATAAAAACTTACATTGTGGGTACTCATTAGAAGCGCCTCACTGAGGTGCTTCTAATGAGTACCCACAACATAAGTTTTTATGGATAAATAACCAAAATATTTACCTGATCACCCTTTCTTCTCTAGACCAATATATATTCTAATGTATCCAGTGCAGACATTGAAGACCATGATCGGACTGCACAAAGCCCAGATTGATCTTCTTCTTTGCTGTCCACATGTCCCAAAGCCACATTTTCACATGGCTTGCCTCATGGTTTTCATGGAGAAATAAGAAAATATTCATTTTATGAATATTGGTCTTGTGTGGCATTCTGACTAAAAGACGTTGAGATACATACTACTGATATCATCAGTAAACTAGATAACTTCAGAGAATATCACTAACTCTTAGCATGCTGGGTAAATATTTTCTTATTTTTACCTGATAATAGGCTTTGACCTTTCATGCAAATTATCTCTTTAGACAAAGAGACAATTTGCATGAAAGGTCAAAGTGTTTCTACTGGGAAAAATATCAATGTCATGATCATCTGCTGAATTATCCCTGAGAGTGGTAAAGTCTAAGATCATATTTTACAATCAGAAATTTCTTCTGTCATAGAAAATGTTGTAATTTTTTTTTCCATTCGCTATCTCCTGCACATTTCATATTATTATGCAATAAAACTCTTCTTGTTCAGGGAGACTAATCTATCAGAAATATTTTCCTGTTATGTTCCTAAATATTTATCTGTATGTACGGATATGACATTTCTGGTAATGGAATGTATTTTAGTGGATTTATTTTACACATACGGGATGAAAAACATTGGGAAAAATCATTTATCTTTAAATTTGGAATGAAAATCTTTGAATTTGTAGAAATCATTTGAATAAACAAAATCGATGTTTTGAGAAAATTTCAGGAAAGCAAGATAGAAAAAGAGTTTATTTGCATCATTTCCATCACAAAAAACTTACCTGTATAATTTTGACCCTCTTAAACCCCACTTTTACATAGTAAAACTGGGGTTTACAGGAGTATACATTATTTTTCTTATTTCTGCTCAAAAACATAGATTTTGGGTACTTGTTAGAACCGTTCTAATGAGTACCCACAATCTGTTTTGAGCAGAAATATGAAAAATACCAGAATTTTTATCTGAAAATTTTCAGTTTTTGGTGGTGAAATTTTTAGTATAGTTGAATAGGCATGTTTTCGTAATGTGTACCAGAATGGATCTGTAAGTTATTCTGGATTTCAGTATATCAGGATTTTCCAGAAACTATGCTAACATGCCTTTGCAAAATGTGTTGATTGAATGCCAGACCATGATTAAACTAAAGTACTCCTTTAGATGCAAGTTCATATATGTGCTGCTCACCTGGGCAAACTCTCTGGATATAAAGTTCAGTATGGCATCACATAATCATCGACTGAGCTATCATGTGGGAATACATACCATCTGACTTGTGACAACGAAGACTCAAATGAGCCAGTGCATCCATGTAGTCTGATCAGTTTCTGTAGTCTGCATGAAGAAACTTTGCATTCTTGGCTATCCAAAATATACCCAGTGAAGATTCTGATCAGACAGTGAATCACATTCACCCAGTCTGAACAGAATCTTTGATGGGCACAGTTGTCTAAAGGTGTTTTCTAATGTTGTGGCTCATTTTTATACCCTGCCACAGGAAACCCAGCAAACACACGACATTTAAACAACGTCGATTAAAAGTTGATTCAACGTCAAAATGTTGAATCAGCGTTGAATCAGTGTTGTTTTGATGTTGTTTGCCCACTGGGTGGTGGCTGCCCAACAGGCACAGAACATTGAAACAACATAGATTCAACGTTGATTCAACATCTTGACGTTGAATCAATGTTGAATTGACGTTGTTTCAACATTCTGTGCCTGCTGGATGGGTATTATGATTTCATGTTGGATGTCCCTGTGCCCGTCTGTCCCTATGTCTGTCTGTCCATCTGTCGTACGGCTGTTCATCCATATTTTCATTTCCAGATGCAAACTTGAGTAAATATCAGTGGATTTTCACCAAATTTGGTATGTGCATTGATATTGTAGAGATCTGGTTTGGAATGGCCATTAGGCAAATTTTGTCAGTTTTTGATGGGCTTATTTGCCAACAACACGTCTGTATTTTCTTTTCTGGGCCCAGTTGTTCAAAGCGTCGTTAGCTTAACGAGCTCGTTAAGGGTCATTTCGTTAACTGTTTTAGCGGATTTAATATACAATATTCTGATATTTTTTGCTGAAAAAATGTGAGTAGCTTTTGCACTCACATTTTTTCAGCAAAAACTTTCAGCATATTTGAGTATCACTCAATGTAAATTTTAACGAATCGTTAACTAACGACGTCGTTAGCTTTGAACAGCTGGGCCCTGGATGTTAACTTGAGTGAATGTCAATGGATTTTTACCAAACTTTGTGTATTGATTTTGTTGGAGAGGTTTGGGAATACTAATGATAATGTGCAAATTATCTGCCTACCACATTATAATGGCAAGGTATTACATTTCATGTTTTTATTAGATGAAAATTCTTGTTAGTTTCCTCATTTAAAATTTGACTGACATATAGGGCATATGTAAATAGATATTTCATCAACACAGTTGATTTTTTTGTTATTTCTTATTGTAGAGTATTCTGATTGTGACTGAATTTTCCAATGACCAGTATTAAATGCCTAGCATTATCACAGCATTAACTCTGTCCTACCCTTCCAAATTATGTTTTTTTATCATTTTTCAAATTCACTTTTCAAAATAACATTTTAGTAACTTTTTTGATATAAAAACACTGTTGGATAAAAGTTGTCAAGGGATACAGGGGCTGTCATCTCCAAGAACTTTTTAGTTTGGAAAATTTGTTGTTTTCCCTGTAATGTAATGAAGGTTTTACAATTTTCCAAAGTTTTGTAGAATTTTCAAATTGAAAAGAACTGCTTCTCTGGATGTCAATGATTGCAAAAATGCCAGGTAAGATTTGTGCTTAAGAGGTAAATAATTTATGGTTTTTGTTGTTTTCTTCACAAAACCTTGTGTTCTTTTATGTAATACAATGTTGTTCTAGTGAGATGAATCTGAAGTGATCAGAGTAAGTTTTCTTGAAGAATAAGAACAGCACTAAATGAACTGCTTACCTAAAGCCAAGCAGTGTTCTTGACATTGAAGACAAGGCCAAATGAATATCTATAAATAGCAGCTGCTATGATGTGATGATAGGCTATTCATTGTATACATTCCCTGAAAAGTACACATGGCTGGCTGTCAATCACAACTAAGAAAATCTGCAGAATGTTTTATGTTTGAAAATCTCCACCAGTACACAGCAAAACTTATGGATGTTACAGCAGTGGAAATGTTACAGCAGTGGGATAAATTGGAAATGTCGGCACCTATCTTCCTCAGTAACTTTTATCCTAGATATTTTTTAATACAAAGCTGGGCTCATTTGTTCAAAACTTAACAGATTTGTTAGCTATTTTGACATTAGAATTTATAGCTTGAAATATGACAAATATGTTGATATTTTTTGCTGAAAAAATGTGAGCAGCTTTTGCATTGCAAAAGCTGCTCACATTTTTGCAGCAAAATATCAATGTATTTGAAAATACCTTAGCTACAACAATTAACAAGTGTGTCATTAATGAGCTTGTTAAGCTTACGATGCTTTGAACAACTGGACCCTGATAGTTTAAGTTATTGTGAACATTGAGTTAAAAAGATAAGGTCAAGTTTAGTTTCAGAAAATTGAAAAGGTAAGAAATAGTGCCTTACAATATACGAATGGTATCCTGATAGTGATGTCATGGACTGTTTATCTTTTATAGAACAAGTCAGCTTTACAATAATGGTAGACTTATGGGACAAAACTGCTAAAATTGTACTGTAAATGTCCTAAAATTTTGTACATGGATTATCCAAACCGAGATATGCAGTCTGAACAGGGTCTGCACTGTTTGCCATTCCACTACGTACATGCACTATAAAGAACAAATGCAGAAAAAGCAAAATTTAGGCCCAAAAAGTATGGAATAAAGAATTTTAGGACATTTGCTTTAAGTAAGCAGAAGGTAAATGAATGGTGGTTTGTTTGTTGTTGTTTCTAAAAAAGGGTTCTGCATTTCCATTGGTCATCTGCTATTTTTGTGTCAACTGCTAGTTTTGTGTCAACTGCTAGTTTTGTGTCAGCTGTAGTTTTTGTCGACAGTCAGCTAAAGATAATACTAGTTTGACTAAGATGTCATGTAGGACATGAAATATATATATATACCAGTCAAAGAAGAGATAAGAGAACAAACTCTGATCTTGTTACCATCTTTTTTTAGTGGACTTTACTCTCGAAAAAAGACAGAAATATGGTAATTGACAATGAAAGAAAGCACCATATTCAACCTAATTACTGCATATACCCCTATATGTGCACAGTCAAGCAATTCCATTGTCTTAAATTAAAGCCAGTGTACTATTTGTCTACTTTATAAAGGCATATGTTGTGGGTACCCATTTGAATTGCTCTGACTTGCCAATGCAGTTTAAATGAGTACCCACAACATATGCTTTCATAAATAAAATCAGAAAAAAAACAAAACAACCCCCCCCCCCCCCCCCCCCAAAAAAAAAAAAAAAAAAAAAAAAACATAAAAACATCACATAAACATCATCAGATAAGTCATTTTCTGATCTTGTTTTTAAAGTGTACTTTTATTAGTTTGATACATATTTTACTACAAGTTTTCCCAGTAATTTTGAAAAACCTAAGCACACAATTAGGCTGAATATGGTATACCATAATAAATATTTGGACATCTCGTCCTTATCATACTTCTCCTAAACTTTGAACATTTGCCTACCTGATGGTGATGTGTGTCTAGAATGTGCTGACTGATGGACTGGCAAACAGTATATGCCCAGATCAAACTGCTCCTTATGAGCAATTTGATCTGGGTATATACTGTTTGCTCAGGCCTGTAAGTTGAAATCCAGTCAAACCTGTGTTAAGCAAGGACCTAAAGGATAGTGAGAAAATGGTTGCTTAACCCATTGTATACTGAATAGACTCTACCATACTATATATTGGAAGAGTCCAATTTCAATTTTAGGTACATCCGGCTAGGAGATTCACATATTCATAGAGAAAAATGGCTAAACTATTTGCAAACAGTGAAGACCCTGATCAGATGCCATGTTCTGCGGCCTCTGATCTGGGTCTGCGCTGTTTGCCGATTACCCTTTTATGGGTTTCCCAACTACAATGGGTTTAGACAGGTGCTTGCTTTGCTTAAGACAGGTGCTTGTTTAATAAGGTAAATTTACGCTTATTTGACTTTTGACGCTAGTTCTGCTGAAACTGGATATACCCTGCCTTTGCAAACAGTGTAGATCCAGATTAGTTGGCTTCTGTAGAGTGTAGAAGCCAACTGATTTGGATCCACACTGTTTGTTATTCAGTATGTGATTTTTATATCAACACTCTGGATCAAGTAATCTGATTGGCTGTCAGTTAGAAATGGGCGTTGTATCTAAATTTATTCAGCATGGCAAGGGTTAAGGGATCTGAAAATATGGTTTCTTAATTGGTTAATACAGGTGGCCTTTAAGACAGCTTTGACTGTACTTAGGGTAATATTGTACCTATGATTCATGGACAATTTTATTTATACATACTGGTTCTTCATATGATTGTGAATGTTTTAGAAAAATTTGTGCTTGCTTGTAATGGTTTGTCATATTCATCTGGTAACAAATTTAATTGTTGCTGACCATTTGTTAATGCTTAGCATACAATAATTCAGCAAATAACATTTTGAAATACTTTTCTTATTTTTCCCATAAAAGGATTTGACATTTCATGCAAAATCCTAAGGAGACAATTTGCATGACAAATCAAATCCAGTTTTATGGGGAAAAAAAATAAGAAAAATAACATCAGTTAGTCATCAGATGATAGTATGCTAAGACTTCAGGGCCCAGTTGTTCAAAGCTAACGATGTCGTTAGTTAACGATTCGTTAAAATTTATATCGGGTCATACGCAAATATGCTGAAATTTTTTGCTGAAAAAAATGTGAGTAGCTTTTGCAGTGCAGTGCAAAAGCTACTCACATTTTTCAGCAAAAAATATCAGAATATTGCATATTGAATCTGCTAAAACAGTTAACGAAATGACCCTTAATGAGCTCGTTAAGCTAACGACGCTTTGAACAACCGGGCCCAGGTAAATACATCAGGGAGTAATATGAAAATCAGCAAAATTTTTGTGATTCAACAAGTTAGATTCTTCAGATTTTCATTTAAACCTTTCAATGCAGCAGACCAAACCAGATACCATTCGGATAAGATGGCTCATAATGAACCATTTCATCAGGATCTGCAGTTTGCTACTTTTTTTTTTTTTTTAATTTATGACAGACATTTCTATTTGCAGCATTGGATATGTCCAAAATTCACTGATGGAAGAATCCATTTAAAAAAAGCAGGGGTTAAAGGTTAATTTCTTACTAATGATAAATTTTTAACCTACCAGACAGTTTTGTGTTTCAGTCACAATACTTCCTGCACAATAAAAAGTCAGTCACTGGTAAGATTTAACTGAAAATTCTGATTATTTGGTTGGTTGGTAGCAATAATTTGTGAGTTCACATGTTATGCCACTGAATATTGTAATACATGTACTTCAGGTTGTAGACTTTGAGTGACTATTAAATGCATGTGATTTAGCTATGGAATCATTAAAATTAACCCATAAAGTAATAATCACAGCTGCAGCAGCTGACAGTTTGATTTTTAAATTTTTCAGAGAAAATAAGATGTCATTTCATGTGAATTGTCTGCTATGCTATGCAGACAATTCACATGAAATGACATCTTATATACTCAGAAAAACAATAAGACATTATTTAGAATGTTGTCTGCAACAATTTGCTTAGCGTTTTGAGGGTTAAAAATGTTGAAACACTTGGTTTTTGAAAATATTAGAAGTACCGGTATTTGGAGACTGTTTTGAGTTAACCCTTAAAGCGCCAGTCACAACAATTGTCGTCTGCTTTGTCTTCTGCCGGTTACTTTAAAAGTCATTGTTGCAAACAGTGTGGACCCAGAACAGACTGCTCCTTTAGGAGCAGTCTGATCTGGGTCAACACTGTTTGCCTATATGCAAAAAGTATGTTTGAAAAGTTTGCAAGTAGATGCAGCAGACGACATAAACAGACATTTTCAGAAGCAGGTTTTCTTGGCATTTTAAGGGTTAAGAAAATGTGTGCATATGTGAACAATTTCATCTGATTACTGTATGCCAAACAGGTCATGTGCAACCCAGCTGGCCTATATTGTTCTTGACAGTCAAGATTTGTGCGTTGCTTTACTACTGGAAGTAAATTACAAAGTTTTGTCATTTTATAATGCAAAACCTTCTGTCATAAACTACCTGTACATTAGCAGTGATAGTCTGTTTTTCTTTTCATTGCTTAAAAGAAATAATAAATTGGCTGCAAATCAAATGAACCAAAATTGATAGATAGTTTGGAAGCAGGTTTTCAACACAGATGATCAGTAAACAGCAGAGAAAAACAAATGGAATATTTTCTCATTTAGATTTTCCAAAGACTGAGTGTATCATAGAAATTGTGAGGGTCAAACAATTTTTTGTTGTAAATGTAAATTTAGGGTAAATATAGCAGTACAAAGCAAAGAAACAGAAAAAAAATGACTTCTGTTAAGAATTTGTCAATCAGAACTAGTTTTTTTGTTGTTTTTTTTTTTAATTTTTTCCGAGTGATTTTGCATCATGAAAACATGCCTATATAATGTTGACCCCCTTAAACCCCACTTTTATGTAGTAAAACTGGGGTTTACAGGAGTATACATTACCCAAGGCGGTTCTAACTAGTATCCACAATCTATGTTTTGAGCAGAAATATGAAAAATAGAATTTTTATCTGAAAATTTGCATTTTTTGGTAGTAAAATTTTCAGTATATTTGAATAGGCTTGTTTTCATAATGGAAAGGACAATACAGGCACAGGCGGATATAAAATAACACAGGTAATTTTAACATTTAGCATGCAGGTTAAAATTTCAGCAGATGGCAATTTGAAATATTTTCTTATTTTTCCTAGAAAACAGTCTTTGCCATTTTGTGCAAAATGTCTCCTCAGAAAGAAAAAAAAAATCAATTTGTCATCTCCTGAGGTTACCAGAGAGTGGTTGTTTAATGTTGTGTATACATAATGCCCATTGTCCAGACCATATTGAACTTCATATTTTGTGCCACTGATTTGGTATATTTTCTGTCTTGGCTCATGTTTGTTGAGCATTGTGTGCTCACCTGCTCATATCCCACTGAATGCGTAGGATGATCTAAGTCTGCATCATATTTTGTGTGTACCATATTTGCCATGAAAATTCGGACAAGATATGTGTAAGCAAACAGTGCAGAACAAGATTAAGAAGTTTCAATGAAATGTCGGTAAAACCAGATTCATTATGAAAACATGCCTATTCAAATATACTGAAAATTTTACCACAAAAAAATGAAAATTTTCAGACAAAAAATTCTGATATTTTTCATATTTCTTCTCAAAACATAGATTGTGGGTACTCATTAGAACTGCCTCGATGAGGCAGTTCTAACGAGCACCCAAATTCTGTGTGTTTGAGCAGAAATAAGAAAAATAATGTATACTCCTGTAAACCCCAGTTTTACTATATAAAAGTGGGGTTTAAGAGGGTCAAAATTATATAGGCATGTTTTCCTGATGTTAAAAGGAAAGTATGCCACTGTGTGTTTGGGCATGCCTAAATATTTAGGGTAATTATGATAGTCATGTGTCACACTGTTTGTTCAGGCCTGTCAGTCTGAATATTTATTTGGAAGTTGTCTGTTATCTGCTGGTAAACACCTGCAGCAGGGTAAAGATTATTGCTACATCATTTGTTAGAGAGAATCATGACATTGCGCCACATCAAACAAAAAATAAATATTAATGATAATATTCTTGTTTTTCTATACACCTCCTGTTGACACATCTGGTAGTCCTTAGCAGCTTTGTTTCATGTCACCACAGCCTAACCTCAGAAACCAGGTGAAATTTTGACACAATGTCAAATTTTAGCATTTCCCTATGGAGACTACAGTCGAACCTGAATAGCTCAAACACCAATGGCTTGTTTACCATGGCTAATTCAAACTTGTTTTTGAGTCTCTATGAAATTCTTCCATTACCTCCAGAAAACAAATATTTAGGAAATTTTCTGGTTTTATTATCAAATTGTATGTTGTTTGTACTCATTAGAATCACCTCATTGAGGTGATTCTAATGAGTACACACAACATACTATTATTGTATAAAAGATCGAAAAGACTTCCCGAAATTTTTGCCATTTGCTTCCTGACTTGGTACCATGATTAACCCTCAGTGGTTCCAACTACCTATGTCTTGAACAATATTCCATGATCCCAAACATGATCAAGCCATTAAAGTTCGACTGTACATGTATATTGTGATGTTTAAAACAAAGTTTTGAAATAATTTTGGGGGCAATTTCGAAATCGCCACCGGATTTAACATACCATTTCAATAATCCATTTTCCTGTGACTACCAACACAGAAAAGGACGAACAAGGGGCTATCAGGTACCAAAAAGACTAAATCCAAATTAGTTTTAGAGGCCAATAGAATTTCAGGAACCACCCCCATCAGCACTCTTAGTGCTTTGATCACATCAACCCCTGATCATGGTATCAGACATTTTTACAAGTGAGAAAGGAGGCCCATCACGAAAACATGCCCATATAATTTTGACCCCGTTAAACCCTACTTTTATATAGTAAAACTGGGGTTTTTGTTATTTCTGCTCAAAAACATAGATAGTGGGTACTCGTTAGAACTGCCTTAGTGAAGCGGTTCTAACGAGTATCCACAATCTATGTTTTGAGCAGAAATATGAAAAATGTCTGAATTTTTATCTGAAAACTTTCAGTTTTTGGTGGTGAAATTTTCAATATATTTGAATAGGTGTGTTTTCGTAATGCATTTACCATATGATAACAAAAAGATCCCAATTCAGTCTGATCAGGGTGTTTGCTGTTCTTAATTCTACCATATCCAATGATGTTGTTAGGGGACATTGATGGCCTTGATCAGATTCCGCTGATGGTTTAAGGGCCCTTTTCTCACAGGGAACATCACATGTATTTCTGATGCATGGGAAACAAGCAGATTTCAAAACAAGATATTCTGCTGTCAGGATATGCTCCCTTGAATTATATTTTATATCCAAGTTCATATGTCAACCCTTTAAGCGCCAATCACAACAATTGTCATCTGCTTTGTCTTCTGCCAGTTACTTTAAAAGTCATTTTTGCAAACAGTGTGGACCCAGATCAGACTGCTCCTTTAGGAGCAGTCTGATCTGGGTCCACACTGTTTGCCTATATGCAAAATGTAAGTTTGAAAAGTTTGCAAGAAGATGCAGCAGACGACATAAGCAGACGACATTTTCAGATGCAGATTTTCTTGGCGCTTTAAGGGTTAACACTAAAACTGGGTGAAATTTCCATCAGACAACATTGAAATATTTTTTTTTTTATTTTTCCAAGAAAACAGGATCTGATATTTCATGAAAAAATTTGCATGAAATGTCAAATCTTGTTTTTTCTGGTAAAAATAAGAAAAATATCACCAATTTGTGGAATGCTGAATTAGCCTAGAGAGTGTGAATGGTTAAGTATAATATTATGCCCCAGTTATAGAGGGACATTTTAGTCTACTTGCAGTTTCCGTAGATCTTGCAAAGGATAATATTATTCAGCAAGGCATCCTGCTAAGAAGCTCCAGGATGCTGCAGATCTGAAAATTATTCACCATTTCCCGGTGACTGTCTGGAAGAATCACAAAATGAAAAGAAAAGTCAGAGGAATGTTATTTATTAATTTTGGTCCATTTGTAATAAGATTATTGATAACAGCAGTATCTTTAATGCTTATAGTGCCTGACACTTCATCAAATTTCACTTTGCCAACAAACCTTTTTGTCGACATGTTTTTATTGACTGTTTTTTTTTTTCAGTTTTTCAACAGGTGCGATACTGGTTGAAAATATTTTATTGTAATGATCACATAGTAGCCTGACAAACCGCTAATTGCTCTACCCACTATTCAATAAACACAAAATGTAAAGTTTAGCAGTACTTACACATACCTAGTGATGAGGGGCATCAAGAAAGTGAGGTGTGTTGACCAACGCATGTTTTTGCTCTTGTAATCGTAGTTGAGAAAGGGAGTCTATCTTGCATTTCTGTGTTATACCTTTGGAGATGATCATGGAGTTTTGAGCACCAAGGAGAAAGATAAACTTTCCTTTAATAAATATATATATAGATACACTCTAGATCGCAAATGTAGGGACCGAGAGGACTGGTGACGTGAAAATCATCTGGGCAAAGAAAGAGTAGTGACACATAAAGACAAGTATGCAGTGAATCTGAGCATGCATGGGCCTGTTAGCACCACAAATGCAATTCAGCAGTCCATCATCTATGGCATCATATGAAGCCGCTTCTGCCATCATCAACAGAGACTTGCCAGAGAAACTACCAAGTCACATGAGAGGGTATTTCCCTACTAAAAGTTCTGTGAAACGAAATGTTCAGCATTTTAGAAACAAAATTTTTCCTACATTGCCGAACTCTTTGAATGACATTGAAATTTCAGGTGAATGGCTCATGACTAATGAAGGAGAAAACTGGATATTATGTGACAACAAGGCATCATATGCCCGTGGCAAGTAATCAGATGTAGCATGTATACTGACAGAGTAGAAGGGGTTAGCCCGAAAAGAAAAGTTTATATGGATGGACAGACGGACATAACTCTATTAATATTTGGTGGACTGTAACCTCAAAACAAAATGTGCTGCTTCACATCATGGTCTAACTATAAATCACCTTTCAGCTTGATGGGATGTAAACTGTAGGAGGAAATATTTGATGGACAGCATTCACTGTTTACTGTAACCCCAAAATAGTATGGGTTGCTCCACATCATGGAGTAACATTTTACAAAGTTTCAGCTTGACTAATGTAATCTATAAGAGGAGTTAGCTTATGAAATTTTCAATGGGGCATTACTGCTAATATTTCGTGGACTGTAACTTCAAAACAATATGTGCTGCTTCACATCATGGTCTAACTAAATATCAGGTTTCAGCTTGATCGGATGTAAACTGCAGGAGGGGTTATCCAGAAACAAAAAGTTTTAAGATAGACAGATGGACGCTTTCAAACAAGCGTATAAAAAAAAATGATCAATGGTGCAGAATTATTATGTTTTGCACAAGACAGTTCACTTGCGCAGTTTAAAAGTCTGGTATGCCGATGGCACTTTTTCCATTGCACCTCAACATTTTTATCAAGTATGCACAATTCACATTTGGTCAACTACTGCCTCTGTGGTTTGCATTATTGACTGGGAAATCCATCTACACTGAAATGTTCAATGCTCTCAAACAGAAGGCGAGCGAGATAGGACAAATTGTTAAATTGGAGTGTTTCTGGAGTGACTTTAAGCTAGGTACAATTAGATTAAATAGAATAAATAAATAATATATGTTAACCTCCCCTGCTCCAAACTCATGTAATTTATACATTCCGATTTGTTTTTCTTAAATTCAATCATGAATTCAAGGAACCCTTGTTCAGACCTTGTATAGTTTCCAGTAGAGAGTGACAAATGACAATCTGAGAATAACTCGCTGGAGGGGCGGCACAGATACATGAACACTGTTATTGCCAAGTTTCACCCAATCAATGTCTACAAGTTTGTCAAAAAACTCAAGGGGAGCAATCTCATACTAACACTTTGATAAGTCAGACGGAATAGCAATGAACATTCTGTATAGAATACTACTTTTGTTTTTGCAAGCCTATATCAAGCTATCATATATAAAAATTTCACCTAATGTTTTCGACAAAAATTTTGACGAAATTCTAGTTAGACAAAGTGTCGCATGGACAATCTTATAGTCAACCAAGCTGTCATTCGACGAAAATATCTGTCGACAATGTGGTTTTTGCCTAAGTAGACCCTAACACTTAGCATGCTGGGTAAAAATTTCAGCAGATGACATACTGAAATATTATTCTTATTTTTCCCCGAAAATAGGCTTTGGCATTTCATGCAATTTGTCTCTTTAGGAGACAATTTGCACGAAAAGTCAACGCCTGTTTTCTGGCAAAAATAAGAAAATATCTTCAATTTATTTATCATCCTCTGATTTGCCCAGAGAGTAATAAAGTAGTATGCAGAGAGCAAAGGCCTTGATAAATCTGCAGTCTGATCACAGCATTCACTGTTTACTAGATACTATAGAATATATCGCCAGACAGCAAAAGACCAGGCCCAGAGGTTATAAAACTTTTTTCATGCTCAACTCAGCTGAGCATGAAATTTTCTCTGCTAATAAATATGAAAATGCCAACAATAGTTGGCATTTTCATATTTTTTAGCAGAGTAAATTTCATGCTCAGCAATGTTTTGCAAGAAAGAATTTGCAATTGTTAGTAATTTTAGATTTATTAACAGGATAAATTTCATGCTCAGCTGAGTTGAGCATGAAAAAAGTTTTATAACCTCGGGGCCTGATCACAATATCTGTCCTTGCTGGCTGACCTAGAGCTGTACTGTTCACACATTCCCTTCAGGGCGTATCAGGCACCTTTTAGCACTGCCTGTGTCATATGTCTGGCACAGGAACTGGAAATGTACAGCACATAAAACATCTAATGTGACTAGTCTTATTCAACATGATTATCACACTGCAAGAAAAAGGGAACGGATATACATTCAAGGGAGACAACTCTATCAAATTATTTTTTATCTTCCTTCTGAAAAGAGATCCACCTTTGGGAGCAATTCTTTCCTTTTAGAATAGACTCTTTTCCAAAAGGGGTTGGTGTACAGGAAAGTAAATAGGAAGCCATAAAAGTCGTCTCCATTGTAAAAAAATGGCAGAAAATGTATGAGGTATATTCAGCCTAAGGCTTACATTAGAAAGGATTAAATTTGGAATGTCACAAGGCAGAGCATAACTCCAGATAATGTAACAATTGGGGTTTAGGTCAGTTCTTGATATTTTGCACCGAAACATACCATATTCCACCCAATTACTGCACTGTGCTCTTAGGATTTTCAAACTTAGTGGAAAAGCTTGTAGTAAAATATCCAGCTGACTATAAAGAGAGATAAGAAGATGACTTCATGAGATGATTATTAAATGATACCTATGCAATATTTTTTTTTTCTTCTGATTTTCTTTATGAAAGCATATGCTATTGGTACTCATTTGAATTGCCTCGACTTGTCAAGGTAATTCGAATGAGTACCAGAAACATATAGTTTTATAAAGAAGCAGATAAAAGTACACAAACTGTAATCTGAAGACTTCAAAATTGTCCCAATGTTTAAGGTAAATACCAGAGAACTTGTTAATGAGGCTTATTTGATGATAATTCTGGGATCATTTTCTCAGTTTCTCCATAAAATCAGAAGTTGTGGGTACTCTGAGGCACTTCTAATGAGTTACCACAATGTAAGTTTTTATGGAGAAATCAAAAAAATTATCCATGAATTATAACCAAATACTTCTTAACAAGTCCTCTTGTATCTCAATAAATGATTTTCTTATTCCTCATGAAAGCATATTGTGGATATTAATTAGAAATACTTTAGTAAGGCACTTCTAATGAGTGCTATGTAAGTTTTCAAGAGGCTGAATAAGAAAAAATGTGAGTATTTTTTTTATTCACAAGCTATGGAATTTTCACTCTCATTCTATTCCTATTCACTTCAATTCTTGAACAACAATTTAAAATATTTTTCTTATTATTCAAAGAGAAAAAACTTTGACATTTCATGCCAATTATCTCCTCAGGAGAGAAAAGCCAGAGCCAATGCCTACTTTTGGTGCAAAATAAGAAAAATATCATTAACCTGTTGTCTGCTGAATTTGTCAAGCCTGTGGTCAAGGATAAGATCATCTCATTTCATAGACCTCAACCAAAGTATTACAAGGTGACTGCCCTTTACAGAAATTTTAAGAAATGCAGTGACTTCAAACCAGGGATAGCAATAATTCATAAAATAACCATGTACACGTCTATATATCTAGTAAGTAACGTATCACAACAGTACACCTGTGGACACAAAACTGTGCAAACTCTGATGAAGTAACTTTCAACGAATCTGTTTGCTTCATGTTTGTTTGACAATCAAATGTCATTCATGGACAATTCTAACAATTTACATTGATTGATCTTATTCATTTTGACAAGTATTTATCATACTTTAAGTCTGATGTATGTTCTTGACAGTTGAGGTGTATTTTAATTGGCTGATGCAGGGCAGGCTCTGCCGTGAAATGAACAACTTCTTATGTTTTTCATTTATACATGGCTAGCAGTTGACTGACAGGATGTTAAAATATATAAGATAATATGTTATATCAAAATGAAATGAAGCCCATCAAAGTTTGTACAGTTTTGTGTCCACTGATGTATTTTTCATTTGGCTTTCAAATATATCACAGATAGAATTACTATAACAAAGGGACTTGTAACACTCAGTGCAATACAACTGACTAATCTCCTGTATTTACCCTAAGTATTGGGACACCTTAACTCCTTACCATACTTGTCCTAAAATTTGAAAAAGTCTACTGTACTATCTGTGATGTGTCTAAAATAGTGCTGTATGAGTGGCAAACAGTGTAGACCCTGATTAGATGCCACAGAATGTGGCATCTGATCTGGGTCAAAACTGTTTGCACAGGCCTGTCTGTCCCAATTGTTTGTGTTAAGGTTTTATGGCCCCGTCAACCCAGTGGGGTCATGTCAAGCATGGTCAGTTTACCTAACCACATGTTTACTGGGCAGGCTTAGTCCTCTAAGCGGTTAACCAGTATTGTGCACATTCTTTCGCCAGAAACTGACAACTGCCCTTCTTGAATCAGCGGAAGGGAGAGAATGACCGTAGAAAATATTTCATGATCAATCTCCACGAAGAATGTTGCCGACCTCGGCGGGGATTGAACCCGCGACCTCCTGGTCTCCAGTCGGATGACGCATCCAACTGAGCCACGGAGGCCGGCTGTCTGTCCCAATTTTTAGGGTTATTACGGTAAATATCTCTGTTGTTTTGAATTATCAATACTTTTCTAATCATCAATATGTTTCCAATAATCCAGGTATGTCAAAGTTTTTGTGTTGTGCTGATTAGTGTTAATAAGTTAGCAATAAAATCTTTATTTCTAAACATCAGTCTTTAAACATAAAACAACAATCTGCAGCAGTCTTTTAGCTTTTGATAAGAGCAGTAACTCTGGTTATCTCCCTCAAACAGTGCTGAAGAATTGCATCCAACATATCGGGTTTATAAGCTACAGTCCAGACCAAATTTAGAGATGCTCCCAGAGGAGTTGTTCATACATGCAATACCTCACACTGAGAGACAAAATCTCACAGAATTTGGCCCATCTGGAAGGCAATTCCCCTAAAAAATTCAAATCTCACAGAATTTTCAGACCATTTTACAATGGGTTTTCTGAAGAACATAAATCACACACTGTTGTGATTTTCACAAGCTTCTATTATGAAAAAAAAAAGACTTTAGACTATACTGGGGGAGCCCCAAAATGATGTTTAAGAAAATCTCACTGAATTCTGTCAAACCCCCCCCTTAAAATTTTGTCTTATCTCACAGATTTTAGTCCACAGCTTATGGCATGTATGGTTGTTAAGGAAGAGAATTTGAATGTAATTCAGAGATGCTTTTCTCCAATTCTCCATAAACATATGCTGTGGGTATTCGGCAACATGCTTCAAATGAGTACCCACAACATATGTTTTTACTCCTGAACTCCTCTGCTAGGTGCTCCTACATCAGGCAAAATCAATTCAACAGAAGGTTTAAAGATATGGCCAAGACAATAATACTCACATATCACAGGTAGGCAAGGGCAAAACTTTAATGCTTACCGGTACATCTTCTTCATGACAGGGGCATAAAAATACCACAATGACTGTACGTATAGGGACAGGGTCCCCTGAACAAACAATCTTGACCCAGATCAGACTGCTACTAAGGAGCAGTCTGCTCAGAGTCTACACTGTTTGCCACTCAAAACAGTATTTTTGTGACAGGTGTACTTATGAATTCAACATGGTTTAAATTTTTGAGAAATTATGGTAAGGTGGGATGTGTCACAATATTTATATTCATTAAGGTAGCTATATTCATTAAGGTAGCTATGACCAGCAACAGTGTCATGGATTACAGTAAAACCTGTGTAAGAGAGCCACCTTCGAGACTGACTTTAAAAAGTTGTTGATGTGGAAAAAGTTGTCTGTCTTATAAAGGTACATGTCATGTAATTTTGCAAGCAAAATTACATGACATGTACCTTTATAATACAACCACCTTTCCAAATCAACCACTAAAGTCAGTTTCAAAGATAGCTGTCTTACACAGGTTTTACTGTAACCTGTTATATGCCACATGAGAACAACACAGACCTCTACAAGCCTGAACAATTTTATCTGTGCAGGCTGGCCTGGATCCTGGCTCTTTGCACCAACAATATCTGGATTTTGTAAACAACTAGCAAGTAAGAATTTGCATGGACTCTGACCTGACTGGGTATATAGCTCTATAAACAGATAAATGTTCATTGACAATTAGGTCACACAGGTAATACTAAAATTGCAGTGCTACATGCAAATATGGGAATCCCATGCTATGTCATGGTCTGTAAATATTGATTAAATTAAAGATAAGGCCCTTTTTCAACCATAAAACATTTCAGTACTCTTAATTTTCCTTGAAAACATATGCTGTGGGTACTCATTAGAAGTGCCCCACAGAGGCACTTCTAATGAGTACCAATAACATTATGTTTTCAAGGAGGAATAAGAAAATTATTTAACTAAATTTTCTCCTTATCTTATATGAGTGGCTGCACATATTGTTCTGGGCTTCCCTGTTCACATAACTATAGCATATTCTAATGCACTTGTGTATGTAACGCAAGGTCTGATTGGATAACAAAAAAATACTGGGATGGTATATTCTGCAATATATTATTGGAAATCCAACTTCATAACGAAATGTCACTTTTCATTGGCTGGCATTTAGTTTTACTGACCTAACAGCACTTGCCACTTAGTGCTAATAGTACATTTTTTTCAACAAAACAAATGAATAATGCCTTAGAATAGGGATAACTGCATTTAAAACTGTCATATGGGAGGTAAATTGTCGGTTTTATGGTCAAATGACAATTTTGAATGCATTTATCCCCTAAATACAGGTTCTCTTATCAACAATTTCAAATAACAAAGACAGAAAAAGCAGGTTTATTATCTCCCTTTATATTTCCAAAGCCATAAATTTATTAAACCAAAAAGTATTGATATTTTTCTTATTTCTCCATGAAAATATGTTGTGGGTATTCATTAGAAGCACCTCAGTGCTTCTAATGAATACCCACAACATATGATTTCTTGGAGTTAAGAAAAATATTCACCTGATACCCCTCTTATCTGCAGCTTTGCCTTAACCCTTCTCATGCTGAATAAGATGCCATGCCCACTTCTAATTTCCAGCCAATCAGATTACTTGATCTGCCTTTTTGATAGAAATTCACATATTTAATGACAAGCAGTGCAGATCCAGATCAGTTGGCTTCTTTAGAAGCCAACTGGTCTGGATCTACACTGTTTGTTAAGACAGGACATGTCATGTTCAGAAAGAGAAGGGTTAACACTTACAATGCTGCAGACATGAAAAAGAGTTTCAGAAAGGTCTAATTCAGCTGCTACTGAGGCATATACTAAAAGTCATTTAAATTCTTAATTTATAACTGGAAACATGCCTGTGATGCATGATAGAGGTGACTACATTTCCAATAGTGAAAAAAAGATGATGACAGTTAATTTAAGAATACATGTAATTAAAGAGAGTAATTCCCATGGTGTCATGCTTCAATGGAAAAAGCTAATGACATCTTAATCAAGACAATTTCTTATAGCAATATTTATAGAAGGTTTTAGAAATGAGACAAGTTGTTTATGACCAGAAAAAGATATGTTATAATTATGTCAGCTCATACCAAATAATTCTGAAATTTAGGTTAGGTAGACAAAATGAGGTCCTGTTTTTCAACTGCAATTTCTGTTTTGCTGGTGTGTTTAGATATATGATTTAGTAGTAAATGCCAACAAAATTTACAGCTAGTTGTAGCAAAATCAAAGGTCAATACATTTCTTCTAGATTTTGTACATACTTATTGACTAATTTTCACATAATCCACAGCTAAACATAGCTACCCATGTCCATTTTATTGTTGCAAAATTCAGTAGCAAGATGCAGCATACACAAAAAAAAAAAAAAAAAAAAATAATGTGAGAATTAACATTACAAACACTTTTGAAAGAAGCGACACCATAATTATCTTCCCTTACAAACCTGATAATATTTCCTATCTAGACTGGTTAAGAGAGATAATCCACTCATGCTCACCACTCCTCCACCCTTGTATCAATGACTGATTTTTCCATAACTCCAGATAAGTGGGGGTAGCCAGATAACAGTTTTTCTTACTTCTGCATGAAAACATATGTTGTGGGTACTCATTAGAAGTGCCTTGGTCAGGCCCTTCTCATGAGTACCACAATATGTTTTTGTGGAGAACTAAGAAAAACATCAGTATTTTTTGGTTAAAAGAGTTTTCTCTGGAGGTAATTATGTTTTTCTCTCGTAAATGGCAGCAAGTCATGATTATGGAAGAATTTTACAAATTATCATATATACACTGGTTGGGTAGACATGTGTTGTGAATGTAGTGTCTGGTTTAAAAATACCAAGATTCTGTCCTTCAAAGACTTCTGTGACATTATATCCCCGGGGATCAACCATTCCCACTTCATCAGCTGATATAGACACCGGTGAACCATTACCAAATGTTTCAGTATTTAATAACACCACTGCTAAACTTCCCTTTGGTACAATTGGTTTCACCCAGAACTCTAACTTATTAAACTGAAAAAAAGAGACAAAAACTATAATATTATCCAAGCAATGTAAGGACAGCATGTATACACCACAACCTCTTTATAACACTATTGTTGGGGTCCATAGCATAAACCGTGTTAGTTAAACAACCGTGTTATATCCAAACAAAAATGTATAGATTATATTGAAAAATGACCATTTATGGTCATTTTTCAATATAATCTATACATTTTTGGGATCCATTTTTGAATCGTGTTATATCCAAAACTGCGTTATAACGAACCGTGCTATAAAGAGGTTGAAGTGATTATTCTTCAAATAGATTAAAAACCAAAAATGTAGGGAATTTTTCTTATTTAATGCTTCTTTCCACTGATTCAAGAGGGGCAGCTGTCAGTTCCTGGCAAAAGAATGTGCACAAGTACTGTTGAACACATAGAGAACTAAGCCTGTCCAGGAAAAGTGTTGTTAGGTAAACTGATCATGCTCCACATGACCCTAATGGCTTGTATGGGCCATAAAACCTCAACTCAAATCAATTTCTTTTTTTATCATGCAAATGTATGTTGTGTGTACTCATTAGAATCACCACATCAAAGCCATTAGAGGAATTGTTAAGGAGTAGTATTTGGTGATAATTCTGGGATAATTTTTCTTATTTCTCCATAAAAACATACGTTGTGGGTACTCATTAGAAGTGCCTCACCAAGGCACTTCTAATGTGTACCCACAACATATGTTTTTATGGAGAACTGGAGAAAATTATCCTATAATTATCATCAAATACTCCTCCTTAATAAATTCTCTGGCCATTCTAATGAATACAATCAACATTCTATTATTTTATAGAAGATCAAAAAGACATCCCTTAATTATCCACATTTGCCTCCTGCTTTTGCGCAATGATTAACCCTCAAGCTGACCATGTCAAGAACAAATTTCCATGGTCCCAAAGATGTTCAAGCCATTGACGTTTGACTATATATATATTTATTTTTCTAAGAAAGTCAGATATTTCATGTGAATCATCTGCCTTTGAAAGCTTTTTCTGTTTTCATCAAATTTCATCAATACTTCACAACAAAGTTTTTTAGATGTAACAAAGTTAAATTCTCTAAACAACAGTTAGACTGTATACTGAGAACTAAATTAAATATTACCTATTACCTCAAATAGTTTGGTTGCCATGATACCCAATGGATCTTGGTTTACTGAGATCAATCGTTTGTTAAGTAGTAAAGCTTTATCTTCATCTTTGATGTTTCGTAGATCATTAGACATGATGAGTGGTGCTGACCACATTGACCACATGGCCATCTGTACCCGGGCTTGATACGAACTCAGTCCAAAATCACCAACTAGAATCTAAAATCATAACTTCAAAGATAAACATGATATGTTAATAAGCATGGCTTACCTCTACCCACTCCCTCAACAGCACAAACACAATATTATAAATAATAAGGACTGTTTGAATAATCAGGCATTCAATTAAAGTATTAAACACAAGCTACTCCCTTTTCAACATCGTTTGGAAAGATGTTTTCTCTATGTTAAATTGAAAATAAAACAAAAAAAAAAAAAATTAAAAAAATGTAAATGTCCTACCTTACATATATTTATTCCATTTTTGGTTTTGAATTTCACCATAACTTTTCATAATATCCTAAAAGAATCTCAAAACTTGTCTAAATACTTTTTTGCAGTGCAATAAAAAAGCATCTTGCTTAGACAAACATGGCTGCCAGGTTTTCCATGATGAAATTCAGGATCATACTATTTAGAATGTGGGTGTTTTCTTCTAGCATTGTTTGCAGGTTTTTCATTTACAATATGGGACGCTAGGCATAAATAGGTTAATGACAGCTTGGTATTTTATATCCCTTTCAACATTATTTAAGTCATATCAAGACAATGGAAGGGTTGTAATGAAAGACTCTGTGTAATGATGCACCACACAGTCATAAACTTAATTCTGCATCCAGGGGGATTCGAACCCAGGACCTCTTGATTGGAAGTTGAGAGCTCTAAATTTGATCTTAAAGTTTGCAAAATGATCAATGATTCTGCAAGTGGACAGTGACGGTCCTAATCAGACTGCACCAAGGTGCTGTCTGATCAGGACCTTCACTGTCCGCTTATGCACTGTAGACCCCTTTTCAAGATATTGTATTGTAACATAGCTCCAGATAGGAGGGGTATCCAGAAAATATTTTTCTTACTGTTTAATGAAAATATATGTTGTGGGTATTTATTAGAAGCACCTCAATGATGCACTTCATATGAGTACCACAACATATGTTTTTGTTGAGTTCTTATTTCTCCATGAAACATATGCTGTACTTACTTATTAGAAGTGTCTCTCTAATTAGAAGTGCCTTAGAATTGCCTCAGTGATTTGCTTCTAATGAGCACCACAACATATGTTTTCATGGAGAAATCAGGGCCCAGTTGTTCAAAACCAACTATGTAATTAGTTAATGTATTGTTAAAACTTTGATCATTAAATATGGCATATATGCTAATATTTTTGCTGAAAAAATGTGAGTAGCTTTTGCAGTTGCAAAAGCTACTCACATTTTTTCAGCAAAAATACCTGTGAATTAGATATTGTACTTACTAGAACAGTTAACATTTTGACCACTAACTAGCTCGTTAAGCTAACGATGCTTTGAACAACTGGGCCCAGATAAATATCAACAATTTTTGGTTTAAAATAAACACCATATCTGGAACAATCTTGTTATTATAAGTAAATTGACATTTTGTACCATATCTGGATCAAAGAAGCCTCCAGGTCCTGTGTAGTTCTGGAACAGTTTGTTGTTCTTGCCATAAAATGTTATATATCCCTGTACACTATCCCATTTGTCTGAAATGTCCCAGTAATTTCGCCAGATGTTACAGTATTTCCTCACAGGTCCATAGTCTGACTGAAATATTACAAGACCGAAGTTACATTTTAACATAGGACTTCTTGAGGTGGGATATTTGGTGATAACTCTGGGATATTTTTTCTTATTTCGGCGTAAAAGCAAATGTTGTGGGTACTCATTAGAAGCACCTTGATGTGTTGCTCTTAATGAGTACCCACAACATTTGTTTTAATGGAAAACAGGAGGAAATTGTCCCAGAATTATTATCAAATATTCCAACTTTACAAGTACAGTCGAACCTCAATGGTTCGAACATCTTTGGAACCATGGAAATTCGTTTGAGACATGGGTAGTGGGAGCCACTGAGGGTTAATCATGGCACCAGTTCAGGAAGCAAATAGCAATAATTTAGGGAAATCTTTTCGATTTTCTACACAATGATTGTATGTTGAGTGTACTCATTAGAACTGCCTTGATGAGGCAATTCTAATGTGTACACACAGCATACAATTCCATGATAAAATAAGAAAAAATCCCTAAATATTTGTTTCCTTGAGCTTTTGGAAGGATTTTGTAGGAACTGAAAAAAGAGTTCGAATCATCCACGGTAAACGAGTCATCCGGGTTTGAGCCATTGAGGTTATACTGTACTCTGTTTTAACCGGCTAAACATCAACAGACAACATTTTTAAGGAGATGGCTACACCTCTAATGCATTAACTCTGACCTGGAACTATTTGCCTCCCTTCTCATCGGGGCTAAACTTATTTTTTATAAGGTTTTGTATTTTTTAAACAGCAGCCCCTATTTCAGTAAGTTTTCAAATACTACAGGGGCAACATCCTGTTTGCAATAGCTGTCTCCCTTTGCAAAACGGCAACACATTCTTTCAAGTACATTCATGTGCATCCGTGTACTTTAACTACTTTTATTTTTTTTCTTGAAACAGTGCTTTAAATTATATTCAAACTGAAAATTGATTACAAAAAAGTAAAACAAACAAGAGGCCCATGGGCCACAATGCTCACTTGAGTTAACTGCTGTCAGTTAATCAGGTCATTTAATCATCATTCCCTAATAACCTGTCAAGTTTCAAGACAATGGCTTGAACAGTTTTTGAGATATCTTGCTTACAAGGTTAAAATGCTGACGATTACAAAGGGCTGTAAGTAAAACCAGTTTATACCCCAGGGGCTTGATTGGCAGGATTTATGTAGGGGACCACTAAACATTGCTACATACTAAATACATAAGCTGTGGGCCTGACGGTTTCAGAGAAGATCTTTGAAGTTTTTTCCATTATAAGTCTGTGGGAGTAAATGACTCCCGGGGCATCGCCAATTTGGACCCCATGGGCATAGTTGGCAGGATTTATGTAGGGGACCACTAAACATTGCTACATACTAAATATATGAGCTGTGGGCCTCATGGTTTCAGAGAAGAAGATTTTTTGAAGATTTTCCTGTTATAAGTCTATGGGAGCTAATGACCCCCGGGTCATAACCAATTTAGACCCCAGGGGCTTCATTGGCAGAACCACTAAACATTGCTACATACTAAATATTTAAGCTGTGGGCCTCATAGTTTCAGAGAAAAAGATTCTTTTTTTTTTTTCCACTATAAGTCCATGGGAGCTAATGACCACCTGAGAAGTGGCCAACTTGGACCCCAGGGGCATGGTTGGAAGAATTAATGTAAGAGACCACCAAACATTGCTACATACTAAATATATAAGCTCTTGGCCTCATGGTTTCAGAGAAGAAGATTTTTTAATTTTTTTCCCATTATAAGTCTATGGGAGCTAATGATCCCCGGGGCATGGCCAGTTTGGGCCCCAGGGGCTTGATTGGCAGGATTTATGTAGGGGACCACTAAACATTGCTACATACTAAATATGTAAGCTGTGGGCCTCATGGTTTCAGAGAAGAAGATTTTTAAAGTTTTTCCCATTGTAAGTCTATGGGAGCTAATGACCCCCAGGGCTTGGCCAGTTTGGACAACAGGGGCTTGATTGGCAGGATTTATGTAGGGGACCACTAAACATTGCTACATATTAAACATATAAGCTCTGGGCCTCATGGTTTCAGAGAAGAAGAAGTTTTTCCCATTATTGAGAGCTAATGACCCCCGGGGCATGGCCAGTTTGGGCCCCAGGGGCTTGATTGGCAGGATTTATGTAGGGGACCACTAACATTGCAACATACTATATATGTAAGCTATGAGCCTCATGGTTTCAGAGAAGAAGATTTTTTAAGTTTTTTTCCATTATAAGTCTATGGGAGCTAATGACCCCGGGGAATGGCCAGTTTGGACCCCAGGGGCTTGATTGGCAGGATTTATGTAGGGGACCACTAAATATTGATATACACAAAATATATAAGCTGTGGGCCTCATGGTTTCAGAGAAGAAGATTTTTAAGCTTTTCCCATTATAAGTCTATGGGAGCTATATATCGGCATGGCGGCCATCCTGATTTATGAACCATGACCATTTTTATGAATTTTCAATCCCCCTTTAATACAAGGCTCCACATGAAGAAATTTGGCCCAGGGGTTTCAGAGGAGAAGTCGTTCAAAGGTGTGAAGGGAAGGACAGACGGACAATGGACGATGGACGGAGAGTGATCACAATAGCTCATCCTGAGCCTTTGGCTCACATGAGCTAAAAATGGACACACAGCTGTCATCTACTGATATGAAGTCTTCAGTATTCCAAGAACTTAGCACAATATAAATTGCGTTTTTCTAGTTTAATGGCCCAGTAAACACTGTTAGGGTCATGTCAAGCCGGACAAATAACCTACTCACGCATTTCCTGGACTGGCTTAGTCCTCTAAGCAGTTAACCAGTACTTTGTGCACATACTTTTGTCAGCAATTGATAATTGCCTTTCTTGATCAGCAGAAAGGGAGAAAGACCGTAGAAATGATTTCAAAGTGCATTCTGCTGTGGTTGTGATTTAGCGACTTACACTGAGATGCTGCTGTAATTCCCCATATGGCCACTCACAGGAGAATAGAATTGGGCGGCCAGTCTGATTAAGATACAAAGACATTGCAGGGTAGGCTGAAAAAACAAAGAGAAATTTACTAAGGATGAATGCTGGAAAAATGAATCCTCTTCCCAGGCACAACAAGCACAGATCCACAACTCCAGATAAGAAGGGATATTCGGTAAATATTTTTCTTATTTCTCCACAAAAACATATGTTGTGGGTACACATTAGAGGCACAATGCACCTCTCATGGGTACCCATAACACATGTCTTTGTGAAGAAAGAAGAAAATATCAAACTTTTTATAATTGAAGAAGACACCTTATCTGGAGCTATGTCTGAGATATTCTTGCCAGGGTTTTCAGTTTTTTATCTAAATAATACTTAGGAATTCCACAAGTTATATACAGAGTAGCCACTCAATAACAATGATCAGTCAAACTAAATGAGAAATGGCTTTTCTTCAGAGGTGGATGTTGTTCAGAGTAGGGCAGCAAATTTGACACTGCTGTAAAAAGATCAAAGTTTAACCTACAATCATCATTTAAACAAAAACTGGTAGACCTTGCACCCTGATGCTATATACCAAGATTAAGCCTTAAAGCTATTTTGGTTTGGGGGAAGACGATTGTTTAGTGTTGACTTTCATTTCTTCTACTTAAGGAGGATCCATATGAGATTTGAAAACAAATGGCCCATTGGCTTCAGAGAAGATGTTTAAAGAACTAGATGACAGTACATTAAGACAGACAATGTCAAACTAACTTTAAAGCCATGAGCAGGCAGTACCGCTTTCGACTTAATTACTGCACCGTGTGCTTAGGTTTGTCAAAATTACATGTACTGAGAAAACTTGTGGTAAAATATATATCCAACTATACTAAGTGTACACCTAAACAAAGATCAGTAACAGACTTGTCAAATGATGCTCATGTGATGTTTTTGGGTTTTCTTTTTTCTGATTTTTCATTATAAAAGCAAATGATGTGGGTACTCATTTGAATTGCACTGACAGGTTGATGTAATTCAAATGGGTACCCACAACATATGCCTTTATAAAGAAGTAGACAAAAAGTATGTTTGCTGTGATCTGAAGATTACAGAATTGCTTGACTATGCGCTTACAGGGGTATGAGCAGTAATTAGGTTGAATACACTATGTGTGTGTAAGTGCCTGAGTGTGTGTGCCTATGTGTTGCAAATATAACAGACATTCAATAGTTACCATATTTATTATCATGAGCATCTGAATTGCAGGTATCAAACTTAAGCAGATCTATTCCCCACTCAGCAAATGTCTGTGCATCAAGCTTGAGGTAAAACTCACTGCCGGGAAACCCTGCACATGTTTTTGTCCCAAAATCCTCATAAATCCCAAGCTTTAATCCTTTAGAGTGTACCTGAAATAAAAAAGCTTCTGATAAGACTTCGGGCAAGTAAAACTGGTTTCATCCCCAAATAGTTTTCCTTCTGACCTTTCCAAGGTGGTTCCTCTATTGCAGTTCTTGTTTGTGTTGATGTTTTATGGCCAAGTCAACCTAATGGGGTCATGTCAAGCATAATCAGTTTTGTTTGTGTTGAGGTTTTACGGCCCAGTCAACCCAATGGGGTCATGTCGAGCGCGGTCAGTTTACCTAACCACACGTTTACTGGGCAGGCTTAGTCCTCTTAGCGGTTAACCAGTATTGTGCACATTCTTTCGCCAGAAACTGACAACTGCCCTTCTTGAATCAGCGGAAGGGAAAGAATGACTGTAGAAAATATTTCATAATCAATCTCCACAAAAGAATGTTGCCGACCTCGGCGGTGGTTGAACCCGCGACCTCCTCTTCTCCAGTCGGACGGCGCATCCAACTGAGCCACCGAGGCCGGCCTATTGCAGTTCTGCTTTGTTTGAGCATAAGTGGTTTCATTTGTGACTTTTAACCCTTAAAGAAATTTTTTTTTTTTTTCAGAGAAAACAAGTCTTGACATTTCATGTGAATCATCTGCCAAGCAGATGATTCACATGAAATGTCAAGACTTGTTTTCTCTGAAAAATAAAAAAAAAAAAAAATTTGTGATTGGTGCTTTAAGTGGTAATTGTTTTGTCATTATTTATTTCTCATCTCTCCTTCTTTTGGTACCTCAGGAGGGCTGTGTCTCTTAATTGCAGCATTTCCTGGGTATCTTCAGTTATATTTTTCCAGATTTCACTGGCAAACAGTACCGATATTTAACTAATTTCAAATATGTAGTGCCTTGGTGAGGCGCTTCCAATAAGCTTCCCCAACTTATATTTTTACGGAAAACTGGAGAAAATTATCCCAGAATTATCAAACGATCTTCCTTAACAAGCCTTCTGTAACACAATTCAGACTACACTGATGACAAATAAAAATTTTAACACAATTCGCAAAATACTCCTACTTACATAATCGGCAAGCTTCTTCATGCCACTAGGGAATCGTACTGGGTCTGGCTGAAGACGACTGTTGTTGTCCCTCTCTGAAGCTAACCAACAATCATCGATACAGACATACTCATATCCCGCCTCTTTATACCCGTCTTGTGCCAGATGATCAGCCATCTGCATTATCAACTTTTCACTGAAATAATAAAAGCAGATATTATTTTAACCTTTACCACTCTCTGGGCTAATTCAGCAGACAACAATTTCATGACATTTTTCTTATTTTACCCAGAAAACAGATTTTGACAGTTCTTGCAAATTGTCTCCACCGGAGACAATTTGCATGGAATGTCAAAAGGTGTTTTCTGGGAAAAATTAGAAACTATTTCAAAATGTTGTCTGCTGAAAGTTTTACCCAGAGTGATAGGCATTAAATATGATCCCTGAACTATTCTTGGAAAAAATAATAACTATCACTCATTCACAGTTCTAGATTAGAGGCTTTTTTTTTTCATCCAAAAGCATTCATATTTTTCTTATTTCTCCATGAAAATATGTTGTGATTACTCATTAGTTCTTTGGAGAGGTGATTCTAATGAGTGCTCACAGCCTAGCTCTTAACCCTTGTCCTGCTGAATAAATTAAGATGCCACACCCATTTTAAATTTTCAGCCAATCAGATTACTTGATCCAGATCGTTGCTATAAATTCTCATACTTAATGTCAAACAGTGCAGATCCAGATCAGTTGGCTTCTTCAGAAGCCAACTGATCTGGATCTACACTGTTTGCAAAGGCAGGATATATCCGGGTTCAGCAGGACAAGGGTTAACACCACTCAGAAGACTATGCAAGTAGTGTTGGTTATTTGCATGCAGAATGTTTAAGGTCCATACTTTACTTTAGCAATTACTGTAGGCTCAAACTAACTGGGTAGATGGTGTTGCTGATCTGAGTCTTTTCTGATCACATATACATATATTATAAGGCCATTTTCTGTTTTGGTAGGCTCACTGGTAATCTCTCATCTCTCTTTCTTGACAAAAGCTGAAATCTCTCTGGATATTTTTAATGCAAGGCATGTACATATACAGTAGAAGATTTCAGCTGGAGATAATTCAAAATGTTTTTTTGCCAAAAACAAACAAACTTTGACATTTCATGCAAATTGCCAGAGCCTAACTTCAGGGAAAAATAAGAAAAATATAATCAATTTGTCATCTGCTGAATTTGCCTGGTAAAAGTTATGCACCAGTCATTTGTAACCACTGTCCACCTCCCAAACCACCCCCCACCTCCCCACACACACCCACGCTTTTACTACATGTATATTTGCAATATAAAACATAGCAGATTACTGTTTGCTGCATGGTAATACAGGCAACACAATATCTTATCAACAATACTTTCTAAGCTCTGCCCACTACTACAACCCAATATCTGATTTATATAGGTAAATCAGCTGGCCATGTAGCTGGCAAGGCATACCTTTTATTTTGGAAACAAAGAACACATAAGAGAATAAACATCAGTCTCAGTTTTAATGAGACTATTATATGACAGCAATGTAGTTTGTAAGGCCACATATAACCCCTAGCACCAACTTAACCCTAGTCCTGCTGAACCCGGACATGCACTGCCTTTGCAAACAGTGTAGATCCAGATCAGTTGGCTTCTTCAGAAGCCAACTGATCTGGATCTGCACTGTTTACCATTAAGTATCTGAATCTGTATCAACAATCTGGATCAAGTAATCTGATTGGTTAAAAAGTAGAAATGGGTGGGGCAACTTAATTTATTCAGCATGACAAGGGTTAAGTGGAACATGATTTTCTAAGACACCAGAATGGACTCAACGATTCCATGGAAACAAGCAAATACCTGATACAATTTTGAGGATCCTGATTACATAGTGTATTACAGCCAAACCGTGTCCATGACAACCATCCCATAGGCGGAGTCAAAGCTAGTCCATTATCTAGTCCTTGTACACACCCAACTGAGATCAACAATAATACGATTGTCTTATTCATCTCCTAAAACATGAAATACATGTATAGATATGGTAAAACTCATTAACCCTTAAAATGCCAAGAAAACCTGCATCTGAAAATGTCGTCTGTTTATATCCTCTGCTGAATATTCTTGCAAACTTTTCAAACCTATTTTTGCATACAGGCAAACAGTGTGGACCCAGATCAGACTGCTCCTGGGTCCACACTGTTTGCAGAAATGACTTTTAAAATCACAAGCAGATGACAAAGCAGACGACAATTGTTGTGATTGGCAGTTTAAGGGTTAAATTTCGAACTTATTCCATACTTTTTAGGCCTAAAAAGGCTTTAATTTTGCGTTTTATGCAGCTGTTTCTTAACACTTAGCACTCTGAGTAAAAACTTCAGCAGACAACATTTTAAAATACTTTTCTTACTTTTCTCAGAATAACAGGTTTGACATTTTATGCAAATTGTTTCCATTGGAGACAGTTTGCATGAAATGTCAAATCCTGTTTTTTGGGTCATCTGCTAAATCTGCCCTGAGAGTGGTAAAACTTAAGCTACTAGCTCGGAGGCAAACAGCGCAAATCCAGATCAGACTGCTCCTGAATTCAGAAACAATCTGATCTGGGTCTGCTCTGTTCGTGTATGCCATTTTGTAAGAAACATTGGTGTACAAAATTTGTTTGACAGCAACATTACATTGCAATAACCCACTGGTACATGTAAATACTTTCAACAAAAGTTGGACCAGTATCTATAATTTTAAGTGGAACAATAAATTTTTGAAAGGAATTTCACTTAAATAAACCTAACTGCATGCCTTGAGTCACAGAAAAATCTGTAAAGATTCTGTTGAGAAACTGGGTAGGGTATCGCAAATGACAAAAAATTGAAATAAAGGGGAAAAAAATGACTGGATTGTTTTGTGATAATGACTCCTTAGACTAAGCCAAATAATCAACTGGAACATAATGATCACTTACAAGTTTCCAAAAAGGGGAACAAGATAAATCCTTTGCATGATAATGACACAACAGAACAAAGAACATCTTGTTTTCCCTCCAAATTCGAAAACAAGGTTCATACAGGAGGTTACAACTAGGCATGTCCTTGCCTACTCTGCCTATTCTGTCTACTTTGCCTTCCTTCTAGGAAAAATGATTTAATCATGAGCTGCCTACTAGCTGCCTCCTGTGCCTATAGGCAACTCCTAAACTGTGACAGTTGGCAACTCATGTCTACTGGAGTTGCCTATTGATTTTGGTAAAATGATAGGCTGCCTATAGGCTGCCCATAGGTAGCCTTTTTTTTTTTTTTTTTTTTTTTTTGTACTGGTATGTTTTGTAAGTCCTTGGTTTCAGCCATGAAATTAAGTAAAATTACAATAATTTAAAAAACTGAAAAATTAAAAAAAAGAAAAATCTTTGCAGTCACCTTTAATGGTAGTAATCAGCCACTATCTCCTAAAATCAGTTAATGCACAAAACTATTTCAATGTTTGGTTTAATTACGTATTTAGCTAACTGATGCTTAATTAACAACAGGCATTGGAATTTACTATATGAGAATTCGCAACAAAAGGGTTCATTGTCATCCCTTAATCGAAAAAGCTTAAAGATGAGTAAGTTTGAACATCAACAAGATTGTGTTGCCTGGCTCCTAAGTTATAAAACTTTCTTCATGCTCAACTCAGCTGAGCATGAAATTTTCTCTGCTAATAAATAAGAAAATGCCAATAATAGTTGGCATTTTCATATTTATTAGCAGAGAAATTTTCATGCTCAGCTATGTTTATCAAGAAAGAATCTACAATTGTTAGTAATTTGTGATTTATTAGCAGAGAAAATTTCATGCTCAGCTGAGTTGAACATGAAAAAAGTTTTACAATCTTGGGACCTGGATGCATTTTTAACCTTTACTTAAGAAATAAGGAAAAAAGGAAATGATTACAGAATGCAGCAAAATGCTTTTTTTTTTTTTATTTAATTAGGCAGGTCTTCTAAAGTTAGCGACTTGGGCCAAGTTGTCTTTCTGAAGTTGGGGTGAGTTGTCTTGTGTAGACTTTTTAACAGACAGACTTGTCTTTGGGCGGAGCTGTCCTGAACCCATGCATCAATAATTATAATCATCAATTGACATTAAACATAAAATCAAAGTTTCCTATCACAACTATCTTGAAGGTCTTAATGGGCTTAATGATGATAACTCTGTCTGTGACAACAAAAAGGTATTTTTCTTTCTGAAGAGCTGCAAGCAAGACAGTCAGGCACCCCTCCTCTCCAACAGGGATCCAAACTAGTCACTGACGCCAGTGAGAGAGCTGATGTTTACAACCAGCAATTTCACTCGCTATTCACCACCAAGGAACCACTTTCCCTATCCCGTCTTTGCACATTGAAGCTTCAGGATATGGCCAACAGTGACATTATAGGCCCTGATGCAGCACCAGCTGGAGTGCTAAATGATAACCCCATAATGGAGACCTTTAGTATCTCTGTCAATGGTATATCAATGCAGCTTCTGCAAAACCAAAACCTGGAACTTGGAAAGGTAGCTGGACCTGACAGAATTAAGCTCCATTTATTGAAAGAAGTAAGAGAGGAAATCGCACCAATCATCCAGGTAATATTTGAGCAATCAATTAAAACAGGTAAGCTCCCAGCTGATTGCTGCAGGGCCCAAGTAACTCCAGACTTCAAGAAAGGGGATAAGACTTCCACCGCCAACTACAGGCCTGTTTCCCTGACTTGCATACTTTGCAAGGTGCTCAAGCATATACTGGCTTCACACTTGGTTAAGCATCTTGATGAACATGACTTTCTGTGTGACCTACAACATGAATTTAGGTATAAAAGGTCAAGCGAGACACAGCTAACCATGTTTGTCGAGGACCTTGTAAGGAATGTGAGTGTGGGCAAGCAAACTGATCTGATACTGCTGGATTTTTCAAAAGCCTTCAATAAAGTCAATCGCTCCAAACTCCTTTGGTGCTCCACCAATATGGAATCAGAGAAACCACACTATCCTAGATGTGTTTCTTCCTTGGGAACTGGTCTAGTAGGGTGGTTCTTGATGGCAATGAATCAGGACCGGTCCCCGTAGCCTCTGGGGTACCCCAGGGTCTGGTGTAAGGACTGAACCTATTCCTCGTTAACATCAATGTCATTATGACCTGCTGTCGGAATTGTCATCACAGGTCCATCTCTTTGCACAGCCATGTACCTGACAGTTGGAAGTACCAAAGAAAAGTGCTTCAAACAGACCTGGACAGAATATCTATTTGGAGAAGTGGTGGGACATAGAGTTGAACCCTTCTAAGTGCCAAGTGGTACTGGTGACATCATCCAGGAACATAATTAACACAGTGTACATCTTATATGGTCAGGTTCTGGAGGTCACCAATGCAAAGTACTTGTGGATTGCTATCTCCAATGGCCCATCGTGGAACACCCACATAGACCGCATAAATGCAACCACTAACCAGATTCAAATGAAACATTAAAACTAAAATCCCAAAGGAACAAGAGACTGCCTACAACACCTTGGTCTGTATTAGCTGGAGTACACTGTCCCCGTTTGGGATCTCTACACTAAACAGAAAATACTTTAGCTGGAAAACGTTCAGCATAGAGCAGGACCCTGAACCACCAGCAATTATGACTACAGGTCAAGCTTGACTGCCATGGTGGATAACCTTGGGTGAACCCTAGAACAGAGACAGGCTGAAGCGCGTCTCTGCCTTTTACAAAATTGTCTATGGTTTGGTGACAATGCCTTTACCTGATTGTATACAGGCAGTTTCTACAAGGCATTGTCACTCCATGGCTTTTTGTCAACTGCAAACATCCATAGACTATTACAAGTACTCCTTTTTTCCCATTGGCTTTTGTCCAGTGGAATGCCCTACCTGAGACTGCTGTATGCTCACCAGACATAGAATCTGTCAAGGTCACAGTCAGTGGGTTAGAGCACTCAAGGCCTTAATCCAATAGCTGTTGTTTTTAACCTGATTTTATATGCACTTACACTTTATTTTCATTAATATTTTGGTATGACAGCCCACCTGCCTAGAATGTCCTCACAGACGTGAGGCAGTATGTGAGGATAGATCGACTGAATGCAGCAGTTAATAGTTGCAGTATTATACAAAATAGATCTACAAACAGTAGTAGAAGAATGTCAATTTTCATGGAAAATTGCTCTTTAAACATTGAATAAGGTTCAAAAATGGGTGTAGCTGAACCAAGCATGTGATAAACACCTGCCTAGAATGTCCTCGCGGAAGAAAAGCAGATAGGAAAGGGGTATTACGAAATTGTATTTCGTTCGGGTACTAGTAACATTAATGCAAGATTGCAACCGCTGGAATTAAGCGCCCAAAGAAAAATGAATTCAGGTATAATGTTATTAGATCTGCATAAAGACCATGCAAATTACGTAATACTTTTTTACCAATGTATGTGCGTATTCAAGATTATTTCTTGATTTATACTCACCTGTGTTTATTATTTACTTCCTGCAACCATGTGACTGTCATGTGACAGCTCGGTTTTCGGCACGTTCTCCCATTCGGCCCGAATTGTTTCGGTTTCTGTTCTGCTCCCACTAGGGAACACCTCCTCCAGGAACAATTGTTGATTAAACCGTCACAAGGGTTAAAGTCCTTGTCCATTCAACCATATATAAGATGTCATATGACCCACTCCCGAGTTTATTCTTCTTCCCGTTGAAGTGCAAAACCGGTGAAACCAGCATTGTCACCAAGGACGTAAATAATACAATTATAATTTTATACGTCTTTGTTGTCACACTGATGATAAAAACTATATACACATGTTTTGTTTGACCCGTTTGCTGGAATTTCATATATGAATGTTGTAAACTGGCTACTGTGACTTCTATGTTCCATGGTTCTAACAATAGTTTTAATAGTGTGGCATTTTAACATTTATATGCCCAAGAGTCAGCATCAGCTGTTGGGCCTTTAACTTGGACCCAATATATACACTGGACTAGTAACTACGGCATCAGGTATTGTATTTATTGGAAATATGTTGTCGTGGCTGAGTTTTCATAATTTTATATGATGAAATTTAAATGATCATATTTCAGTTATTTTTTCAAACATCTCAGATTTGTTTGCAAAAAGCAATAGGTCAATATATTACCTGTAAGACTGCAGCATTATATTTAAGGAAAAATCAATAGTTTTTGTAAACATCAACGAGAAAACTAGGTACCCATTTTAGCTATTTTCGGCACTTTTGCTCACTCACTATGAACTCACTATCCTAGACGCCACACCAAGCTGTTACATGTAGCTTCTAAAAGGCGCATCTTGACGATTCTGACTATATTCTCTGGTAGGGTTGCCTGACTGGTAACATGCTGGTTCAAACTTGTAGGGGTGCCCGTGCCAATGATTATTGAGTCTGATTTTAAAGGCATTCACGGAGGGTGCATTTACTATATTGTCTGGGAGATCATTCCATGCGTTAATTACTCTTACTAAAAACGTTTGCACGAACGTTCAGTCTAAATCTTCTTTTATGTAACTTAAAGGATGGCCTCTCGTAGCTGTGTATTGGGCCCTTGTGAAGAGTTTCTCTTTATCCACTATATGGATGTCATTTAAAATTTTATATACTTGGATAAGATCTGCTCTCACTCTCCTGTATTCAAGGGTCAGTAGTCCTAATTTACGCAGCCTTTCTGGGTAAGATAAGTTTTTACACGAAGGTACTAACTTTGTCGCACGCCGCTGGATATTCTCGATAATAATTTTATCTTTTTTGTACAAGGGCGACCAGATTGGAGTAGCATATTCGACATGGGGCCTAACAATTGATTTATATAAATTTAAAAATATTTCTTCATCAATGAATGTAAATGTCCTAAAGATTATACCGAGATATCTGTTAGCTATGTTTACTTTGGAGTTCATATGGTCTCTAAAGGTAAGGTTTTGGTCTATTATTACTCCCTGATCTTTTTCACTATCTACTTTTTCAAGTTCAATTTCTTGATTATTTGATGGCATGGTGTATTTGATACCTCTGTCATGCTTACCAATGTGTAAGTGATGACACTTTGTGATATTGAAGAGCATTCTCCAAATATTTGCCCAGTAGGCCGCACAATTCAGGCTATTTTGGACTCTGGTTTCAACAATCTGGTTGGATACTACAGCATATATCTTGGCATCGTCAGCAAACAACTTTATCAACACTCAATAACATCTGGTAAGTCATTAATAAATACTAGAAATAATACTGGGCCAAGGACACTGCCTTGAGGAATAGCGCTGGTAACGTCTTTCCAAGATGACTGTGAACCATTTACGATTACTCTTTGTTCTCTTGATGAAAGGAATTCTTTGATCCAATTAAGTATTTTAAACGATTCACCCAAAATGATGTTATAACTTCAATCTAATTAATTGTGACTTAACATTGTTCAACCAAACCTATTAAAAACAATTTATTACAATTTCAGTTATTATCCAAAATAATTTTTAATGACCATAGTGCTGTAAAATAGCACTAAAATCAAGCCACGACAACATATTTTGGTAGTTTTGTTAGTGACAAGTCCGGGTATTATTAGGTCCTGCTGGATCCCAACAACGGTGAGTGGCCCAAGACTGGTTAAAAACATACTAAAAACATCTTGGAGTCTAGGGCTGTTGGCGGCTGAGCCCCCTGCTTTGAAGACCTCCGGGGATTCAGCGACTGTCATTTCTTCTGGCAGCTTGTTCCGAATCTGATGCCTGACGAGAAGAAGGATTCCTTGTAGATATTTGTTCTTCTGTATGAGACTCTGTATTCAACGTATAATCATTGCATATCATTTCTTCTTGTCATTCTTCTTCTTGTATCAGACCCTCAGCATGACACTGCAGAGAATATATCTGTAGAATCTGACGTTGGTGAACTGCCCAGGAGACAAGAACTGTCTACGATTAGCTCTAATAAGCTAGTATATATCTAGTGTGTCTATTTCTATTTTCTGACAAATTTCCTCACATGCAAGAGACTGAAAAATAGATCTAGCGGACACATGGTGTATATACAACTACGCATCAAACTCGATGCAACGTTATGATTTGACGTCGTCCGAAAGTTCCGATGTGGATGCACTAGATACCATGCTATTAAAGTTAATCGTGGAGAGGTCCTGTCCCCTGGGCACTTCGTATTGGCACGTCTATAATGTTCCCGGCCAACCACAACTCGGATACTTGGGTGAAGCAAATAAAAGTATTGCTAGCAAATGTGAAACAGAAAGTTATAATAGGCCACTCTAGCACTTCTGCTGTTTCCATACAGTTAAACACAGGATACATCTGCATGAACAACATAAATGTATTCAAATTTTCTTACCAAATTTGCAAATGATTGAGGGCGCAGAGACCTTTATGAAAAGTAAAATAAGCTTATAGATGTTGGAGATGTTGGACATGTATCATATATGGGGAAAAGAAAAGAAAAGCCTATAGGTATACGTTACGTTTGCCATACAACGTACCTTTGGACGCTATAAAAAGGCTAAAATATGAGAAGAAACTAAAGACCAATACAGGAAAAAAAAGTTTTATGTTTACAATGCGGACACGATCGTCAGGGTCGATGTTGTTTTGTATTGTAATAATGTACATAGTTGTTTTTCTCTGTTTTTCATGTTTAGTTGGATTGTCATATGGTTAAATACTAATTCTTATGCACTTATAACGAGTATAATTTTGAAACTGGAAACTATGAGAAAGCTGACTTGATTTAAAGTATGTTTTTTCCTGATATTGCCGCAAACTCTCAAAACATTATCTATTATATTTTGGAAGTACGAGACACTTTAGGTTTTTTTTCATTGTCATTTTTTTCTTTTTTGCGTTTCTGTCTGTGTAAGATAATAACTGATGCTCTCGGGGATGAGTTAGAATACATCCTGTCCTGCAAATGTAAAAAAATAGATCAACCAGTGGTAAACTTTCTAAAAATCATAATTTATAGAGGCTTAATTTTCAATTCTGTCAATGACGAATGATCAAAATTTAATAAAAATTTCAAGCACAAACGTGAGGGGTCTGCACGATTATGAAAAACGTAAAGACATATTTCATTTTTTAAGGACGAAAAAATTTAATATTTATCTTCTCCAAGAAACACATTTTACAACTAGTTTAGAGTCATATATTCGGGCAGAATGGGGTGGAGATGCATATTTTAGCTCTTACAGGTCCAATGCGAAAGGCGTTTGTATTCTTTTTAATAGTAATTTCGAGTATAAAATATTAAATGAAAGGACAGATAGGGAAGGACAATTTATTTGTTTAGACTTAGAAATAGAGGGTAAAAAAATTACTTTAGTCAATATTTATGGACCAAATGAAGACAGACCGGAATTTTATACTAACATTGCGGATATTATTGAAGAAGTCGGAAATGATACTTCTATTATAGGTGGAGATTTTAACATAGCCCAAAATCAATATTTAGATACCTATAATTATTGTCACATAAATAACCCCAGAGCCAAAGAATGTCTTTTAAATATTAAAGAAGATCTAAACTTAGTTGATCCGTTTAGAGAAATGAATGAGTTTGAAAAGCGCTTTACTTGGAGAAAGTCAAATCCAGTAAAACAAGCAAGATTAGACTTCTTTTTAATATCGGAAAGTCTTATACACAATATTTCAAATGTTGATATTATTCCAAGTTATAGGTCCGACCACTCGACGGTACTCTTATCTTTCCAAATTAATGAGTTTAAGAGAGGAAGTGGAATTTGGAAATTTAACAACAGTCTATTAAAAGATAATGATTACATAAAAGTAGTTAAAAATGTATATTTGATGTTAGGGAGCAATACGCGGTACCCGTTTATAATACACAATATATAGAAGATGAATCAGACCTACAATTTACTATCTCAGATCAATTATTTTTAGACGTACTCCTCATGGAAATAAGAGGCAAGACAATTTCTTACTCCTCATATAAGAAAAAGCAAAATATATTACGAGAAGAAAAATTGCAAGTAGAAATAAAAGCATTAGAACAGGACTTTAATATTGATATGCTTGATATTTTAGAACGGAAAAAAAATAGAATTGCAAAACTTGCGCAAAGAAAAATTAGAAGGTGTAATAATTAGGGCAAGAACAAGATGGGCCGAAGAAGGAGAAAAACCTACTAAATATTTCTGTAGCTTAGAGTCAAGAAATTTTATAAATAAAACTATACCAAAAATTGAATTGGAAAATGGGGAAATTATTTACGAACAAGCTGATATTTTAGAGGAAGTTAAAGAATATTACCATAATTTATACAATTCTCAAGAAAGGGACAGAAATATTGACTACGATGATATTTTTAACAAATTAGGAGATTGTCCCAAATTAACTGAACATGAAAAGAACAAGTTGGAAGGTGAAATAAAAGAGCAGGAAATAGGCCAAATTCTTAAAAAAATGAAAAATAATAAAAGCCCAGGCTCCGATGGATTCACGGCGGAATTTTTTAAATTTTTCTATAAAGATGTGAAGGTTTCAATTAGACGTGCGATAAACGAAAGTTTTAAATTAGGAAAATTTTCAATATCCCTAAGACAAGGACTAATAACCTAGACAATTTCTAAAAAAAACATAGATTTAAATTAGATTGGAACCAAAATAACTTTGAAATTCTTGGAATAATTTTTTCATGCAATTTGGATACAATGATCCAATTAAATTATGTCAAAAAGTTAAAACAAATTGATCGAGACCTAAAGCAATGGTCCAAAAGAATTTTAACACCATTCGGTAGAATTACTGTACTAAAAACTTTAATTATATCTAAACTTAACCATCTATTTATTTCTCTTCCAAATCCTAGTGACGATTTAATAAATAATCTCCAAAAAAGATTTTTCAGTTTTGTTTGGAACTCTAAAACAGATCGAATTAAAAGAGATGTTTTGATACAAGAATACAATGCAGGGGGATTGAAAATGATTAATATAAACAATTTTGTCAGTGCTTTGAAGATTTCTTGGATAAGACGGCTGATAACAGTGGATTCTAAGTATAAGGCAATTTTTGAACTAGTATATACAAAGATAAATAATTTATTATATAGAGGTATGGAGTTTATTAATGAGCTGAAAATGAATAGAAATAATCTATTTTGGAATCACGTTCTCGAAGCTTGGATGCAGTTATATAATTCTTCAAAGCCACAGTATTCTACAGACATTTTATCCATAAACTTATGGGATAATGCGGATATAATTATAGGAAATAAAGCTGTTTTTTATCGTACTTGGTTCGAGAAAAAAATATACTTTATAAAAGATCTGTGTGACGAAAATGGCAACTTGATGAATTACGATCAGTTTGTAAATAAATACGACCTTAGAATAAATTTTACAGAATATTATGGGGTAAGGGCGGCTGTGAATACATACATAAGAAATAAAGACAAACAGTTTCATTCGGAACCAGGATCCAATTGCTATATTCCTTTTAGTGTTAAAGAAATACTAAAAAATAAACAGGGGTGCAAAAATATGTATTTATCATTAAACAGAAAAAGTAGTATCCCTAAAAGTCAGTTGAGATGGAATGGAATATTTGAAACTAATGAATTTAACTGGCAATTGATATATAATATTCCCGCAAAAAGCTGCAATAATACAAAACTGCACTGGTTCCAATACCGAATTCTACATCGGATTTTAGCTACAAACGATTACCTCTTTAAGTGCAAGATAAAAACCGAAAATTCCTGCACGTTCTGTACTGTTGTTCCAGAAAAGCTTGAACATCTGTTTTGGCAGTGTCCAATAGTAATGAATTTTTGGGATGAGGTGGAACAATGGATATATGTAAAATGTAACTATTTGATAAATATAGATAAAGTTAAGGCTATTTTTGGTATTTTGAACTCAAATGAATGGTTTAGACCTTTAAATTATATATTGATATTAACGAGGTTCTTTATTTATAAGTGTCGAATTAAAAATAAGCAGCCAAATATTACCGGTTGGAAAAACGAAGTTAAGACATTGATAATGACGGAAAAAATGATAGCAATTAAAAATAATCGTACTGACAAGTTTATGAGAAATTGGAACAAATGGCTAAGAATATTCGAATAAATATCAAGCTTAGACTATCTTATGCGCATAGATATTATTATACAAATTCTTTTCTTCTCTCTTTTAGTGTTTGAATACTATAAGCATGACTTTAGTGGGCATGGGACTTTATAGAATACATTCTTGTAAAGTTGGCTACTTTTCATGTTTGTATTAATTGTATTTTCCAGATGGAAATTAATGATACTTTTCTTATAGCCGCGCTGGAGAGCAGTTGTAGGTGTTTGTTAGAGCTGCCGCTGAGGAAGCTCTGGCGAGCACCTGCAGTATCTTTTCTTCAGTAATCAGGAAATAAATATGTGCCCCTGCGAATCCCACGTTTTATACAAACTGGGATGGGCAGTGGTACACTATGCATAGAGGTATTTATGTAATGGTATGCTAAATTGCAGCCTGTATAATTAGGGAAACTTTGTGCAAATCGGAAATAATATTTTTCTTTAATCACTTATTCAATCAATCAATCAAACAATAAAATATAAAAAAGAATAACTTTGACAGCAAAATTAAAGTACAGGGGTTTTATCAAGTGCTTTCTAAGCGTTATGTCTCCGTTTTTGGTGAGATGTTGATTAAATGATAGATTGCGCTTCCCGCTCGTGATCTGCTCAAAATCTCAATTTGAATGAGATATAAGTTGCTTGATAGGTGAATTGCTGTTTAAAAAAACGGTCTGTTACTTTCCTTTACCTTTACCTTTACCTTTTATCGATAACTAACAGACTAAAACAACAACAAAAAAAAAAAACAACAAAAAAAAACAAAAAAAAACAACAAACATTTATTTACAGTTTTGGCGCATTTTGAAATGAACGATTGCGTTGACATGTCCATAAAATGAGGACCCCTGTAGGCCCCACGTTATAAAGATAAAAGTCTATAAAGAGAAAAGTGGGGCTTACAGGGATATAGATAAATTTTCTTATTTTTTATTTGAGCATGGATTTTTGTAACTCATTAGAATTGCCTCATTGAGGCGGTTTTAGTGGGCCCCAAGGGTCTATGTTTGCCATGAATGAGAAAAATATCGCAATTTTTCATCTGAACAATGACGTTTTAACAGCCAGAATGGCTGGCCATATTTTGCATGGGCGTGTTAACGTAATGCGTGTATTTCACAAGTACGTACTTACCTATATGTACGAACCATGATAGTATACGATAATAAATAAATATAATAATCAAATAGATAGATAGAATACTGAATAAGAAAATATATATATACTCTTTACTGGGCATTCAGACTTCATGGAGCTAAATTATACATTATGTGGTACAACATTTTATCCTTTTCATATAATTTTCGATGTTTATTTTATTTATTTATTCATTTATTTTATTTATTTATTTAAATAAAACATTTTGCATATACAAAGAAAAACTTACCTTAATATATATATATATATATATTCCGATGCAAATATTATACGATCCGATTTAGCTGACCAAACGATATTTACGATATGTATACAGACATACATGAATAAACGCAGAAATTGGCGCATTCATGCAGAACTGTTATCTTCACCTGCTAAGGTGGTTGACTAAAATTTATTTCCCGTGAAAACTATTTATCATTTTTTTATTAATCGCCAGTAGTATGCTGTGTGGTGAAATTATTTCTGAATCTCTATAAAATGTGTAGCATATCACTCTACCTTTTTCTTTTCCTCTCCATGACACTCTGTTAGCTTTGTCGAGGCAACGGGGGGATAAAATGTGCATCTCGCCAGCGCGCGACGTCGCATTCTTGTCTGATGGTTGTAGAATGTTGTTCTCATTTGAAGATGTGACTTGAGGGGTAGGATAGGGGAAGGGAGAACTTTTTAACTAGCGTTTTAAACTCCTTATTTCATAGTTCGATGGTACATTGTGGGTCAGCTATTTTTTCGTGACGAGAAATTCCCGCGTCTGATTTCCGATTTTTTTTTTTTTTTGTTTGTTTTTTTTTTTTTTTTTAATATTATTGTCGCGGGAGCTTCTCGCATGCGAAGAACGTTAGTTAGTTACTGATACTTTTAAAAGAACCCAATATGTTTGTACATGTAATTGTTGTAAACAGAAATGAACATCAATTTATAGTATTATAAACATGTATGTCACACAGGCGAATGGATCATTAGTGCTTGATTTTAATCTTACGTTTGTCAGTTTACCACATATACTTATGTAACAAATATTCTGTCTGTACATGTATTTAATTGAGATTGTCAGTTGAATAATAATAATAATAATAATAATAATAAAAAAAGAAATATATATATAGGGAGAAATATGAAATACCACTGGACTGAGTGAGGATCGAACCCACGCCGGCTACGACGGCAGCGCCTAGCCCTTCAGAGTCAAGAGACATAACCACTGCATCACTACGCTTGTTAAAAAACAAGTTTCATGGAACAGTATTAAGCTTGATTGCTCTGAATGACCCGTCGGATAGGGTATAGTTTTAGTGCTCATATAACAAAAAAAAGGTAAGAGAAAAGTCCAGGGAGTGCCACAATCACAAACCGCAGCCCTTCCCAGACCCCAAGAGGAAGAGGAAACCGACAAATCCAAACAAGCACAAACCGAACAAACGTACGAAAAGCACTAAGATTAGCTCTCTCTTCCACAAACGAGGTAATCGCAATACTAAAAGGACTGAAAAACACAAGAACAAACTGACACACGGAAAAACATACAACAAATCGCCTCGTAGAATAAACCACAAAGCAACAAAGAGTAAGACTAACACCGGGGCCACCTCCTTAGAACGGTCAGTAGAGCAAACCACCGGGGGGTTTAAAGCACTTTTACAACCAGCTAACTTCACCCTGGGTCCCGATGCTACTCTTAATACAGAAACACATAAAAATTCGGTTCGCATAAAGGCTCCCAACTCAGTCAATGCATCAAAGCGAAAACATAAAAATCAAATTATTCACTATAATAAACAAAGACGCGTACTCATGGCTAATTCTACTGTATGCCAGAGTCAAGTCAAGTCAAAATTTTATTATTCTCTGGTATACAAAGTATACAGCAAGAGAGTCATATGAAAATACATAATCTAGCTTTAACTAAACATCTACAGAGTAAACAATTTCAAGTGGAGATAGTATCAACCATTTCGGAATATTGACCAAATTTCCTGATCAGGATGGAGGTCCTGAAAGTGTTTTTTAAGTAACCTCCATCCCTATCAGAAGTAATTTCTCGGTTTATTTGTCAATATAATCTTCATTGAGAGACTAACTACCAATTTCAGCAAATTAATCTATACGTCCTAACATACCATGTAACGGTTAGTGATGAAATAAAATGTTAGATACAGCTGTTGGTACTTTATCGTCACTTTTGTCGACGGACAAAGAAACATATTAGAACCAGACGGCCAAATCATGTTAAACGCTTTATAAAGGCATGCATTGCACGTGCCAGTACACACACACGCACGCACGCACGCACGCACGCACGCACGCACGCACGCACACACACACACACACACACACACACACATATACTTGTACATACATGTAACCGTGTATGTTTGTTTATATATCTGCTTTCTCCTGCATTTCTATATAACATTAGCCGTTTCTACTACCTTACCGAAACGAAATGAAAGGAAGTAGTTAAGGCTATAAGAACTACATTTCCTATCTATAATATGCGTCATAAACTAATATCGGAAATCAACTAGATATTTATTAATTTATACAAAAAAGTATGCATATATTTACCAGCTATATCATACATCAAAGCTTATCATGTCATAAGGCGCACAGCGAGGGCCAAGTTCGAATGCACCGTCCGACCCCGGCCCCAGCTGCTGCCAATATAACCATGAGACATTGTCATATGCATTGTCAAACAGCAGAGGCACAGATCAGCCAGTTTGGGTTCGCAAGCTGATCTGGGCCTTCCCGGTTCAAATCAGCCTAACATTCTTGACGTGTGGTTTCCGCTTTAATTTATTTCATGAATTAATGACCTTGGATGAGGTTGTCGTAGCCCGGGCAGACAACCCAGGCATTGACTAGACAGCACATCTACAAGCCAAAGTATTATCTGTATAACCATAAAAACTTTGTTTCGCTCGAGAGCTTGTAATACCTCTTAACTTGCATTTACTGTTTTCATGATGATATCTATAAACATACATAATTTTTTAAGTTTCTTAGGCCTTGTTGTATTCATAACTTGTTCAAATTTGAGAATAAATGAAAACCAATAGTTGAACCACGGCGGGCCAAGCCAAAGACATATCGTCAAGCCCCAACCCACTGGTTAAAGTTTTACGAAGAGGCCGCGTCATTGTCTGAGGCCCGAACCGCCGTCGTGCAATTAAAGAGTGAAGCATAGCCATCAACAATGATTGGGTTGACAACTAGGCATGCCGTCTGCCGCATAATATCCAGGCTATAGCCAATTCTTTTATAACGGTTAATAAGTTTTCTGAACTGCTCAGAAAAGTTAGTTTTACCTACAATTTTTCTAAATCTGTACACTAAGTCACCGTAAAATTCGGGTTCCGATATACCTTGTTGCAGAAGTGTTTTCAGACTGACGCTATATTTTTCTAACAAGGCACTGTGTCTGCGATAAAATTTCGAAAACGCCTTACGAAGTTTAAAATAACGATAGCCCTGCCTTAGAAGTTTGGCAGTAAGGGCTTTATTACGGTAGTTAAAGTCATTAAGATTTGAAGAAGCTCTGGCGAATCTAATAAGTTGAGATATGTATACCCCATATGAGGTACGCCGGGGGACATCGCCATCCAGAAAAGGGAAATTGACTACATCAAAATCAAAATCGTCCCGTTAATCATAAATTTTGGTGGAAACTGTACCATTAGATATACATAGATTCAAATCCAAAAAAGGTGCCTCGGTATCGGAAGAATTTGTTCTATTTAATTGGAGTTCTGTAGGGCATCAAAGTATGTTCAAAGTAAATATTGTCAATATTCAATAAATCGTCAAGGTATCTTGAAGTTGGATTGAAAGCCTCAATAATGTCAGCCTGATTTTCACGTGAGAGAGACTTCATGAAATTTCTCTCATAACAAAAAAGAAACAAATCTGCAACAAGAGGAGCACAATTAGTTCCCATCGGAATACCAATAGTTTGCCTATAAAGTTTAGTTCCAAATCTAACAAAAATATTATCCAAAAGATAAACAAGGGCATCACAGACTTTTTGACACGACCATACATTGTGATTATTATATACATCAGAAGTGAAAAAAGCACATTCTTCGTTGCAAGCCAAATATTGGGTATTCTCCCGAATAAACGTTCGGTTAATTAAATCAATAAGTTTATCTTTTATAAGATGATGAGGTAACGTAGTATACAGTGTAGAAAAATCATATGTAGACAATTTAGAAGCCTGAAAGTTTTTAGATTTAAATTTATTGAGAACATCATTAGAATTTTTAACTGACCAAAAATAGTTAATTCCGTCCCTTTCGTAAACAGTATCATAGTATCTAATCCAATGTTTTTTAACAGCAGTAAGGCATGAAGTTAGCAGTTTGGACAAAACAGTAGTCGCACATGAACTAGAATTAGCAATGAAACGTGCTTTATAAGGTCGTTTATGAAGTTTCGGTAACCAATATAACGTAGGAAGTCTGTCTTGCTTTTCTTTAATACTCACTGCAAACTTAGCAGTAATATTGATAGAATGGGTATTGACAATAGATCTCTCGTCAGTAGAAATCCGTTCATATGTTTTGGTACTACCAAGTTCTTGTATTAGACTATTGATATAATAAAGTCGTCGCACAACAACAACATTATTAGCAGCTTTATCAGCTGGAGCCAAAACATACTTCCTATGAAATTCTTGGATACCTTGTTTCAAATATCGAAAAGATAATTTAGGCTTAGGAGGAAGAAGATAAGGTTATTAGAGTAAAATAACACACGTTCATCAATGATCTTAAAAATCTTTAATTTCCAATTGTTTAAAGCATTAGACTCAACATGCTCTCGTTTACACCAAGTTTGGTTAAAAGGCCTTGTTATTAACTCAAGTTATCATCCAGAAATGAAAATATGGACGTGTCTCGGGCAGATAAGTCCGTAAAAATTTGACGAAATTTGCCCATTAGCAATTCCAAACCTGATCTCCTTACTGTCAATACATAAAGCAAGTTTGGTTAAAATCCCTTGTTATTTTACTAAAGTTATCATCCGGAAACGAAAATATGGGCGTGTCTCGGGCAGATAACTCCGTAAAAATTGACGAAATTTGCCCATTAGTAATCCCAAACCAGATCTCCTTAATGTCAATGCATATAGCAAGTTTGATGAAAATCCGTTGTTATTTACTAAGTTATCATCCGGAAACGAAAATGTGGGCGTGTCTCGGGCAAATAACTCCTTAAAAATTTGACGAAATTTGCCCATTAGCAATCGCAAACCAGATCTCCTTAATGCCAATGCATATGGCAAGTTTGGTGAAAATCCCTTGTTATTTATTCAAACCAGATCTCCTCAATATCAATGCACATACCAAGTTTGGTGAAAATCCCTTGTTATTTACTCAAGGTATAGTCCGGAAAAGAAAATATGGGCGTGTCTCGGGCAGATAACTCCGTCAAAAATTGACGAAATCTGCCCATTAGCAATCCAAAACCAGATCTCCACAATATCAATGCACATACCAAGTTTGGTGAAAATCTCTTGTTATTTACTCAAGTTATAGTCCGGAATCGAAAATATGGGCGTGTCCCGGGCAGATAACTTCGTCAAAATTGACGAAATTTGCCCATTAGCAATCCTAAACCAGATCTCCACAATATCAATGCACATACCAAGTTTGGTGAAAATCCATTGATGTTTACTCAAGTTATCATCCGGAAACGAAAAACGGACGGACGGACGTACGACGGACGGACGGACAGACGGACGGACTCACGGACGACCAACGTGAAACCATAATACCCCGCCACTATTGTGTGGCGGGGTTTAAAAAGAGAAAACATGAGAGGAAGAGAAAACAAAACTTAGAACGGTCAGTCGAAAAACTACCGTGGGGTGCGGGAGGGAGCATGGGGAGGTTAAATCGATTTATTCTACTGGCCGTTCTAAGGTTACGGTTGTTTTGTTTTGTTTTTGTTTTTTTTTTTTGTCTGTTTGTTGCTGTTGTTGTTGTTGTTGTGTGTGTGTGTGTTTTTCTTCATGTTTTGTCCCGTTCGTCATCTTATTGTAGTATTCGCTGAATCCTGTCTGGCATTATGATCACCTCTCGTTGAGGACAAGGGAGCTGTTTGCATTGCATTTCTTTGATTTGTGACTTGTGACTTGTTTGTTCTTCCTCTTGGTGTCATTGGTAGGCTGTGTTCTGTGATTGTGGCTCCTTCTTGGAAATCTATACTATTTTCCTTGAGGAGGCTTAAACGGCCGAAACTAGTTGACCCAGTCCGACCAGAAAACTTGACACTTCTGCTGTTTTAATTTATCTGAGCATAACGAAAACATGTCTATTCAAATATATAGAAAATTTCACCTCCAATAACTGACATTTTTCAGATAAAAAAAAACAAACAAAAACTCTCTGATATTTTTCATATTTCTGCTCAAAACATAGATTGTGGGTACTCGTTAGACGCCTCGGCGAGCGGTTCTAACGAGTACCCGCAGACATCTTCGTAAAACTAAAACCAGTGGGTTGGGGCTTGACGATATGTCTTTGGCTTGGCACGCCGTGGTTCAACTGCTGGTTTACATTTACTCTGGCATACCGTAGAATTAGCCATGAGTACTCGTCTTTGTTTATTAGTTTATTAAATAACCGTTACCTTGATTTCGTCTAACGCGCGGTTTGTTTACATCGATCAATAATATCAATAATAATGAAGTTAACTACTGCCGCAAAGAAATTTTTGCGTCTATATACTATGGCTCAATTGTAAACAATCGACCAGTGACAATGGAGAGCAATGAACACAATCACGAAAAAAAAAAAAAAAAAAGGTAAGAGAAAAGTCCAGGGAGTGCCACAATCACAAACCGCAGCCCTTCCCAGACACCAAGAGGAAGAGGAAACAAGAAATATTTATCCGAGGGTCATTGTTTGTTTTGTGTTGAGGTTTTACGGCCCAGTCAACCCAGTGGGGTCATGTCGAGCGCGGTCAGTTTACCTAACCACACGTTTACTGGGCAGGCTTAGTCCTCTAAGCGGTTAACCAGTATTGTGCACATTCTTTCGCCAGAAACTGACAACTGCCCTTCTTGAATCAGCGGAAGGCAGAGAATGACCGTAGAAAATATTTCATGATCAATCTCCACGAAAGAATGTTGCCGACCTCGGCGGGGGTTGAACCCGCGACCTCCTGGTCTCCAGTCGGACGGCGCATCCAACTGAGCCACCGAGGCCGGCCCGAGGGTCATTGATGAGACCGGATTTAACCCTAAAAATGCCAGACACAACAATTGTCGTCTGCTTTGTCTTTTGCCGGTTACATTAAAAGTCATTGTGCAAACAGTGTGGACCCATATCAGCCTGCTCCTCTAGGAGCAGTCTGATCTGGATCCACACTGTTTGCCGGTATGCAAAAATAGGTTTGAAAAGTTTGCAAGAATATTCAGCAGACGACATAATTAGACCACATTTTCAGATGCAGGTTTTTTTTGGCATTTTAAGGGTTAAAGTAGCTAGTATGGCCCAGAAAACTTGACACTTCGGCTGTTTTCTGCTTTTTGACTGTGTTCATTGCTTCCAATGGTAATTCCTTTTAATATATACTTGGGGAAAAAAGAAACGCAAGTTCAAATTGTTAAATTTGTGAACAAACTGATCTAGTTTTCTGTATTTAGTGACATTAGTGTACTTCCCCGTGTATGGATCACACAAAATCACTGAAGCGTGAACACAGGCTACACAATATCGTTGTACTTGAATTTCGTTATATCCGTGCTGCACGGGTAGTGTCGCGTGGTAGAGACTTTAACACATTACCAAATCGAACTTTCGTTCCATTCGTATCGGTTGCACAAAACGTTTGTTGTTTGAGTTTGTTGAGAGAAATGGTACGCTTATCGCAACTGGATAGGGGTAGAGCTATTGCTCTAATTTTGCAGGGTCGGTCGCAACGTGACGTCGCGCAGCAATTTGGGGTGCACGAGTCAACGATATCGCGCTTAGTTCAGCGTCTTAGAGCTACCGGTAGGTTAACTGACCGTCCTAGGAGCGGACGTCCGCGCGTTACGACGCAACGTCAAGATAGACGTGTACGTCTTGTACACCTTCGTAACAGGTTAAGGACGGCGACAGAGACCGCAAGAGAAGTTATCGGAACACATGGCCGTCGTGTGTGTCCAAGGATTGTCAGAAATCGCTTGCGAGAGTTCGATTTACGTTCACGCCGTCCTTACGTAGGCCCGAACCTTACGCCCAGGCGACGTCAACGCCGCATGCAATGGCTGCGTGCCCATGCACCAAATCGGTTTCGACTGGCTGACTGGCGGCGTGTAATGTTCAGCGATGAGTCGCGATTTTCGCTTCAGCGGTCAGATAGGCGACAACGAGTGTATCGACGTCTTGGTGAGCGATATTCTGACGCTTGCGTACGAGAAGTCGACAGATTTGGGGGAGGGTGGTCCGTAATGGTTTGGGGTGGGATTTCTCATGGGGTGAAAACGCCCGTAGTGGTTATTCAGGGTAATCTTACAGCCGTACGCTATCGGGATCAGGTGCTTATGCCTCACGTCCTCCCGCTTGTCAATGCTCATAATCTCATGTTTCAGCATGACAACGCGAGACCGCATGTTGCCAGGGTTTGTCGCGACTTTCTCAACCAGAATAATGTCCAAGTGCTCGATTGGCCCCCATACAGTCCATATTTAAACCCAATCGAGCACCTTTGGGATGCGTTGGACAGGAGGGTCCGGAAGCGTGTCAACGTACCGAACAACGTCGCACAGCTCCAGCTAGCTCATATTCAAGAGTGGAATAATATCCCTCAAAGGACCATTGACAACTTAGTCGGGTCTATGGTTAGAAGAGTGAGAGCCGCGACAGCAGCCCGTGGTGGACACACGCGCTATTGATACCCATCATTCAATAACGTTGGGTGTCTGCGTTTAACGCTGTTTATTGCAAACGTCGTCTGCTATACGACACTAAACCAATAGCATTTAACAGAAAATGAAATAAAGAATTAAAAAAATTAAACAATCAAATGAAATCCACAATTTTCTTTAAAAATACAACCCCAGAATTAATACTTGTGTTTCTTTTTCCGCTAGTATGTATCAAACAAGAAGAATGTGCTCATTGCTCTCAAGGGTCATTCGTTTTAACATATATTAAACAAGAAATTGCCAATAAGCAGTGCTTATTGGATATCACCACTAGGACAAAAAAACATAACTGACGGACGAACAGACACACGGACGTACAAAGTAAAAACAGTATACCCTTCTCTCCACAAACACAGTTTACGGGGTATAATTATGCATTCTGTAACATTCAGTTCCTTCGTAATAACATCTCTTCATTGGGTCTGTGATCGAAAGTCGTCATGCAGTTCTTCTGATGATTGTTGTTTCTACATTTTGGATCTCTTCGGTTGTCTCTTTAACTGAGTCTTAGTCGGCTTTTTATAGCAAATCATTTTACGAGGTGGGGTATTTATCTTGGTGGGACGAACAGACACACGGACGTACAAAGTAAAAACAGTATACCCTTCTCTCCACAAACACAGTTTACGGGGTATGATTATGCATTCTGTAACACTCAGTTCCTTCGTAATAACATCTCTTCATTGGGTCTGTGATCGAAAGTCGTCATGCAGTTCTTCTGATGATTGTTGTTTCTACATTTTGGATCTCTTCGGTTGTCTCTTTAACTGAGTCTTAGTCGGCTTTTTATAGCAAATCATTTTACGAGGTGGGGTATTTATCTTGGTGGGACGAAGGCTTGACTCAACATAGACTATCTCGCAGTAAGGACTACCTGAGGTAACTTCTACCCTGTTCACCAATGTCCTGTTATTAGTAAAACGTTGATCTGCATATATAATATCCCCGGTGTTCTCTATCGTTCTTTTATTTGTTCTTTGTTTCCAAGGGCAACGTTTCTATTGTACTTGACTTCTCTGCAGCTGTTGTTAACAGCCGTGTGGAAGCCGTAGAATGTCTCCCAGTGCTTCATCGCAGTGCAGTTTTTGTTTTCATTGGGATCATTGAGTCCATTCCGGTAGCTTGAAAAATCGCGTTCCATTTAAGCCGGTGCCAGGAGGTGTGTGTGTGTCGGGGGGGGGGGGGGGGGTGGGGGGGGGAGGGGGAGGGGCAGCGTATGTGAGCCCTGCAAATGCTGTTATATATGAAGAGTCTCAATGAAACCAAGACTTAGATTTTGTATGTTCTTTATTTACTTAAAGATATTTTTCCACTAACAGTTTACAAGCTGTCAGGTGATAATCTGTTTGTACCTAATGATCTGTCTTTATCTGAATTATTTCAATCTTTCAACAGTGTGAATCACTCGTTAACTGAAGTTATAAACTAACAGATCAAGACTTCCATTTCCATTTGTCATTTTTGACAGCTAGAATTGATATTGATGGGTTTGTCACAATGGTCATTTGATATGCTGCCGCTGTAACAGCTGATGAAACTTGTCAGATGTTATTTACCTATAGATAAATTATCAAACGATAAACACTTGCCTGGCAGTAACAGTCTAACGAAGTTCGAAACAAGAACGTAGCTTCTGTGGCTAAAACACCTTCCGCAACTGCATTTTCATTGCTACGAGATAACGCGTCCTTCGTTCCATATCACATATGCGTTTCGGTGTTAATATTTTAAGTCTGAATACTTTAAGGTATACTTGACTTCTTGAAATTTGACCTGTTTATATACTATTTAGATTCTAATGAGTGGAATAAAGAGACTCACGTAAAAATCGAAGATAACAAAGTGTCAAGTTTTCTAGACAAGACTAGCTAGTTTTGACCCATTAGTCCTAATCAAGGGCCCTCATATATATATATATATCCGGAATAGCTCAGTGATCACAAAGGACCAGAATATATAAATTACACTATAGCAAAGCCCGTCCAGGCGTTTCCGGTAGTTTATTCTACTGACCGTTCTAAGGCGGTGGTCCCGGTGTTAGTCTTACTCTTTGTTGCTTTGTAGTTTATTCTACGAGGCGATTTGTTTTATGTCTTACCTTGTGTTATTTTGTTCTTGCGTTTTTCAGTCCTTTTAGCATTGCGATTACCTCGCTTGGGGAAGAAAGAGCTAGTCTTAGTGCTTTTCGTACGTTTGTTCGATTTGCGCTTGTTTGGTTTTGTCTGTTTCCTCTTCCTCTTGGTGTCTGGGAAAGGCTGCCGTTTGTGATTGTGGCACTCCTTGGACTTTTCTCTTACCCTGTTTTTACAGCCACCACAAGGTTTTTCCAAGACAAATAGATACTAAAACGAATGACTCTTTAGAATAATGAACCTCAGAGTAATGAACATATTTACACAAATATCAGATATAACTAAAGTGTCAACTTTCATGGGACAGGCTAAGCACATGTAGTCTCGGACAATTAGGCCTCGTCAGAGACCCTCATAAATGTTCTAAAATTCCAAAATGTGTTCAGCGATCACAAAGGCTGTAGTGAAGGTAAATAAATTCCATCACGAAAACATGACTATATAATATTGACCCCCTTAAACCCCACTTTTATATAGTAAAACTGCGGTTTACAGGGGTATACATTATTTCTTATTTCTGCTCAAAAACATAGATTGTGGGTACTCGTTAGAACCGCCTCCTTAGAGGCGGTTCTAACGAGTACCCACAATCTAGGTTTTGAACAGAAATATGAAAAATATCAGTTTTTATATGAAAATTTTCAGTTTTTGGAGGTGAAATATTCCATATATTTGAATAGGCATGTTTTCGTAATGTAAAAGTTTTAAACACTGGCAGCAATGAGTTTCAATCCGAACGATATATTTCGTTTAGATAATTTATAATTAGACATAAAAAGTCAAGCTAACTGGGTTTCTTGTGAGGTTTCATAAGTAGACGGTTTTCATTATATCCTAAGATATGTTGGCTCATAGTTTATGGTATTCTGGTATTCAGCACGCCAATGCATTACAGTTTTGTCCTACCTAAAGAAGAAACAAAATATATCCACTAAAATAAACTGTTGTACATTTTTGTATAAATATTGATTAATGCCTAATGTGATGGAGTCAATACTTTATTGAACATCCTTGTACTGATGGAGATATAAAATCTACATCGGCTCTCGCATTGATTTAAAAACCCTCGTTCTGATGAATAATTGAAAGCTTTATACCTGCTGTCCGACTATTTACCATAAACCTCATTCCAATTCCAATGATGGACGAAATATTTGGTTTTAACAAATTTACTTGTACAACTGACATCTACAAATATAAACATGGTAGTACCGCAATACAATAATAGCAGTAGCATAAAAATTTAATTAGAAAAGAAAGTCTTGCAGCTTATATAACAGTCTCAATAAAACCGAGACTCCCATTTTCTAATCCGTAGTGTGTTCTTTGTTTATTTTACAACACTGCAGCTGGTATTAGTGCCATGTGGCGGCGGTGGAACGTCTCCCGTATATCACCATAGTGCAGATTATATTTTATTTCCTTTGGGATTACTGGGCCCCTTGTGGTATCTTTGAAAATGGAGTTCTGCTCATGTATACGCTAGAGGGCGTAAGCAGTGTTGCGAACTTCATTACTGCTTATGAAGAGTCTCAATAAAACCGAGACTCCCATTTTCTAATCCGTAGTGTCTTCTTTGTTTCCAAAGGCAATCTTTTTGGCGTTTATTTTACTACACCGCTGCTGGTATTAGTGCCGCGTGGCGGCTGTAGAACATTTCCCCGTACATCATCATAGTGCAGATTATATTTATTTCCTTTGGGATCATTGTGCCCATTGTGGTATCTTTGAAAATGGAGTCCTGCTCATGTATACGCTAGAGGGCGTTAGCAGTGTTGCAAACCATAACTGCTTATGAAGAGTTTCAGGAAAACCGAGGCCCCCATTTTCTTATCCGTAGTGTGTTCTTTGTTTCCAAAGGCAATCTTTTTGACGTTTATTAGCTCGGCTGTTTTCGAAGAAAACGACGGTATTGTCATAGCTCTGGCGTCGTCTGCGTCTGCGTCTGCGTCGTCGTCGTGGTGCAAAAACTTGGGCATTTTGTAATATCTCTGCACGTCATTACTGAAGATATTTACTTGAAACTCAGACTAGTTGTTCATTATGAAAAGGGAAACTCATACCAATAGGGGAGGTAACCCTAAAAATATTTTTGGCACAGTTTTGCCCCTTTTTCGACAGAATTTGCAGACGAGCGTTGGCACCAGCATGCGGTGCTCTTGTTTTACTACACTGCAGCTGGTATTAGTGCCATGTGGCGGCGATAGAACGTCTCCCCATACATCACCATAGTGTAGATTATATTTTATTTTCTTTTGGGATCATTGGGCCCATTGTGGTATCTTTGAAAATGGAGTTCTGCTCATGTATACGCTAGAGGGCGTAAGCAATGTTGCAAACTTCATTCTGCTTATGAAGAGTCTCAATAAAACCGAGACTCCCATTTTCTAATCCGTAGGGGGTTCTTTGTTTCCAAAGGCAATCTATTTGACGTTTATTACGTTTAAATGTATACTATTTTGCAAACATCTTCTTCACTCATTTCTGGCAAACGTGAATATATGAAATATATATTTATGAAATACTATGGATGTATATCATTTCTTTCTTCGGTAGTTCAGTATAACGTAGTTCAGTATGAATAAAGCACATTTTACAATGAGTATTAAACGCAAGCAATAGGTTCGTCTTTAAATAATGTGACGGAAGTTTCCCAGCGGGCACATGACGTTTATACAACGTCGGCTCAACGTCGATGCAACGTCATGACGTTGCACCGACGTTGAGCCAACGTTGTATTAACGTCATGTGCCTACTGGGTTTATTGCTAACGTTGAATGGACAAACTAAAAAAGTAATGTAGTTCAATTAACAGAAAATACATAGACTGTTTCTCTGAATGACTGGTGGGTGGTTTGATTTTTGTTTCCAGATCAGAAACCGACAGTCGATCGTTTTTGTTTTAATATTTACTATATACGAGTACGTGTACATGTGTATTATCACAACAATTAATTATAAACACATGTTCTTGGTGACAAGTCCGATTTTGCATTACACAATTTTCATTCGTTTTGAATCTTAAAGTGTATTATCCCAATTATTACTGACATGAGAAATTTGAATAACTGATCAGAATCTTCCTTGTCCGCATGAAGAAACTTTCCATCCTTGGCTATCTAAACTGCGCACAGTGAAGATTCTCAGACTGCACAACTCGCACATGCTGATCTGAATCTTCGCTATGCGCACACGTCCCAAGACGTTGCGGCTCATGTTTGTTGCATTCCTCTCCATCACGAAAACATGCCTATATAATTTTGACCCCCTTAAACCCCACTTGTATATAGTAAACTGGGTTTATAGGGGTATACATTATTTTTCTGCTCAAAATATAAATTGTGGGTACTCGTTAGAACCGCCTCTTCGGTTCTAACAAGTACCCACAATCTATGTTTTGTGGAGAAACACGAAAAATATCAGAAGTTTTTATCTGAAAGTTTTCATTTTTTTGGTGGTAAAATTTTCAGTATATTTGAACAGACATGTTTTCATAATGCTCTGTACTCAGTACACCATTCAAATCAATTTCAGTAAATTTCACATTTTCAAAAGTATGAAAAGGAAAACTATTATGCAATTATATCACATATGCCCATTTAAACCAGTATAGTTTTAGGATTGAGGATTAAAAGCCCAAGTCATTTACAAAAGCCACACTCTGATCTGGGCATTCGCTGTACTTGGATACATTCCACATTGGTTCTGTAAAGTGACAGTGAATGTTCTGATCAAATTGGGTGGATGTGACGCCTGACGTCGGTCTTTGGCTTGCTGTCCGCACATGTCCCAGTTCCTATTGTATTTACAGAAACAAGCCATTCGCAATAAGTGGGAATTATTGAAGAGGTGTTGCTGTTATCATAAACACACCATTTGGATTAACGTTACAGATAAAATTGTCCATTGGATGATATTTTCCCATATAGATGCCATCAAAAGTCTCTGTGATATTGTAGCCATTTTTATTGTTTAGTCCAAGTTTGGTCAGAGGCGTGCTCATTCTGACAGGACTACCCCCATCACCTAAATTCACAAACACTACAGCTGCACTTCCTGGTGGTGAAATTGGTCGTGTCCAGGCTTGTAAACTTTGGTTCTGAAAAACAATACAGCACATACGTCAGTTAAAGTTTATATGCATACGTGTAAAATGTTTGCAAATGAGATACTTATAATGTTTAGTGTCGTATCTATCCTAAAAATTCACATTCTGTGGCGTCTAATCTGGGTCTACACTGTTTTGTTCAGGCCAGTCTATTCGATTACTTAGGGTAAACAGGGCAAAGCATTTTACAGAAGCTATTCGGACATCTGAACTCATTGCTATACCATTATCCTTAAATTTGAAAAAAAAAAAAAAAAAATAAATAAATAAAAACACACACACAAAAAAAAAAACAAAAAAAAAACAACTCGATCTCATTTCCTATTAACATGTCTAAAACTGCTGGTTCTAGGCAATGTAGTCCCTGATCAGATGCTACGCTGTTTGCTCAGGCCTTCCTGTGCAAATACTTAGATTAAATGTACTTTACACTTATAAGAACACCCCTGCCTTTCTTAACATTTCAAGAATTGTTTTTTTTTCTTTTTTCAACAAGTAAACAAAGCTGTGTTTTATTAAAAGTAGTGATCCATCTCACTTGCGTATCTATCTATCTGCCTATCTATCTATCTATCTATCTATCTAAGGGAAAAAGTCCTCCGCCTGGGAACGAAATATTTCATTTTCTCCGCTAGTGGCGACTTTTGTCGTCTACTGATAACCCTTGCAAACAGTTTGGATCCAGATCAGGTCCTACAAAATGTCGGGCCTGATCTGAATCCAAACTGTTTGACACTCTGATGGTATTTCTGAAAGTTTTTTTTTTTTTTCGAAAAAAAAAAAAGATTAAAAAAACACACACACACATAAAAAACAAAACAAAAACAAAACACACACACACAAAAAAAACACAGACGATAGAAAACCATGCGAAATTACCCAGCATGCAAAGAGTTAAAGCGTATCCCTTCCTTAAGAAGGACTGTATACAACACGCATCACGAAAACATACCAATTTTGACCCCCTTAAACTCCACTTTTATATAGTAAAACTAGAGTTTACAGGGGTATACATTATTTTTCTTATTTCTGCTCGAAAACATAGATTTGGTATATGAAAAATATAAGTTTTTATCTGAAAATTTTCAGTTTTTGTATGTGAAATTTTGTATATATTTGAATAGGTGTGTTTTTGTAATGGAAAGCAAAGCCAGAACATTCTCTTTAACTCAAATACTAACCTGTCCGAATTTGATGTTGCCTGCTATTCCTAATTTGTCTTGGTTCACCGCGATTACTCGTCTGTTGAGTAGAATATTCCTTGACGATGGCCGGATGGTCCTCAGGTCCACGGACATAATTAACGGTGCCGCAAATATGGCCCACATTGCCATCTGGGTCCTCTCTTGATCAGGACTGAGGCCAAAGTTACCAATCACAAGCTGAATAACAGAAAATTGAATGGTTTTTGAGTCTTTACAGAAATGACGTTTTGATAGAAAATGTGTGCTCTGTAAATACGGGTGTTTGAACTGTTGATGATTTTGTATTGAGGGCTGTGTTTCCTGACTGTAGCCTTTCCTTGATATTTCATTTCTATTTTGGATATTTGATATTTTAGCACCCTATACCTCAGTAGCTATGCTAAATACTGTTCTAAGGTGATTCTTCTAAAGCGATTCTTTTATGCTTATTTATACGCATTTCTTTAGTTGGTCATCCTGTTTTTTACCCGGTGTCTATTATGGTGCTTATGAAGTGTGTTATAGTGCGTATGTCCGTGTCTCTTTGTTTCTTTAAGTAGGTTGAGATGGCTGCATTCATTGATCCTTTCCTGGATATCATATACAGTCGACTCTCGTTATCTCGAATTCCAAGCGACTCTCTGAAATACTTCGAGATATCCGTACCTCGACATATCAGATTTGCAGAAGTGAGAAAAAAATAATTCGAACAACCACATTTAACAAATATATATGTAATTGGACTCTTGAAGTTAGAGATATATTGAACATATTGTGGAAAAGAGGAGAAATTTCTCCTCGTTTCCACAATATTTTTTACCTGCTGTTAGATTTTCATGTTAAGGCAGGGACAAGATTTTCACTTCGAGATAAGCGGTTATTCGAGATAAGAGAGGTCGAGATAACGAGAGTCAACTGTATTGCACTCTTTTTTCAGTACTGAATTGTAGTAATAGGTGTGTCGCTTAATATGGCACATTGTAATTTTAAATGCTTGTAACGAATGGTACGAGTCATTTACGGTTAAAAGCTCCTATATTAGACTGTTAAGAATCATCCATATTGTAGTGTATGCTGACGAAACATGAACAGACAGGAATCTAAGCCATTTTTTTTAATTCACCATCATAATACATGTACCTTATTTTTTTCCTTCACCATCATTAAATCATTACATATTGAATTGTGATTTGTTAAAACAAATCTGAAAATTATTTACATTTTGATCATGAAATATTTTCTCCGGTTATTCTTTCCCTTCCGCTGATTCAAGAAGAGCAGTTGTCAATTTATTGGCGAAAGAATGTGCACAATACTGCCCATTAAGTGTGATTAGGTAAACTGACCGCGCTCGACATGACCCCATTTGGTTGACTGGGCCGTAAAACCTCAACACAAACAAACAAACTTTAAAGTACAATGTCTATTATCTTATTCATCAGTCACGTCATCTAAAAGCTTTATACTAAGGAAAAAACAACAACAACAACAACAACAAATTTTGGATAGATACAATATTTTACGTCTGATACGCACAAAACATGGTATTTGAAGTACGTGTACCATTAAAACTGAAGTAAGCGCTAGAGAGTGCATTTGAAACCTATGAACCCCATCATAACATTTCAGAAACGTTTTTACTCCTCTGATAAAATCCCTTGGTTCTCATTCATCAGCTCTAGTTTGCATTTTAGTTGATGCCAATATAAGTATCCCCATATGGATCAACAAATCAGTAAGCATCTGACGAAAATTTAAGGCGTTGACGCTGATAAACGTCATTTTTAACGTCGAAGCACTAAAATGTCGGGAGTAAAAGTTTCAAAATGAATATCACTCGCATTTAGATTGTTTATACATACCATATCGGGATCATTCCACGCTCCTGGCTTCGCTGCAGCGCTGAAGTCGTCCAAATTCTGGCCATAATGCATGATTATTTTCTTTATGCTATCCCATGAGTCATCAACATCGTGAAAATTTCTCCAGAAATTACAAGCGTTGGCTATTTCTGTGTAGTTGGACTGTAAATATAATGGATACATTAATACATATTGAAAAAAGTATTTCATTGTAGTACACTGATCGGCCACTTTGTTTTATCTTTCTTCAGAAAAATAATAAACATAAACTCAATTTTTATCTCTTTGATTCTGCTCTGTACTGAGTGCTAACTTTTGTCAAATGGTTTAAGAACACACACACACACACACACACACACACACACACACACACACTGAAATATATATGCCAGCTGGTGCGAATGAAAATTATTTCAAGGATCACATCATTGGCAAAGGATACGCGATTCAGAAAAAAGCTACATGTAAGAGAAAAGTCCAGGGAGTGCCACAATCACAAGCCGCAGCCCATCCCAGACACGAAAGAGAAGAGGAAACAGACAAAAACAAACAAGCACAAATCGAATAAACGCAAGAAAAGCACCAAGAATAGCTCTCTCTCTTCCCTAAGCGAGGTAATCGCAATGCTAAAAGGACTGAAAAATACAAGAACAAAATAACACAAGGCAAAAAAAAAAAAAAAAAAAAAAAAAAAAAAAGTAAGAGAAAAGTCCAGGGAGTGCCACAATCACAAACCACAGCCCTTCCCAGACACCAAGAGGAAGAGGAAACAGACAAAACCAAACAAGCGCAAATCGAACAAACGTACGAAATGCACTAAGATTAGCTCTCTCTTCCTCAAGCGAGGTAACGCAATGCTAAAAGGACTGAAAAAAAAACACAAGAACAAAATAACACAATGTAAGACATAAAACAAATCGCCTAGAAGAATAAGCCACAAAGCAACAGAGAGTAAGACTAACACCGGGACCACCGCCTTAGAACGATCAGTAGAGTTTTACGGCCAACCAACCACCCTGGTTCCCGATGCTACTCTAAATACAGAAATACATAAAAAAAATCGGTTCGCATAAAGGCTCCCAACTCAGTCAATGCATCAAAGCGAAAACATAAAAAATCAAATGAATCACTATGATAAACAAAGACGAGTACTCATTGCAATTCTACTGTGTGCCAGAGTGAAAACCATAGTTGAACCACGGCGGGCCAAGCCAAAGACTTAAAATTAAAGAAAGCAAAGCGGAAGAGGCAAAGATATAAATATTTTGATGCAAATAAAGAAAACAAAATATTACATGCACGTGATGATTGTAGTTCTGCACAGCCCATTCACAACAGAAAGCAATAGGTCTACCAGTCTTGTTGAGATACATGGCCATAGCTGGATATCCTGGAATGAGAGAATGTATCATAATAATTTATCAAGCAAGTTCCGTTTCCTTCTAATCGAAATACTGGTATGTAACTCTTTTTCGCATCTCACAGGTCCTACAGTGACACTCCTGACCAATATCAAATGTATCTGCTTGACTAGACAAAACAAATTAAAACGAAACGTAAAAATATCACTGAACCTATCTCATATAATATATTATATACATATTTTTTGTTATTTTCCGAGGAAATAAGATTGCATCTCATGTGAAACGTCGGAAGAAGATTCACATGAAATGTCAAGCCATATTTTCTCTGAAAAAAATACAGTAATATGAAATAATAATAATAATTAAAAATCAAAATGTCGTCTGCTGCAGCTGTGATCAGTGTTGTACGGGTTGAAGAGCTGGTCATGGAAAGTCATGACATAAAATTACCATCACGAAAACATACCTATATAATTTTGACCCCCTTAAACCCCACTTATATATAGTAAAACTGGGGTTTACAGGGTATACATTATTTTTCTTACGTATTTCTGTTCAAAATAATAAATTGTGTGTACTCGGTAGAACCGCGGTTCTAACAATGTGTGTTTTGAGCAGAAATATTTAGATAGTGCATAAACAGGTCGAATTTCAAGAGTACCCACAATTTATGTTTTGAGCAGAAATATGAAAAATACCAGTTTTTTTTTTTTTTTTTATCTGAAAACTTTCAGTTTTTGGTGATGAAATTTTCAATATATTTGAATAGAGGTGTTTTCGTAATATATTTCATAGACAAATGTATGTAATTCTGTATAAAAAAAAAAACAACAACAACAAAAAAAACACGTACCATATTTAAAATCTTTGTAATCAGAATTACATCCATCAAATTTCAACAGGTCAACACCCCAGTCAGCAAACGTCTGTGCGTCTAACTGCAAATAAAATTCACTACCCGGATATCCAGCACATGTTTTCACTCCAAAATCCTCGTAGACACCAAATTTCAAGCCTTTTGAGTGCACCTACAAATAAATGCTACTTTTGAAAATGTGACAAAACACCGAGAACAGAATTGTCACCGAGTTTGTCTAGTTTCCTTTAACCGTACAATTTGAGCCTATTTTCATGTGTTTTAAAAAATGAACGTTATGAATTAAATTGTTTGCTGATTTGATTTATTGCGATTTCATTACATCACGAAAACATGCCTATATAATGTTGACCCCCTTAAACCCCACTTTTATAAAGTAAAAGTGGGGTTTACAGGAGTATACATTATTTTTCATATTTCTGCTCAAAACATAGATTGTGGGTACTCGTTAGAACCGCCTCGGCGAGGCGGTTCTAACGAGTACCCATAATCTATGTTTTTGAGCAGACATAAGAAAAATATTAGCATTTTTATCTGAAATTTTTCATATTTTGCTGGTAAATTTTCCAATATATTTGAATAGGCTTGTTTTCGTAATGACATCTCGTCAGCAATTATCTGTGTTTTGCTCTCGTCTTTTTTTTTCAATTAATTATAATTATGATACGCATTAAATAATAATATCCTAACGAAACGGTTAAAGCAGTATCGTCACTACTATTACTACTGGTTTAAGCTGCGAAATTCTGATAATAATGTAGCCTCCTACATACCCCTGTTTCCACTATATATTGCGTGGGGGGGGGGGGGGGGGGTGGGGTGGGGACACGGTGGAGGGGAGAGGCACTCATTACATAGACTTTGTCATCATAATGTACTGTTGCATCTTATCAGGTTTCTCCCAGAGAAATTCGGAATACCACAAAAAAAAAAAAAAAAAAAAAACAGTCAGAAAGCTGACAAGAACCATGTGTTTTGTATTACTGTATGCAAATTTATCAATAGGGTGTAATGCCGGCGCTCCATTCTGGGTTCCTCCACGCTCAGAATGGTCACTCCACCGTGGACATACTCTTTCCCTACTCTTGCAGCTATACTTAGACTGGTTCCTTTGGTGAAGTTTCGCAGGGTCGTTTCGCTCCTTAAATTCAAAGAATTTCCAGAGAAGCATTAATTGTTTATCATTGCCAATTTCTTAGCTCTGAATGTTGTACTTAACAGAAAAACGAATGAAGACCATATATGGAGCATGCATCCTTAGTACTGTCAAGTTTTGAGCATAGTCGTCCTCATTTGAGAAAACTTAATACTTGAGAAAGTACTTTGTACTTGTGTAACCTTGCAAAGGAGACAACAAGAGAAATGGTACTAAAAGAAGCGATTATCTAATGTAAACAGCCATCTCTTGCGTTTCATGTTTAGTAATGTATGCTCTTGTCTGTAAAAGAATAAAGAATATGAACAAACATTTTTTTCTGAAGTGTTGTTTAAGCGTTCTAGGTCTTTCATTAGCGTGTTTCGAATATTACTTATCAGTTATACGGCACCAGCCTCACTTGACCGTAGATAATGACTGATATAAATATAGATCTAATGTTGATTTTCTTTGAGCAACATGATAAATATAATTACCAACAGTTTTATTTGTTTTATATTAGCACGACCGGATTCGCGACTATTAGATTTAAGTAGCATAAGATATTTTTTCATGCTTTTGTGGTAAGTTCAACACTAATTAAGTCTTACAGAGCACCGTCACTTGTGAATTAAGCGTTTTGACCTTATAATCATAAGTTTGTTCACGTGAAGCGAATGACAATTATGTCATTTATTCCACTCCATTTATCGCGTCTTCGAACAGCAAAAATTGTCAAGGTGCATTCAAACCTGTAAATGTATACTGTGTCTTGCTCTATACTGGAGCCTGCGTGTATAAGAGTAACAACTCCACGCTTGAGACCTTCTCAGTTTTTACTGGTAAAGTCGTTTGTTTTATACTGGAGGCGCTGAAAAACCACTAAGCGGGTCGCTCCAGGCTGGACGCGTTTCCAATTCTACTGGTGTAGTCGCTTGCTCTATACTGGAGACGCTACATGTATAACAAACACTGCCGTCCCGCTCCACGGTGGACACTTTCCCAACACTACTGGAATAGTCGCTTGATATATATTGAAAGCGCTATATATATAACAAACACTGCCAGCCCACTCCACGCTGGACACTTTCCAATACTACTGGTATAGTCACATGATATTTACTGGAAGCGCTACATATATAACAACCACTGCCAGCCCGCTCCACGCTGGATTCATTCCCAATGTTACTGGTATAGTCGTTTGCTCTATACTGGAGACGCTACATGTATAACAACCACTGCCAGCCACCTCCACGCTACACATATTCTCAATACTGCTGGTATAGCCGTTTGCTCTGTGCTGGAGACTCTGCATGTTTAAAGCCACTGGCGGCCCGCTCCACGCTGGACACATGCCCAATGCTACTGGTATAGTCGCTTGATCTATACTGTAAAACTCTGCATTATTACAAGAACTGTCGGCCTGCTCAACGCTGGACACATTCCTAATGGTACTGGTATAGCCGCTTGCTTAACACTGGAGACGCTGCATCTATAATAACTACTGCCGTCCCACTCCACGCTGGATACGCTCTCAGTGCCACTTGTACAGTCGCCTGATCTATACTGGAGACGCTACATGTATGATAAGCATTGCCGGCCAGCTCTACGCTGGACACGTTCCCATTATTACAGGTGTAGTCGCTTGCTCTGTACTGATGACTTTGTATGCTTAACAGCCATTGCCAGCCCGCTCCACGTTGGACACGTTCCCAGTGGTACTGATATAGGCGTTTGTTCTATACTGGAGACACAACATATATAGGAACCACTGCCTGCCCGCTCCACGCTGGACATGTTCCCAATACTACTGGTATAGTCCTTTACACTATGTTGAGAACACGTTCCCCAATACTACTAGTAAAGCCGCTTGCTCTATACTGGAAACTGCATGTATAACAGCCACTGGTGGCCCGCTCCATGCTGGATACGTTCCCAATGCTACTGGTATAGTCGCTTGCTCTATACTGGAGACTGCATTATTACATACACTACCAGCCCGCTCTACGCTGGATACGTTCCCAATGCTACTGGTATAGCCGCTTGCTCTATACTTGAGGCGCTGCATCTATAACAACCACTGTCGTCCGGCTCCACGCTGGATACGCCCTCATTCCTTCTTGTACAGGCGCTTGCTCTATACTTTGGACGCTACATGTATAACAAGCATTGCCAGCCCGCTCCATGCTGGACACGTTCCAAATACTACTGGTATAGTCGCTTGCTCTATACTGGAGACTCTAAATGTTTAACCGCTGCCGGCCCGCTCCACGCTGGAAAATGTTCACAATGCTACTGATGTTGTCAATTGCTCTATACTGGAAACGCTACATATATAACAACCACTGCCGGCCCGCTTCACCCTGGACACGTTCCCAAAACTACGATATAGTCGTTTGCTCTATACTGGAGAATCTGCATGTATAACAGCCTCTTCCGGCCCGCTCCACGTTGGACACATTCTCTTTACTACTAGTATAGCCGCTTCCTCTATACTGGAGACACTGCATCTATAACAACCACTGCCGCCCGGCTCCACACTTGATACGCTCTCATTGCTATTTGTACAGTCGCTTGGAGACGCTGCATATATAACAAGGATTGCCGGCCCGCTCCACGCTGGACACGTTCCCAATACTACTGTTATAGTCGTTTCCTCTATACTGGAGACTCTGCTTGTTTCACAGCTACCGCCGGCCCGATCCATGTTGGACACGTTCCCCATGCTATTGGTATAGTCGTTTGTTCTATACTGGAGACGCAACATCAATAACAACCACTGCCAGCCCGTCCCAGGCTGGACACGTTGCCAATACTACTGGTATATTCGCTTGCTCTATACTGGAGATGCAAGATGTAAAGCAACCACTGCCGGTCCGCTCCACTCTGGATACGTTCCCAATGCTACTGGTATAGTCGCTTGCTCTATACTAGAACTCCATTATAACAAGCACTGCCGGCCAGCTCCACGCTGGACACGTTCCCAATGGTATAGCTCCTCTGCTCTATACTGGAGATGCTGCATCTATAACAACCACTGTCGCATCGCTCTACACTGGATACGCTCTCACTGCTACTTGTGCAGACGCTTGCTCTATACTGGAGACGCTATATGTACAACATGCATTGCCAGCCCGCTCCACGCTGGACACGTTCCGAATACTACTGGTATAGTCGTTTGCTCTATACTGGAGACTCTGCATGTTTAACAGCCACTGTCGGCCCGCTCCACGCTGGACATGTTTCCAATGCTACTGGTACAGTCGTTTGTTTTTCACTAGAGACGCAGCATACGACCACTGCAGGCCTGCTCCACGCTGAAAATGTTACAAATACTACTGGTATATTCCTTTGCTCTATACTGGAGACGTTGTATGTATATTAGCCACTTCCGGCCCGCTCCACACGGGACACGTTCTTAATAGTACTAGCATAGCCAATGCTCTATACTGGAGACTCTGCATGTATCCACTGGCGGTCCGCTCCACGCTGGACACGTTCCCAATGTTACTGATATAGTTGCTTTCTCTATACTCGAGACTGCATAATTACAAGCACTGCTGGCCCGCTCCACACAGGACACGTTCCCAGTGGTACTGGTATAGCCGCTTGCTCTATACTGGAGACCCTGCATCTATAACAACCACTGCCGTCCGGCCCATGCTGGATACGCTCTCATTGCTACTTGTACAGTCGCTTGCTCTTTACAGGAGACGCTGCATGTTTAACAAGCATTGCCAGCCCGCTCCACGCTGGACATGTTCCCAGTGCTACTGGTCGTTTACTCTATAATGGAGATTCTGCATGTATAACAGCCACCTTCGGTCCGCTATACTGGAGACACTACATGTATAACAACCACTGCCGGCCCGCTCCATGCTGGACACGTTCCCAATACTACTGGTATAGTCGTGTGCTCTATAATAGAGAGTCTGCATGTATACAGCCACCTCCAGTCCGCTCCATACTTGACCTCTTCTCAATATTACAAGTATAACCGTTTGCTCTTTACTAGGGACTCAGCATGTATGACAGCCACTAGTGGCCCGTTCTACGCTGGACACGTTCCCAATACTGCAGGCTTGCTCTATACTGGAGATTCTGCATTATTACAAGCACTGCCGGCTCGCTTCACGCTGGACACGCTCCAAATACTACTGGTATAGTCGTTTGCTCTGTATTGGAGACTCTGCACGTGTGACAGCCACTGCTGGACCGCTCCATGCTGGACACGTTCCCAATACTACTGTTATAGTCGCTTGCTCTATATTTGAGACCCTGCATGTATAACAACCACTACCGGCCCGCTTCACGCTGGACCTGTTCCAAATACTACTGGTATAGTCGTTTGCTCTATATTGGAGACTCTGCATGTATAACAGCCACCTCCAGCCCGCTCTACCCTTGACACGTTCCCAATACTACTGGTATAGTCGCTTACTTTATACTGTAGACTCTGCATGTTTAATAGACACTACCGGCCTGCTCCATGCTGGGCACGTTCCCAATGCGGACTGGCAGTGCTTGTTATACCTGCAGCGTCTCTAGTATAGAGCAAGCGACTATACCAGTAGTATTTGGAACGTGTCCAGCGTGGAGCGGGCCGGCAGTAGCTGTTATACATGTTGTGCCTCCAGTATAGAGCAAGCGACTATACCAGTAGTATTGGTAACGTGTCCAAGGCGGAGCAGGCCGGTAAGTAGCTGTTATACATGTTGTGTCTCCAGTATAGAGCAAGCGACTATACCAGTAATATTGGTAATGTGTCCAGCGAGGAGCGAGCCGGCAGTGGCAGTTATACATCTTCCGTCTCCAGTATAGAGCAATGGACTTAACAACAATATTTGGAACGTGGAGCGGGCCGGCAGTGGCTGTCATACACGTTGTGTCTCCAGTTTAGGGCAAGCGACTATATCAGTAGTATTGGGAACGTGTCCGTTGTGGAGCGGGCCGGAAGTGGCTGTTATACATCTTGCATCTTCAGTAACGAGCAAGCGACTAGACCAGTAGTATTAGGAACGTGTCCAGCGTGGAGCGGGCCGGCAGTGCGTGTTATACATGTTGCGTATCCAGTAAAGAACTACGACTTCCCCAGTAGCAATAAGAACGCGTCCAGCGTGCAGCAGGTTATACCTACAACATCTCCAGTTTTGGGCAAGCGACTATTCCAGTAGTATTGTGAACGTGTCCAGCGTGGATCGGGCCGACACTGCTTGTTATATAGCATCTCTAGTATAGAGCTAGCGACTAGACCAGTAGCACTGGGAACGTCTCCAGCGCAAAGCGGGCCGGCAGTGGCTTTTATACATGTAGCGTCTCCAGTATAGAGCAAGCGACTATACCAGTAGTATTGGGAACGTGTCCAGCGTGGAGTGGACCGGCAGTGCTTTTTGCATGCAGCACCTTCAGTATAGAGCAAGCGACTATAACATTTGCATTGAGAACGTCTCCAGCGTGTAACGGACCGGCAGTCCTCGTTACACACGCAGTCTTCAGCATAGAGCAAAGGACTATACCATTCGTATTGGGAACGTCTCCGGCGTGGAGCGGGGCGCCAGTCACTGTCATACATGCAGCGTCTTCAGTATAGAGCAGGCGACGATACCAGTAGTATTGGGAACATCTCAAGCATGGGGGTGGGACGGGGGTGTCGGCAGTGCTTGTAATACATGTAGCATCTTCGGTATAAAGCAAGGGACTATACCCGTAGGAATGCGAACGTCTCGAGCGTGGAGCGGGTCGGCAGTGCTTGTTACACACGCAGCGGCTTCAGCATAGAGCAAGCTACTACACCATTTGTATTGAGAACGTCTCGAGCGTGGAGCAGGCCGGCAGTTGCTGTTATACATGCAGCATTTCCAATAAAAATACAAGCTATACCAGTAGTATTTGGAACATCTCCAGCGTGGAGCGGGACGGCAGTGCTTGTTATATATCCAACGTCTTCAAGAGCAAGCGACTATACCAGTAGTATTAGGAACTTCTCTAGCTCGGAGCAGACTGGCAGTGCTTGTTAGGCATGAAAAAATAGTTGTGCTTCCACTAACATGTTAAAAAAAATTTTAGTCGGTAGGTAGGAGAATTTGTTTTTAATTTTTCTATATTTTCTCCAGAAAAGAACAGGGTCGGGCCTGTAATTTTATGAAAATACGAGAATTTTATTGAGGGTCGGCGCTTTACTTTTTTATTTTGCATTTTTACTAATAAAAATAGCAGAGTCGGTGTTTGAAACAGGATCGGTCGGGCTAGTGGAAACACAGCTATTTTTTTACGCGTGTCTCCAGTCTAGAGCAAAGCAACTACAACAGTATTATTGGTAACGTGTCCAGCATTGAGCGGTCCTGCAGTGACTGTTATACATTCAGCGTCTTGAATATACAGCCAGCAATGATATCAGTAATATTGAGAACATTAAATAATAAACACGATTAATCTGCATTTTAGGAACTTTATGAATGTCGTTGCATTGTTATCGAGTCATTGACAATAATGGTCTGGTTTTTGTTTCAAAATAAATGTTGAGATTCTCCATGCAGATTAACTGAAAAACATCTGGTGTATTTTGATAGCCCAGTTATTGCTTCATCTATTGGTTACTACACTTGATTCATAGAGAGAATTTGTAGATATTAGATAATTGGTAGGTGACCGTTATTTTCGCCTGCAAATAGTCGTATTTCCAACACTAATGTACTGATATACAATGTACATGCAATGTCTCCAGTATAGAGCAAGCCACTATACCAGTAGTATTGAGAACGTGCCTATGGTTGAGCCGATAAATTGTCTTTGTCTGTCTTCCGAATGAACATTTTAATGTGCATACACAATTATACAGAGGCTCAGAGTACAAAGGAGCGTGTCGTCTATCTCTTTGACTAAATATTCTTCTTCATCTTTCTTGATGGTGAAAGTCTCGATTCTAGCGAGACAGTGCAGCTGTACAAGTTTCACTGAACATTGACAATATTCGCGGTTCTCAGACACGATACGTGTCATTTTCGCTTTACATAGACCAACTGTTGATTATAAGGTCAAACATCTTCGTTGATAAGTGACGGTGCTCTACATGACTTAACCCAAGAATCAAGAGATTATACTAGGCTCGGATATAGTAATACAACAAGTGTTCTAATGTTCTTTAAATGTAACTGTTGCGAATCGTCCCGCTAATATAAAACAAATTAAACCAGTCTAGTATAAATGCAACTCATGCAAATATCGTGCGTCTCTACGGTGGAGCAAAACGTTCTGAGCGTGGAGGTGTCCAGGATGGAGTGCCGGTGCCGGCATAACACACACTCAAATTTATACGAATAAAATATATTTAAACAAATCACGAAGCACAGCCTTCCCGAGGAACCAAAAGAAGGACAGATGCGGTACAAACAATCACAAAATATACGTCACATATGAGTAAAATATAAAAAAGGATTGCCTTCAGAAATACACAAAATCACGAAAATCACTCGGTTTGATTGAGTCTCTTCATATACAACATTGTAGTTTGCGAGGCTGCATACACCGCCCCCCCCCCCACCCCCCCACCCCACCCCACCCCACCCAAGCACCGATGCACGAACAAAGAACAACTGTAACCGAAGAAATCAGTAGTAAACCTACTGTGGAGCTTAAACCAGTTTTACTCGCGAGAAGCTCCCCCTTAATTCTGAGGCAGCTCCAAATGAAATCCACTTCATCTGATGTTGATGTGCCAAACCAAATACCTGATGAGTCCCATGATTTCACCACTCGTTGATGTGTCCAAAAATGCTGCTTGAGTGGCAGACAGTGTAAACAATGATCGGCATCTGTTCTGGGTCTGCAGTGTTTGCTGAGGACTGCCTTGACGAATACTGGGGGTAAATAAGTATTCTCTGAAAAATCTTAGCTTTATCCGTGCACCCGTGCACTTACATAATCCCCGAGAGCCTTGAAACCACTGGGAAACCGCAGGTGGTCCGGTTGTAGCCTTCCGTCCTTATCCCGTTCTTTCTCAGGCCAACAATCATCAATTGAGACATACTGGTACCCTGCGGCCGCATAACCATCTTTCTGAAGATGGTCCGCCATCGCCTTTATTAAATACTCACTAAAAGACACATTAATGACAATTCTTTTATATACCACTTATTACACATATTACGCATGTGCTAACGAAAAATATTTGATTTACAGAAACATTACCTTACCAAATAAATTTTATCCCTTGTAATTGGGGCTACTTTTAAAGGTAAGAATTTATTTCAAGAGGGTTATCAATTTGAAATATCAAAGTCTATTTTCTGGGAAAAATAAGAAAAATATTTAAAATGTCATCTGATGAGAGTTTTACACAGCATGCTCAAAATCTGTATTTAACAAAACTCCAGTTTTTACCAGCAAGCTGCTATACAAATCTGTTTGTACATCTTTCCAATCCATAGACGTTCCACTCTATAAAAAGGATTTAAGTGGAAGCTGATAAGAAGTTAAAGCTTTATTATGGTTATTAATTCTATCAAATAAGTTTGTGCATTACAAAAACGCTGATAGATATACCAAAGGAATAAAACTCAGATTTAGAAACAAATTAATTGCATACAGGCTAATAAATCTACAAATGATGCCTTTGGAAGCGAAAATCGGAACGCACGCACGCGCGCGCGCGCACACACACACACACACACACACACACACACACATGAACCTCGATTTATAGTGAACATGGGTAAATTAATTAAAAGTAGACGCATTTGCATTTTCAGAAGCGGCTTGGTGTGCAGGAATGCAAATAGGAAGTAAAAAAGTAACCGCCCTGGTAAAAAATGGCGGAAACTCTACCATGTGTATCATGTCACCTTCAGCAGACACTATTCTACTTTGTGCGGTTATATTATTATTACTGTAAGTGAACTAAATAATGGAACAAGCGTGTCAACGCATCCAGTTAAGACCTCTTCAAAGAGTATTTTCAAAGTTCCACCATAGTGCAGTTTTTATTTTTAATTTCCTTGAGATCATGAAACCTCAGGGGACGTGATCAGGAGGAGTATTTGATGATGCTGGGATAATTTTGTCCAGTTCTCCATAAAAACACATGTTGTGGGTACTCATTAGAAGCGCCTCGGCGAGGCGCTTCTAATGATTACGCACAACATATGTTTTTATGGAGAAATAAGAAAAAATATCCCAGAATTATCACCTGATGCTCCTCCTTAACAAATCCTCTGCATGAAGCCCATTCTGATATTTTGGAAAATTGAGTTCCGCTTAAGCCGGTGCTAGTGGGGGCGTATACAGCCTTGCAAACGACTATTGTTGCAATGTGAAGAGTCTCAAAGAAACCGAGAATCCGATTTTTGTTCTTTTATGTGTTCGGTGTTTCCAAGAGGAACCATTACATTACGAATACAAGCCTATTCAAATATGTTGAAAATTTCACCTCCAAAACTGAAAATTTTCAGATAAAAATCTCTAATATTTTTTTCTTATTTCTGCTCAAAACATAGATTGTGGGTACTCGTTAGAACCGTGTTCATTATGAAAACATGCCTTTTCAAATATATTGAAAATTTTACAACCAAAAAAGGAAAATTTTCAGATAAAAATCCCGATATTTTTTTCATATTTCTGCTAAAAAGCATACATTGTGGGTACTCGTTAGAACCGCCTCGCCGGCGGTTCCAACGAGTATCCACAATCTATGCTTTTTTAGCAAAATAAGGAAATTAATATATACCCCTGAAAACCCCAGTTTTACTATATAAAAAAGGGGTTTAAGGGGGTCAAAATTATTTAGGCATGTATTCGTGATGTCTTGTGTCCAAAAGAGTCTTTTTCAAAACTTATTGTTCATATGTTACAATCAGAAATGTAAGGGGACGGTGTGGCGACTAAATATTTAAGGGGGTTGGGTGGGGCGGGTAGATACACTTGGATGACTTTCCTTCATATTCTATGGCGGAGGTACCTTTTGTTACTTCCTGTTTGCGTTCCTACACACCAACAATCTTCTGAGAATGGGTCTACCCTAAAAGCGATGAGTTTGCTCCCGCGGAGCAAATCCTTTCTCTCTAGCAGACCCCTTTTCAAAAGGGGACAAAACAGTTTAGACACAGTTGTCTCTCTTGAAAATGTATCAGTTCCCTTTAATGAAATTGTAGTATACCTGATACAACTTTCTGGGTAGTTCTTGCAGTCGGTGTTACATCTGAATCTTTCCCAAGTAAGCCATCCCATGGGTGGGGTCAGAGCAACTCCGTTATCAAGACACTGCGTGCCTAAGAAAGCGAACCACATCAACCCAAGCAAAAACAGCAGTCCAGCCATAATCTGAAAGAAAATGCACGAGTTCCAATAGAAATGTAGCCCTACTGGTCAGTTTGGGACGTGGGGTGGGGGTTGGGGTGGAAATGGGGGAAGACCTCAGTATAGGCGAGCCCCAATTAAATCATTTGTTGCAGTTAGTTGTTACAGTTTAGTAAAAGAGCTCACGTGGTTGAAATTCAATGCGTTCCGTGACAAAAGAGTCATTATCTTATTTTGCAGCAGTCTTCTCATGCATTTTGTTTCCCAGGGATTTTAATATATAAAAAAGTATTGAGTCATAGAGAAACTTATATGCGTATATGAAGCAGGACTCGCGAATTCAGCAGAATCTGCCCAGTGGTCTCGAAGTAGCTGTAATAACAAAGGCAAAATAGACCAGCAAAACATTCGGTTTTAAAGATGGTCGCCGTAAAGCCATCTCGGCCGGCCGGCTGGAACAAAATTAATACAGACATACCTGGACTATGAGAGGAATGCCTATGCAAAGTTTTGACAAATTCCCCAGTTCGGAAAGAGATACGATAATGAGAACCAAAGATAGCTGGCAGCGTTTACATTCATGTAGAAAGACCGTAACGTTTTTCGCTCGTAAACAGCTAGACACAAAGGGGGATAGGCCTGGCTGCCGACAAGTTTCCATTACGAAAACACGCCTATTCAAATATACAGAAAATTTCACCTCCAAAAACTGAAAATTTTCAGATAAAAAACTCTTATATTTTTCATATTTCTGCTCAAAACATAGATTGTTGGTACTCGTTAGAACTGCCTCGGCGAGGCAGTTCTAACGAGTACCCACAATCTATGTTTTGAGCAGATATAAGAAAAATAATGTATACCCCTGTAAACCCCAGTTTTTCTATATAAAAGTGGGGTTAAAGGGGGTCTAAATTGTATAGGCGTGTTTTCGTGACGGAACAAATCCACCCTCTCATCGATGCAATAATAAATGCAACAATGGTAGAGATTTTTCAGTTTTCAAGATGACCACGGTTGCCGACTGAGTCGAATTTCATGTAGATATTACCAGACAAAGAGAAGAATGTGTGTGGGTTTAGACAAAATTCCCACAGTAGTTCCGGTGGCGATGTGAACGAAAACAAAAAGTTCCGAAAGTTCCAGAACTGTAGGTCTACTGGTCAGCTTTGGGCTGAAGGGAGACTTTGTGTAGGTGAGTCCATTTTAAGTAATATATTGTTATTCTGATCTAGACTTTCATTTTGACATCAACCATGGTACTGAATGAAAGCTGACCTCGAATGACCTCCAATGTGGGTGTTTTCATACATTTTATTCGCATTACTGACACCTATAAACAAAAAGTATGGTAGTAATACAATTACAATAACAGCATACAAATGTAATTCAGAAGAAAGCTTTTGGGCCAGAGCTTTTTATGTCTCTTTACGAAAACGCACCTATTCAAATATATAGAAAAATTCACCTCCAAAACTGAAAATTTTTAGATAAAATAACTCTGATATTTTTCATATTTCGTCTCATAACATAGATTATGGGTACTCATTAGAACCGCCTCGGCGAGGCGGTTCTAATGAGTACCCACAATCTATGTTTTTGAGCAGAAATAAGAAAAATAATGTATACCCTTGTAAACTCCAGTTTTACTATATAAAAGTGGGGTTTAAGGGGGTCAAAATTATATAGGCATGTTTTCGTGATGGTTTCTCGGCCCATCGGGGATCAACTGCTTGCCTACTGTTCTTTTTGTTGCTGCTTAATTGTATTTGTCTGTTTTCCCCGTTGGTGTTGGGGATCTGATTGTATCAGTTCCTGAGTTCCCTTATTTACCTTTCCTTTGACTAATGTACATCAGTATACCAATTTACAAACATTTCGACTCGTGTGTCATAGGTGATTTGGAATACATCTGTATCCCAGTTAACATCGTCTTATTATTCAGTGATTTGGAATAAACAGCTTATTTGAAGATTTATGACATACCCATTTGCCGTAATTAAGTGATGAACTTATAGGCAGTAGATACTAGTAAAGGCAGTGCGAAGACATTATAGCTGGAGGCTGTGGATGGGGTTAGGGTTAGATGCGGGTGAGACCCATTTAAGTCATTTACTGTTCTGATGAAAACCTTGGATTTGGCACTATACGAGTTCACTACATTGCAAGGCTGTGTATAGGTGACCCACTTCTTATCACCAAGACCGTCGAGTTGATGCCATAAATAGCTATGTTTGGAGGTTGTCATTTGATGTCTACTTCTGTGACCGGGATCAGGTCTAGATGAGGTCGAGACGCATTTATGTCTGTTAAGTTCTCATCTCAACAGCTATCACAACACAAAATATGAAATGAAATGCTAATGACAATTAAGTGATGATTACCTTTTGGCATGAAATAACGATAAAAGGTAATTTTGTATAACTTTCAAGCTACTGTTTACTCAGGCTTGTATTGGGATTATATAGTTATAAGGGTTATTGACCAAATATTTATTCCTGGGATATGATTTTTTGTGGCAATACATAAAAAAGATATGAATGGATTATTCAGGTATTATTCCAGAAAAAACTACTTACGGGAATACATAATATCACGGGCAAATCTTTTTGGGATATGGACTATTCGTAGCAGGGTTCACTTTGACCTTTTGTCGATTAATAAAAGGAAGAAAAAATATCAGCGATCATAAATCTACGCCCCCACCCCACCAGATCACCTGGTATTAAAACTGTTTTTCGGAGTGTAAATATCTTGTATGAATATTCCAGCTGGCTGACTTTACACAGTGTTTTCATACAGTGATTTAGAACCTCAGACATTCATTTGCAACTTACGTTTTTTTTTTTTTTTTATTTATTTATTGTTTTTTTTTATTTTTGCAAATTGCTCACTGTTTGTGGAGACAGGTCTCTCAAGAATGGGGTCTACTAATGACATTGCCGAAACAAGGGTTTCTATGAAATATGAGCTTATAACGGCTGAAGTTAGCATGTGTACTTAGTATCGACACCCTTACACAGGTTTAATACACCATGTCGAAAAAGAAAGTAAAAATAAACATAAATACCTGTCAAATAGTTGCAGCCGATGTCTTCTTTTATTATCACCAATCAATATGCTGCGTGCTGTTACCAACAAGTTTATACATGTCCTGTTCAGAAAAACTAAAGTACTGACTTTTTGATATGCCACTATAGTACTGTTGTTGTAAATAAATTATTTCTGCTTCAAACTGCGTGTTACACAAACAATATTAAAACTTCTTGTGTACTTCTAGGCCTTATATGTATATATTCATCTATAATTGAAATTGCTGGACTGCTTGAAATCAATATTATCCTTTAGTACTCCTTAGGCAAAATAGCAGACGACATAATTGGTGGTTTGTTTTTCAAGAAAACAGTTTTGAAGGCGAATTATCTCTAATGGACACAGTTTGTATTAAATGTCAAACCCAATATTCTGGACAAGAAAAAATATACAGCATGTCGTCTGTTGTTATTTAAATCCAGCAGATTAAGGAATGAATGTCTGAGATTCTTTGTTTCATTCATACTGTAGGTGAGATATCGATTTGAAACGATCAGAAATAATAATGATAATATTGATAAATGTAACAATTAATCACGCTTCGCATATAACTATCATCGCATACTGTCTACGCCCTTGAGAGTGATGTGCGCATCATGTTGAAAAATGAGATGATTATGTAACCCCAAAAGGACAAGCGCCATAAAAATAGCTGTGTCGAGCTGATCAGTTGTAAGGGCAAAAATGCTGCAACTTTCAGATCAGAAAGCATGTGATTAAATGTTGCAACAAGGTCTTTGAAAGATCAGGTAAGAATCTGTTTTGGTCCATTAAAATTCTAATGAAATTTTGAATAAACTAAAATCCAGAATTTTTCGTGCCTCAGGTCTGTCTACGTATGATTTTTCTACGCTTTTCACTACACGACCTTATAATCTTATAAAAGAAAAACTTAATGATTTAATTTAATGGACATTTTGATAGGGAATGTTCCAGCTATCTTGCATGTAACGGAAGAAATACTTATTTTTCACTTCCGAAAAGCATAGAAATTATACTTTATGGTCATGTCAGAAAGGTTGTGAAGCTCTCACCTTTCTATTTGACAATATTTATATAAGAGTTGGTACTAAACTATTTAGACACATTGTGGGTATTCCGATGGGCACGAATTGCGCACCGCTTGTGGCTGATTTGTTCTTGTTCTGTTATGAAAGAGACTTCATGATGTCTCTTTCTGAATAAAAGTAATCCGAAGTTATTGACGTCTAGATATTTGGACGATTTATTAAATACAGACAATAACTACTTTGATGGTTTGATCGGTCAAATTTATCCTTCAGAGCTTCTATAAAATAAAGCAAATTCTTCTGAACATACTAAAGCCCCGTTTTTTTTTTTTTTTTGTTTTTTTTTTTTTTTTTGGATTTGCATTTGTCTATTTTAGATATGTTTATTTCATACAAATTTTATGATAAACGCGACGATTTTGATTTTGAGATTGTAAATTTTCCTTACTTGGATGGGGATGTTCCTCGTCGAATATCCTACAGTGTTTATATATCGCAACCAATTCGGTTCGCCAGAGTGTCTAGTCATGTTACTGCCTTCAACACTCGAAATAAAGTATTAACTGCTAACTTCTAAATCAGGGTTATCGGTACCATAAACTCCGCAAAGCCTTTTCTAAATTTTATAAACGTCATTTCGATTGTTTCAAAATTCAATGTCAAAAATCTCTTCTGCAACAAGACATATCGGAACTTGAATTTTATGGTGACTTAGTATATAAATTCAGAAAAATATATGCTTGCAATGATTTTAGCACTCAATTTCGTAAACTCATTCTTCGATATATAAAGCTTGGGTACAACATAAATGTAATACGACAGACTGTATGCATGGTAGTTCACCCAATCACGGTTAATAACTTTGCTTCCCTCTTTGGTTGCACGTCGGCGGGCCGGGCCTCTGCCTCTATGACGACTCCGGCCTAAAGACTTTTAAGTAAGTCGGTTGGTGCCTGGTGCTCTGGCTCTAGTCGGACCCACCGGAGTCCAACTGTTGGGTTTCTTTACTTCAGCATTTCAGTTGTTTCTTGCTGTCGAGTCTTCATCGTTGTTTCGTCTCTGTATTCGTTTGATGAGATGTTGTTCTGATGAGTTAGAAACCTATCACTCGGACTGAACAAATGTCTTGTGTATACCACGGCATAACAAAGGGCGAGGGTTGTGGCCACGTAAAATCGATTTAACCCCGCTTCCCCGCCCATCCCCCCCCCCCTCCCCCCCCACACACACACACACACGTATTTTTTTTACTGGCCGTTCCAAGGCGGTGCTATGGTTTACTATTTCTGTCATTGTATGTCTTTGCAAGTATATCTTGATGAAATTTTTATTTGGATAGCCGTTCGGCCAATTTTTGGGAGAGAAAGTGTTCGTTTGGCTTTCTGCTTGTCTCCACGTTGTCTTAGTCCGATGAAAATCAAGCTGATGTAACCGAAAATATGAACTCTGTAGACGACTTGCTTAATGTGAGAACTGATTTTCTTTTCGAAAACATGGTTGATTAGAATGAGCATGTTAATATCTTTAATAGTCGGAATGAAGTTTTGACTTCTTAAATAGGACCATCGGCTAAGGCGTTTTCAAAATTTATCGACATTCTGAACTGGTTGCAAGGTATAGTATTGACTTGAAGGCTCATCTGCAGCAAGATCCATGTATATCGGAACCAGAGTTCTACTATCTAGTTCGCGAAAAAGTCTGTCACTCCATACGTGTCGTCATAAAAGGTGTTTTTTACAGCAAGAGTGTAGAAGCGATTTATATATCCAATTCGTTACATTAGTTATGGACCTAGTCATAGAAATCTTTTTGACGTTTATTTTTACTACACTGCAGCTGGTGTTAGTGCCGTGTGGCGGCAGTGGAACGTCTCCCCGTACATCACCATAGTGCAAATTATATTCCTTTTCCTTTGGGATCATTGGGCCATTTGTGGTATATTAGAAAATGTAGTTCTGCTCATGTATACGCTAGATGGCGTAAGCAGTGTTGCAAACTTCAGCGTCTCAATAAAACCGAGACTCCCATTTTCTATTCTGTAGTGTGTTCTTTGTTTCCAAAGGCAATATTTTTGACAGTTATTTATATGATTTCCTCTTGAATTGCACGACGGTGTCTCGTGTTTCGGACACACGGACGGTTCCGACCTAAATCCTACCAAAGCGGATTGGTACGTTTATACTATGTTCTTGTCCTGTCCCGCAGTGGATCGATTAGTGGTTTACTACTGCTATGGCTGCCAGTTTATATACTTTTGTCATGAGTCTCGTCTTTGCATTGTAGCTGTTATGTTAATGTGGTTTTAATTTTTGGACTTTTTTTTTTTTAAATCATTCCTTTAAAATAGCGATGCCCGGGCGGGCGAGCGTCGTCCGAGGTTTAAAGTGCTTTAAACCCCCCCGGTGGTTTACTCTACTGACCGTTCTAAGGCGGTGGTCCCGGTGTTGGTCTTACTCTTTGTTGCTTTACTCTTTGTGGTTTATTCTACGAGGCGATTTGTTTTATGTCTTACCTTGTGTCATTTTGTTCTTGTGTTTTTCAGTCCTTTTACGTAGCACTTTAGCATTGTGATTACCTCGCTTGGGGAAGAGAGAGCTAATCTTAGTGCTTTTCGTACGTTTGTTCGATTTGTGCTTGTTTGGATTTGTCGGTTTCCTCTTCCTCTTGGTGTCTGGGAAGGGCTGCGGTCTGTGATTGTGGCACTTCCTGGACTTTTCTTTTACCTTTTTCTTTTTTTTACCTTTTGGTCAACCTTTTTTCAAAGTTTGATGTTACTTTTATTCTTCAGTGGATTGCTTTCATATTTGGTAGGGATAAAGAGGAGGACCAGTAGGCGTGTCACATGCAAGAGAAACAACTCTCACTGTCTTCATTGTGTACTTATCTCCCCTGATGTTCGAGGTATACCTTTTGGTTAACCTATTGAAAAACCCGTCCATAATGCCGTTAGGCGTTTTTCTTGTTTTCTTTGATGAATCACTGATTGAGACAGTTAGGAAACCCCTGTGTGAACCGAACGATTCTATGTATTTCAAATAATTATGTCGATAATAGGGCAAATCCGCGTTTACTAAATGGGCGTATGGCATGCATGAGGCAAAGTGAATCAGCTCCGGTCGGACACCTACACCCACCTATATAAATAATCATTTTTCATAATGACCGGTGCTTGGCCCGTTGTTTTGCTCGAAAACTTGTGGGATAAAACTTTTGGAAGGTGTAATGGTCAAAATATATGATATGAATTTTAGTTTTCTTGTTGTTTTGCTCGAAAACTTGTGGGATAAAACTTTTGGAAGGTGTAATGGTCAAAATATGAGTATGATATGAATTTTAGTTTTCTTTTTTTTTTTTTTTTTTTTTTTTTTTTTTACATATGTAAAATTTGTTTTGAATCGTTCATGGTCCAGTTGCAAAAATATAAGCAAAGCATACAAACTTAATGCATAGGTTTGACAGACAGACGGAAGGACAAACTAGAGCTGGTGTTTGTAAAACACTATGCCCCCAACACTGCCTGACTTTAACACTGGTTGACTCCAACACTGCTCGCCCATGACGGTAATAACAGTACAAATATACGAGATTTCAAAGTTATTTTATTAAAAGGTTAATAACTCTACGGGAGATAATTCGGATGAGAAAAAAAAAAATACGGGTCACCTATATTTTCATGAGGAATCCATATATGAAATTTCAAAACATTATCATACATGGTTCTAAACTTATGCTAAGCACATGAATGCAACAAATAGCCAAAAACATGCAAAGGGCCGTAACTCAAATACAATTTCATTAAACTGGCTGAAAATTTAATCAGGTGATGTCTTCCTCAGTTCCAATTAGAATACCAAATATCAAGACTCTAGCTCAAATACTTTTTGAGATATCTTGCTAACGAGATTTCAAAGTTATTTTTTTAAAAGGGCAATAACTCTAAAATGGGAGATAATTCGGAAACAAAAAAGGGGTACCTATTATATCATGAGGAATCCATATATGAAATTTCAAAACATTAGCATACATTGCTCTAAACTTATGCTATGCACATGAGAGCAACAAATGGCCAAAAATTGCAAAGGGCCATAATTCCCACAAAATTCCACCAAATTGATTGAAAATTTAATCAGGTGATCTCCTCCTCAGTACCAATCAGTATAACAAATATCAAGCCTCTAGCTCAAATACTTTTTGAGATATCTTGCTAAAACAAGATTTCAATGTTATTTTATTAAAAGGGCAATAACTCTAAAATAGGAGATAATTTGGATAAGAAAAAAATACGGGACACTTATTTTTTCATGAGGAATCCATATATGAAATTTCAAAAAATTAGCATACATGGTTCTTAACCTATGCTATGCACATGAAAGCAACAATTGGCCAAAAAAAAGCAAAGGGCCATAACTCCAATAAAATTTCATTAAATTCGTTGAAAATTTAATCAGGTGATCTCCTCCTCAGCCCAAATCAGTATACCAAATATCAAGACTCTAGCTCAAATACTTTTTGAGATATCTTGCTAACGAGATTTCAATGTTATTTTATTAAAAGGGAAATTACTCTAAAATGGGAGATAATTCGGATGAGAAAGAATACGGGTCACCTATTTTATCATGAGGAATCCATATATGAATTTACAAAACATTAGCATATATGGTTCTAAACTTATGCTATGCACATGAAAGCAACAAGATCAAATAGCCAGAAATTGCAAAGGGATATCTCCAACAAAATTTCATTAAACTGGCTGAAAATGTAATCAGGTGATCTTCTCCTCAGTCCCAGTCAGTATACCAAATATCAAGGCTCTAGCTCAAATACTTTTTGAGATATCTTGCTAATGAGATTTCAATGTTATTTTATTAAAAGGGCAATAACTCTAAAATGGGAGATAATTTGAATAAGAAAAAAATACGGGTCACCTATTTTTTCCTGAGAAATCCATATATGAAATTTCAAAACATTAGCATGCATGGTTCTAAACTTATGCTATGCACATGAGAGCAACAAATGACCAAAAATGGCAAAAAGGCCATAACTCCGATAAAATTTCATTTAATTCGTTGAAAATTTAATCAGGTGATCTCCTCCTCAGTCCCAAAAGTACACCAAATATCAAGACTCTAGCTCAAATACTTTTTGAGATATCTTGCTAATAAGATTTGTTATTTTATTACAAGGGAAATAACTCTAAAATGGGAGATAATTCAGATAAGAAAAAAATACGGGTCACCTATTTTTTCCTGAGGAATGCATATATGAATTTTCAAAACATTAGCATACATGGTTCTAAACTTATGCTATGCACATGAAAGCAACAAGATCAAATAGCCAGAAATTGCAAAGGGCCATAACTCCAACAAAATTTCATCAAACTGGCTGAAAATTTAATCAGGTGATCTCCTCAGTCCCAATCAGTATACCAAATATCAAGACTCTAGCTCATATACTGTTTGAGATATTTTGCTTACAAGATTTCAATGTTATTTTATTAGAAGGGAAATAACTATTAAATTGGGAGATAATTCGGATAAAAAAAAAAAATATGGGTCCCCTTTTTTTCATGAGGAATCCATATATGAATTTTCAAAACATTAGCATACATAGTTCTAAACTTATGCTATGCCATGAAAGCAACAAATGGCCAAAAATTGCAAAGGGCCATAACTCCAACAAAATTTCATAAAATTCGTTGTAAATTTAACCAGATGATCTCCTCAGTCCGACCCAGTATACCAAATATCAAGACTCTAGCTCAAATACTTTTTTGAGATATCTTGCTAACGTGGATTTCTATGTTATTTATTAAAAGGGCAATAACTCTAAAATGGGAGATAATTCAGATAAGAACAAATACGGGTCACCTATTTTTTTCATGAGGAATCCATATATGAATTTTCAAAACATTAGTATATATGGTTCTAAACTTGTGCTATGCACATGAAAGCAACAAGATCAAATAGCCAGAAATTGCAAAGGGTCATAACTCCAACAAAATTTCATTAAACTAGCTGAAAATTTAATCAGTATCCTCCTCAGTCCTAATCAGTATACCAAATATCAAGGCTCTAGCTCAAATACTTTTTGAGATATCTTGCTAACAAGATTTCAATGTTATTTTATAAAAAGGGCAATTACTCTAAAATGGGAGATAATTCAGATAAAAAAAAAATATGGGTCACCTATTTTTTCATGAGGAATCCATATATGAAATTTCAAGACATTAGCTTACATGGTTCTAAACTTATGCAATGCATATGAAAGCAACAAATGGCCAAAAATTGCAAAGGGCCATAACTCCAATAAAATTTCATAAAATGTGTTGAAAATTTAATCAGGTGATCTCCTCCTCAGCCCCAACCAGTACACCAAATATCAAGACTCTAGCTCAAATATTTTTTGAGATATCTTGCTAACGAGATTTCAATGTTATTTTATTTCAAGGGCAATAACTCTAAAATGGGAGATAATTCGGATAAAAAAAATATGGGTCACCTATTTTTTATTTTTTAAGGAATCCATATATGAAATTTCAAAACATTAGCATATCTCCTTCTAAAGTTATGCTATGCACCAGAAAACGTGACAAACGAATGAACAAACAAACAGACAAGCCAGAAGCAATATGCCCCCCACTTTTTTTCAAAGTTTGGGGGCATAAAAAATATATATACCCCATAGCATACTTCTGTGCTGGGCTATACCACATGTACTTTCATGGCATACTTCATATGCCTAGGGCATCAGGCATAGGGCATAATTATCATTAAAATATTTATTGATATGTGGCAATGGATAGTACAAATAACAATACACTTACAGTATACATATATTTATTAACCATTAAATAGGACATACAATGGCACAATTATCACACTACCCAAATATTAACAATATTTTACAATATTTTAGGTCACACTTTTAACTATGTTTTTCAATATTTAGCACCTAGACTAAAGGAGTAAATACAATATTATTGCAGTCAGTTGGATGAAAGAATGTACCTGTTGCTATAGGTCTTAACTTAATTTTATTAGACTAAACACGGCCAGTTGAAATGGTACAGGTCTAGTCATTAAATAAGCAAGGTCTCACATGCATGAATTTAACATGTACTGGCAATGTTCAACATATCTCACCAAGATTCATATAGAAATATGAATATACAAGTCTAAATGTAAGAAACTTACATGTACAGCCACTAGATAATGTTTCATAGCAGTCTTTGAACTTTGGAAAAGAGCTATTACAAAATATTGTATTTTAATTAAGCAACAAGACTTATGACGATTTTATGCAAACTTTTCTGTTAAATGCATGAGTGCTGACTTAATCCATTGGTATTGACTCAGGACACAGACCATTAAAAAGCAATCATATACATTTGTATCTCAGGGCCCAGTTGTTCAAAGCATTGTTAGCTTAACGAGCTTGTTAAGGGTCATTTCGTTAAATGTTTTAGCGGATTCAATATGCAATATTCTCATATTTTTTGCTGAAAAAAATGTGAATAGCTTTTGCACTGCAAAAGCTACTCACATTTTTTCAGCAACAAATTTCAGCATATTTGCGTATCGCTCGATGTAAATTTTAACAAATCGTTGACTAACGACATCGTTAGCTTTGAACAACTGGGCCCAGGCAACTAGGTTCATAACTCCTAGCTCAAGATACCGGGGTAAGCTATTTTTGTTTTTTTTTTCAACTAAAAAGATAGTTTTCTTAATTCTCCATGAAAGCATATTGTTGCTACTCATAAGAAGCACCTCACAAAAAAGTATGTTGTGGGTACTCTTTAGACCCTTTGAATGAGTAGTCACAACTTAATCCTGGAGACTAAAGAAAAATATGTACATGAGACCCACTTTTATCTGGAGCTAGGGAATATATCCCTTAAATAAAAGCTATTTTTATCGACATATAGAGCTATTCATCTTCTACATGAACCGAAAAAAAATAATTTGAGATGGTTTGCAGCAAAACTGATGTGGCATGAGCAAAAAGCCTACATGAATAGTGAAGATTCAGATCTGACTGCCCATTTGCAGTCTGATTTGTTTGCATGAACAATTTACAATAAACAAATCCATATGATAAAAAGCAAAGATTCTGATCAGTCTGTAATTTCTGCAAGTGCTACAATGTTGGTTTTTGGTTGTGGCAAAGTTCATTTGTTATCACATAGCTCTAGATAAGAGGGATATAATGATTAATACTTTTTCTTATTTCTCCCTAAAAATGTATGACATGGGTACTCATCAGTAGCCCCTTGCCAAGACACCGCTTTGATCATCCACAACATATATTTTCATGGAAAAATAAGAAATATTATCAATACCTTTGGACTGAAAAAGCCTTATTCAGAGCTACTGTATAACAGAAAACCATATTTGAGGTACATATAAGCAGACTAGCAATTTTCTTTTAAAAATGAATTTACAAACTGGCTAAATTATAAAAGATAATGCTATTTTCGCAACATGATGAATTGACCATAAAAACCAAAATATGGACTTTTCTGCATAATATCAGCAAACAACATTTTAAATATTTTTATTGTTTTTCCCTAAAAACAGAGCTTGAAATTTAGTCATTTGTCAATTTCACCAGAAGCACACTAAGGATTAAACTGAGGTAAAGCTTACAAGCATAAAGACAACATATTGCAGGAAGTTATAACCTGAGTGTTTGGGCTGGCAAGCTGTCTACTATATACAATTTATAAAAATTTTGTTTGTTTGTTTGTGTTGAGGTTGTGTTGAGGTTTTACGGCCCAGTCAACCCAATGGGGTCATGTCAAGCGCGGTCAGTTTACCTAACCACACGTTTACTGGGCAGGCTTAGTCCTCTAAGCGGTTAACCAGTATTGTGCACATTCTTACGCCAGAAACTGACAACTGCCATTCTTGAATCAGCAGAAGGGAGAGAATGTCCTTAGAAAATATTTCATGAACCACAGCCCATGCCAGACACCAAGAGGAAGAGGAAACAGACAGAACTAAACAAGGGCAAATCGAACAAACGTACGAAAAGCACTAAGATTAGCTCTCTCTTCCCCAAGCGAGGTAACTCAGTCAATGCATCAAAGCGAAAACATAAAAATCAAATAAATGAATCACTATAATAAACAAAGACGAGTACTCATGGCTAAATCCTATTTTCGCAACATGATGAATAGACCATAAAAACCAAATGTGGACTTTTCTAAATATTAGCAAACAACATTCTAAATATTATTTTTCCCTGAAAACAGAGCTTGAAATTTAGTCATCTGTCAATTTCACCAGAAGCACACTAAGGGTTAAATTGAGGTAAAGCTTACAAGCATAAAGACGACATATTGCAGGAAGTTATAACCTGAGTGTTTGGGCTGGCAAGCAAAGAAAGGTATCTTTGTACGCTAACAGATAGGCAAACTACCAAACCAGTGTGTGCATCCATGCCGTCTATACAAGGTCTTTGCTGTCTACTATACACAATTTATAAAAAGCCTAGACTGTGCAGGAGAACAGATAAGAGCTTGATCAAACTGCCCAGGTACACAGGCTGATCTGGGTGATAACTTGTAGGTGTGTCACAAGGTAAGTTAGGGTTGAGCTCCATGTCATATCAAGACACCATGCTATAACTGAAAGATGCTGAAACTAACATTACCCCATTTTAGTCTGGAGACCACCAAAAAGGTACTTGGCAAACAGGTGCTTTCTGCCAAGAGGAATTTAACGTAACTGAAGATAAGCTTTTTGTTTTCAACCAAAAAGATCACGAGAACATGCCTATATAATGTTGACCCCCTTAAACCCCGCTTTTATATAGTAAAACTGGGGTTTACAGGGGTATACATTATTTTCTTATTTCTGCTCAAAAACATAGATTGTGGGTACTCATTAGAACTGCCTCACAGAGGCGGTTCTAATGAGTATGTTTTGAGCAGAAATATGAAAAATATCAGAATTTTTTTCTGAAAATTTTAATTTTTTTGGTGGTAAAATTTTCAATATATTTGAATAGGCATGTTTTCATAATGTTTCTTATTTCTCCATGAAAACTTCTTGTGACTATTCATTAGAATCACCTCATAAAAAAGTATGTTGTGGGAACCCATTAGAACCTTCTAATGAGTATCCACAACGTGTATTATCCCGGAGAATAAAGGAAAATATTTACATGAGACCCGCTCTTATCTGGAGCTAAGGAATACATTCCTAATATAAAGGGGATTTTTATCGAAATAAAGAACTGTTCACCTTATACATGAACAAAACAAAAAAAATGATTTGAGATGGCTTGCAGTAAAATTGATATGGCATTAGCAAAAAGCTGTATGAATAGTGATGATTCAGATCAGACTGTCCATTTGCAGTCTGATTTGTTTGCATGAACAATTTACAATGAAAAAATCATACAATGAAAAGCAAAGATTCTGATCAGACTGCAAGTGCCACACTGTCAGAACTTTTTGTTGTGGCAAAGTTCATTTGTTATCACATAGCTCTAGATTAGAGGGTATACAGATAAATACTTTTTCTTATTTCTCTGTGAATGTATGTTATGGGTACTCATCAGAAGTCCCTTTCTAAAGAGCAGCTTTGATTATCCACAACATTTTTCATGGAGAAACAAGGAAAAATATCAATACTTTTGGACTGAAAAAAGCCCTATTTAGAGCTACTGTTTAACAGAAAGCCATATTTGAGGTATATTTAAGCAGACTAGCAATTTCTTTTAAAAATGAATTTACAAACTGGCTAAACTATAAAAGATTTATACCCTTGAACATATAGCTCATGAAATGCTATTTTCTCTCCATGATGAATTGACCATTAAAAACCATAATATGGAATTTTCTAAAAAATATGTATACCAGTATGCAAATATTAGCAAACAACATTTTAAATATTTCTTTTTGTTCTTCCCTGAAAAAAGACATTGAAATTTATTCATCTGTCAATTTCACCAGAAGCATACTAAGGGTTAAACTGAGGTAAAGCTTACAAGCATAAAGACGACATATTGCATGAAGTTATAACCTGAGTGTTTGGGCTGGCAAGCTAAGAAAGGTATATTTGTACACTAAGAGATAGGCAAACAGCAAACAACCAAACCAGTGTGTGCATCCATGCAGTCTGTTCAAGGTCTTTGCAGTCTACTATACACAGTCTATAACAAGCAGAACAAATAAAAGTCTGGTAAGACTGCCCAGGTACACAGGCTAATTTGGGTGTTTGCTTGTGGGTGCATCACAAGGTATGTGAGGGTTGAGCGCCATGTCATATTTTGACACCATGCTATAACTGAAAGATGCTGAAACTAACAGTACCCTAGTTTAGTCTGGAGACTGCCAAAAGGGTAATTGGCAAACAGTGCAGACCTAGATGCTGATGCCACAGAATGCAGCATCTGACCAGGGTCTCCACTTTTTGCAAAAAGTTTAATTTTTCCCTAGGAATATCTATATATCATAGCCTGACATACCTTAAACTGAAATTTGACTTGCTCTTCCAATATATTGTGTAAGGGAGTTTATTCAGTCGAAAATGTCATGCTGTAATGAACACTTTAAAAACACATACATACAACATTGTACAAACATCAAATTTAAACATATGAGAAGGCAAAATTGTATACTGTATATACTCTAAGTATTGTGACAGACATGCCTGAACACACAGTGTAAACCCAGATAGATGTTACAGAAAATGACATCCGAGTAGGTTTTGATTTATACTGTTTGCCACTCATCATCACAAAAACATACCTATATAATTTTGACCCTCTTAAACCCCACTTATATAGTAAAACTGGGTTTACTAGGGTGTACATTATTTTTCTTCTTTCTGCTCAGAAACATAGATAGTGGGTACTCTAGCAAGTATCCACAATCTACTTTTTGAGAAGAAATATGAAAAATACCAGATTTTTTTTTTTATTTATTTTTTTTTTAAAATGTTCAATATATTTGAATAGGCGTGTTTTTGTAATGTTCAGCAATTTTAAGACACATCAACAAGTACTGAAATGGATTGGTTAAAATTTTAGAATAAGTATTGGGGAATTAAGATGTCCCAATATTAAGGGTAATAACTACAATAAGTAATGAAATATAAGAATACCTGGGACTAAATACATATATGTATTAAAATATTATTAGTAGCACTCATTAGATTAACTGACTAGCAAAGTGATAAATACAAATATGTCATTTACTCTAATTATTGGGACATTAAAACTCCTTTTCATACATTTACTAGAAAATATGTTCATTTTGCATATGTGATACTAACATGGATTTTAAGCACATATCACTCTTGTGGAATGCAAAAGGTGTGATAATTGGTCATGTGGGGATACGGCTTATTTGCCAGGGCAAAAAACCCATATCACCAGGTCACGTGGGTGATAAGCCTTTTTGGCCTGGGCAAAAAACCCATATCACCACATTCAGAGCACTCGGCAGTCTTGTCTTTGACTCCCTATACGATATCAAATAGGCAAACTTGTAAGAAAGAAAAAATGTATGAAAAATAGATTATGATATAGCGATTTTCATATCATACCCCATATCAACCATCGACCCATGTCAGCCCTCGGCCTATCAAATAGGCAAACTTGTCAGAAAGAAAAATGTATGATAAATAAATTATGACATGGCAATTTTCATATCATACCCCATATTGGTCTAATACGGGTGTCTCAGGTTGATATGGGGTATGATATGAAAATTGCCATATCATGGGGGTCAAAATAATATAGGCATGTTTTCGTGATGATACCACAGCTCTTGATAAGGCACTTTCTCCATCCAAAAAATATTGATATTTTTCTTATTTCTCCACATTACGAAAACATGCCTATATAATTTTGACCCCCTTAAACCCCACTTTTATATAGTAAAACTGGGGTTTACAAGGGTATACCTTATTTTTCTTATTTCTGCTCAAAAACATAGATTGTGGGTACTTGTTAGAACCGCCTCGTTGAGGCGGTTCTAATGACTACCCACAATCTATGTTTTAAGCAGAAATGTGAAAAAATATTAGAGTTTTTCATCTGAAAATTTTCAGTTTTTGGAGGTGAAATTTTCTATACATTTGAATAGGCGTGTTTTCGTAATGATGAAAATATATGTTGTGAAAATTCATTAGAGGCACCTCAATGAAGTTCTTCTAATAAATACCTACAATATATTTTTTTCATGGAGAAAGAAAAGGGTATATAACAAACACCCCATCTTATCTGGAGCTGTATAACACATATACAAACAGTGAAGGCCCAAGTCAGCTTATGAACTTTGGTCAGACTCTAGTTTACTTACAGAAGTGTAAGGTCTTACATAATTTACTGTCAAAAAAAAAAAAAAAAAAAAAAAAAAAAAAAAAAAAAAGGGGGGGTCTGGATCACAGTGTGACGACATAGCTCTTGATAAGAAGGGTATCTAGATATTTTATTTTTTAAACTTTTTCCCAAAAGCATATCTTGTGTGTGTACTCATGAGAACTTCTAATATAGTCGAACCTGTATTAACAGCCATCTGTATTTAGCAATAACGGTATTTAAAGTCTACATGCAGGTTTTTCAGGTCTTGTAATGAAAAGTGTAAATTTACCTGTTTTAAGCAGACACTTGTCTTAAGCAACTACTTTTGACTTTCCCTTGGGTACTTGCTCAACACAGATTTAACTGTACCCATAATATGTTTTCGTGGCAAAATAAGGAAAATGTTGGCACTTTGACCAAAAAAACATACACAGTGACCATGGGCCGTCACTAACAGTATCAGGCTTTCACCCCTGACCTTGACCTTCCATTTTAGGTAACACTTATAGCTGTATACACCAACAAAATTTGGTGACTACAGGTAGCAAATGACAAAACATAAACTAAATCCATCAACAGGCCTTGATAATATAATGCCTTAAAAACTTTGAAGCAAAAACTTAGATGTATCATGTATATGTCCACTAATGTTTACACAGAGATATGGGACAAGGGTATACTCAAGTTTAATGTAACGGGTAAAATCGAACAACATTGTGATTCTTTAACTTTCACTGCCACAGGCTATAATAATAGGCTTTTGCAAACAGCATAGATCCAGATGAGATGGCTCATATGAGCCGTCTCATCTGGATCTACGCTGTTTGACATTCGGTCTTTCAACTTTACGTATAAACTTCTTTTCAAGCGATAATTTGTTAAAAAAGAAAAGCAGACGACAAATGTTGTCTGAAATTTGGCACTGAAAGAGTTAATGTCTGCTTTTATTAAGCTTTATGAAATTTCTTGATTGAAATAAAAATAAAATAGACATTAATTTGCTTATGACACAGTTTGTTTTAAGATTTTTTGTATTTGCCGGGATCGTCACAAACCGACGTTCCAGCAAATATAAAACGTCCTTAGTGAACTAATCAAATAGTCTTACATATGTAAAAATCACAAGCTATATTCAGAGACTGGTGCGCGAATGACTGGCACGATTCCTGCGCCAGTCAGAAACCAAAACATACCATCATGTATGCACCAGCAGAAGAACAGACAAATGGAAAAGCAAAAACTATATGCCCCTTGGCATACAAGTACTAAAGAGATAAAAAAAAGTGCCATACCTAGACCTATGAGTGTTAGTGTGATAGTGAAGGCTATCTTTGTCCCATTTCCATATCCCTATTCGACCTAATTACTACATATATCCCTATATGAGCACAGTCAAGCAATTCCGCAGTCTTCAGATAACGGCCAGTGTACTTTTTGTCTACTCCTTTATAAAGGCATATGTTGTGTGTACCCATTTGAATTGTATCAACTTGTCAAGGCAATTCAAATGAGTACCCACAAATTGATGCAATTCAAATGAGTACCCACAAAATATGCTTTAATAAAAAAATCAGAAATAAAATCACACAAGCATCATCAAATAAGTCCTTTACTGATCTTTTTTTTTCAGTATACCCTTAGTTCGGTAGAAACATACTTTACCACAAGTTTTCCCAGTAATTTTGAAATACCTAAGCACACATTGCGGTAATTAGGTCGAATACGGTATGTATGTTAAGCACTTCTGGGGGGAAAAACAGCATCTGGCCCAGATTCTCTGGCAGATTTCCAACTGTTATATAGCCATCACAAGTGTCATTTAACATACACATGAACTATAACCTACAAAACACAAACCACATAACCTAACTCCATGTACAACTGGAAAGACTTCTTACTATATCTGGATTTTCTGCTGAAAGCTGGCATGGGTTAGTCTGAAAATAAATGTCATTTCAATTATCATGTTATGTGTAGTAAATTATAGTCAACGGATACATATGTATCGGATAAAGTACTCGGAAACCTGCAGGTTTTACCTCCCTTGTCAAAGGAAGACTACTGCAGTAGAAGAGAATTTGCTTTTCTACTATCTTCCAAGAAACAACAAGGCTATAGATAAAAGAATTATTTTGTCTAATTTCTTCACCAGAGCAAAATTTGTGGGTAGTCCAGGGCCCAGATGTTTAAACTAACAATGTTATGAGTTAACATGTTGTTAAAACTTCGATCATAAAATATGGCACATACGCTAATATTTTCGCTGAAAAAATGTGAGTAGCTTTTGCATTTGCAAAATGAGAGTAGCTACTCACATTCTTTTAGCAAAATACTGGTGAATTAGATATTGTACTTTCTAGAACAGTTAATATTTTGACCACTAATGAGCTTGTTAAGCTAATGATGCTTTGAACTACTGGGCCCTGATTGTTTGAATTCTTGTTTAATGACAAATCAACCCTATGGGTCATTTTGTGTCATCACACAAAGAAAGGGATAGAAGAGCTAGTAGAGGAAAGGAAGAGAGAAATATAGGTGGATGAAGGCAAAAGTGATTGACAGCAAAAAAATACACTAGAATCTCTTTATAAAATTACGCAGCTCATCAGAAAGGGCTGATCAGATAAGAAAACAATCTTTTAAGTATTAAAGATTAAATGCAGAACCTTAAACAGAGCTGTAAATGACAGAGTATGACCTGACTTTGATGTCAGAAGAATGTCAAACTGAGGGATAGGGTATATGCCATTGAAACCTCTTCCCTTAGGTTGGTGTGGACAAAATATGAAAGCTATATCTTACATGCTGAACCCCTTAGGTTGGTGTGCATGAAATATGAAAGCTATATCTTACATACTTCAGCAGTCATGTACACTTTTTAAAACTTAAAAACAGCTGTAAATAACAAAGTATGACCTGACCTTGACCTAAGCAGAAGATCAAACTGAGAAAGGTGTGTGTACTATTGAAAGGTCTTACCCTAAGGTAGGTGTGGGCCAAATATTAAAGCGGTATCTTGAATACTTCAGCAGTTACGAACACTTTTCAAAATTTAAATGCAGAACTCAAACATGGGTTTAAATGACAAAGTATGACCTGACCTTGACCTAGGCTGAAGGTCAAACTGAGGAAGGGGTGTGTGCTATTGAAAGGTCTTATCCTAAGGTTGGTGTGGGCCAAATATTAAAACGGTATCTTGAATACTTCAGCAGTTACAAACACTTTTCAAAACCTAAACACAGAACTTGAACATGGGTTTAAATGACAAAGTATGGCCTGACCTTGATTTTGATTTGGATACAACATGTTTTTTTTTTAGCTAACGGTTTTCGCTTTCGATCCCAGCAAAAAGAGGTTATGGTGTACTAACATGACCGCTTTCCCCCCCTGCAACAGTACAGCAGGCCCTTACCACTACCCTACCACCCAGTGGGTACTCATTTACTCATTACAATCACCCAGGCAAGTGGTAGAATAAGAACTGATGTTGATGATGAGTTTAATGAGGGCCAGTTACATCCACAGAGTATATAATCTTGGTTTAACTGGAACTGTCAGAAGGAGACCCAAAAAACCCTAAAAAACAACAAAATTAGAATGCGAAGTCAATGGCACTCCATCCCAAATCCCCATGCTTGTTGCTAATGTTGCTAATAGCATGACAGACAGACTTGCTCTTGACAGACGGACTTGCTCTTGCACACCCTTACCATAAGGGAAGGTCATGTAGCAAGTTTGGTTAAATTCCACCCAGTGGTTTAGGAAGAGATAGCATGATAGATAGATGGACGGACGCATGGAAAAATAATGTTGCTCTCACACTGCCTTACCATGAGGGGATGTGATGTAGCAAGTTTGGTTGAATTCCGCCCAGTGGCTTCGGAGAAGACAGCATAGCAGACAAATGGACAGACAACAGACGCACAGAAAAATAATGTTGTTTTTGCACACTCTTACTATGAGGGGAAGTAATGCAGTAAGTTTGGCTGAATTCCACCCAGTAGTTAAGGAGGAGAGCGTGATGGACAGACAAACAGATGGATGCATGGAAAAATAATGTTGCTCTTGCACATCCTTACTATGAGGGAAAGTGACGTAGCAAGTTTGGTTGAATTCTGCCCCTTGGTTTAGGAAGAGAGAGTGACGAATAAATGGACTGACAACAAACTGACGACATAAGAAAAAATATTGTTGATCTCGCACACCCTTACCATGAGAGGAAGTGATGTAGCAAGTTTGGTACAATGCTGCCCAGTGGTTTAGGAGGAGATAGCGTGACTGACAGATGGACAAACAGATGGATGGGCGGATAGGTGGACGGACAGACGGCCAGACAGAGGGATGGATGGAGGAGTTCACAATATCCCAATTGCTTTTTTAAAAAAAGTGTGGAGATGAAAAAAAAATTGAAAAACATCAGTAAAGGAACAAATAAGCAGTGGCATCATGACTGCAGTATATGATATATCCACTCACTCTCCAAATGTGTACCAAGATTCAACTCTCTAGATGTCATAATTACTGAGAAAAGTGTGACTAATTACAGAATGACAAATAGATAGAAAGACAGAAATCATGGAAGAACAGATGGACAGGGTAAATATAGTATAGCCCCCATCCCCGCTTTTTCAAAGTGGGGCTATAAAAAATAAATGTATCAAAGATATTACCAACAAAATAATGGCTGACCCAGTGCTCTGAACTGTACCCACAATATATGTTTTCATCGAGAAATAAGAAAGATATTTTTCCTATAGACCTCTTATCAAGAGTATTTTTGAACAAACCTAAGATTCCTTTTTTGGAGGATCTTCCACTAATTTGTCATGAACGTAGTTAAGTCCTTTGAAATATTTCACAGTTTTGACTTTGAGCTCCAAGGTTGCATCTTCATCGCATAAAAACAAGGTGGTTGGATGTTGTTGGAATGCTGAGACAGTAAACATGTGACTGATACCTCCCTCTATTGCCTTGTGTAGTGCATAAGCCTTGTGTGTACCCGTAATGAGAATCATCACCTGAAATTTTGAAGCATCAACTGAGCCCAATGAACCTTCAGACATGCACGCCCAGGGAAGATTCAGATCAGACTGCACATTCGTGCAGTCTGATCAGAATCTTCCCTAGGCAAATTTTGGATAGCAAAGGAGGCAAAGTTTCTTCATGCCAACAACTAAAACTCTGATCAAACCGCACAGATGAGCTGGTTGATTCAAGTCTTCATTGGATGCATATGTCAGAAAGTTTGTGCATGTTTTGGCTCGTTTGAGCTACCATATTTACTCATCAAGGTAAAAATCAAATCTCCATAAAAACATATCCTGGGAATACTCGTTAGAACCAACTCACCAATGGTAGTCTGATGAGTACCCACAGCTTAAAATTCCACGGAGAAAAAAGAAATATATCAACATTTTTAGTTATAAAATGTCAGATTTAGAGCCCATTGCAAACTGCCAAGTATTTATTCAGGCAACATAATTTATCCTAAAGCATTTTAAGATTTATCCTAAATTTTTACTTCCTAGTGGTGTATCTAGACAGTGCTCACTGAATGGCAAAGAGTACAGAACCTGATCAAACTGCTCCTTTCATTCAGAGTAGCTTTGAAATTCCATACACGGACACATACAGATTAACCCTTGTCCTGCTGAACCTGGATATACCCTGCCTTTGAAAACAGTGTAGATCCAGATCAGTTGGCTTCTGAAGAAGCCAACTGATCTGGATCTGCACTGTTTGCCATTAAGTATGTGAATTTAAAGCAACAATTCGGATCAAGTAGTCTAACAGGCTGAAAATTAGAAGCGGGCGTGGCATCTTAATTTATTCAGCAGGACAAGGGTTAAACAAAAGGAAATGTTAAGAACACAGACTGTGAAATAATCAGTACAGCAGGTCATAATCAGCATGAGCAAAGATAAGATGTTTTGTCAATAGAAAAATAGTGACATGTATGCTATCATGCTCTTTTGAACTGCTTAGTGAGGCAGTTCTAATATTAACAGCATACCTTTACTTGGAGAAACAAAATAACTATGCATCTGGACTTTCTCTTGCTTAGAGCTTTGATTAGGAAGACATCAAATGCAAGATTGACTCAACGCACAGAACTAAAACTGATATGTTACAGAGTTCTATATAAAAAGTGTATCCCTTACCAATATCTTTCATATTACTTCATGATAACATATGATGTTTCTTGATTGTTGTTGTTTTTTTTTAAGAAATAAAAAATACCAATATATCTAGGCTCAGTTGTTCAAAACGATGTCATTAGTTAACATATCGTTAAAATTTTGACATTAAATATGGCATATACGCTAATATTTTTGCTGAAAATATGTGAGTAGCTACTCATATTTTTTCAGCAAAAATACCTGTGAATTAGATATTTTACTTACTAGAGCAGGTAACCTTTTGTTTGTTTGTGTTGAGGTTTTATGGCCCAGTCAACCCAATGAGGTCATGTCGAGCACGGTTAGTTTACCTAACCACACGTTTACTGGGCAGGCTTAGTCCTCTGAGCGGTTAACCAGTATTGTGCACATTCTTTCGCCAGAAACTGACAACTGCCCTTCTTGAATCAGCGGAAGGGAGAGAATGACTGTAGAAAATATTTCATGATCAATCTCCACGAAAGAATGTTGCCGACCTCAGCGGGGTGGAACCTGTGACCTCCTGGTCTTCGGTCGGACGGCGTATCCAACTGAGCCACCGAGGCCAGTTAACCTTTTGACCACTAACAAGCTTGTTATGCTAATGATGCTTTGAACAACTGGGCCCTGGTTGAAAAAGGCACCTTATTAAGAGCTATGTCAGTACCTCTTTTGCATCCATCACAGTTCCAACTCCTACTGTTAGCGCTTTAGTTGGGACCTGAGATATATCACCACCAAAGAATCTGGCATTAGCTACAATGGTTTCTTGTGCCAGAGTCTTTACTCTTGTTCTTGATACCAAGCTTGAACCCGGCTCATTGAATGCTATATGACCATCTGGTCCAATACCTTGTTACAAAGAAAAAAGCTATTACTGAACATCATTATACTCTCCAAACTGAAAGTGGCCTAATGATATGCAATAAGAGTAGATCTAGATCAGCATACATCTTAATGCAGTCTGATCAGGGTCTACTATGTTTAGTAACAGAATGTATAAGAAGACTTGATACATCTGGTAAAATGTTCTTCTATTTGTTACAAGGGAGACAACTTTGTGACATTCCCGTCTGGAAAGGGTCTTTGGAGCAAATTCTTTCCTTTAAGAGTAGACCCCTTTTCAGTTGAGGACAAAACCAATTTTAACAGTTACCTCCCCTGAAGTGCATGCATTCCCTTAAGGTCAATACATTATGTAAGCTACATCACACTGACAAATCTACATGGATGCACAGGCTGGTTTGAATCTCTGCTTGTAGGGGCTCATATGATGGTATAAAGGAAGCTGTTGATGATGAAACAGGAGCAGATGGCTTCTTAACAAAACTAGACCATGAAGTGAGCATGTGCTCACTAATACCCCCGGCCATGGCCATCAGTTGAAGTTTGTAGGTAAAGTATTTCCTGAGATATCTTTAACAGAAAATAAATGCATATCAAAATAATGAAATATAAAAAAGGGATATAACTCTAATAAACCTGGCCCTGAAGCCCCTATTTTCATATCACATGTGTAGTGCATAAAGGTGTATGTGTAAAATAAATTTCATTAAAATCTGAAAACCGGTATAGAAATTATTAAGAAAAATACAAAATTTAATAGCAAGAACAACAAAGGGAAATAACTCTAAGGGACCTGGCCCCATGGCCCTTACTTTCTTTCCCACAATACAATTAGTCATACTTGTCATGTGTACAAAATTTCAAGTCTCTAGGTAAAGTAGTTCCTGAGATATCTTTGACACAAAATTTAATAGCAAGAACAACAAAGGGAAATAACTCTAAGGGACCTGGCCCCATGGCCCTTATTTTCTTTCCCACAATACAACTAGTCATACTTGTCATGTGTACAAAATTTCAAGTTTCTAGGTAAAGTAGTTCCTGAGATATCTTTGACACAAAATTAAGAAAAATACAAAATTTAATAGCAAGAACAAAAAAGGGAAATAACTCTAAGGGACCTGGCCCCATGGCCCTTGCTTTCTTTCCCACAATACAACTAGTCATACTTGTCATGTGTACAAAATTTCAAATTTCTACGTAAAGTAGTTCCTGAGATATCTTTGACACAAATTTAAGAAAAATACAAAATTTAATAGCAAGAACAACAAAGGGAAATAACTCTAAGGGACCTGGCCCCATGGCCCTTATTTTCTTTCCCACAATACAAATAGTCATACTTGTCATGTGTACAAAATTTCAAGTTTCTAGGTAAAGTAGTTCCTGAGATATCTTTGACACAAAATAAATGTTAACAGACTGACAGACAGACAGACAGACAGACAGACACACAGAAAAGACAAAAACTATATACCCCCATTGCATACTTCGTATGCCGGGGGTATAACTAAGAGGATGAATCAGATGAAAGATTTAAAGGATGATGCTGGAGAAAATAAATATATGTCTATTCATAAAATTGATAATAATTTTTTCTGAAAAAATGATAATCTTAGTGGTGTTAATGATGATAACCATGAAGAAACTAGTAAAATAAGAGGTCCAGCTGATAAATAATTCAAATGGTTTTGTGCTACAGCATACAAAGGTAACTGGATGGTGGTGCAAAGTTACAAATATGGTGGTAATTTAGTGGTACACATTAACCTCTTTATAACATGATTCGTTATAAAACGGTTTTGGATACAACACAGTTCAAAGATGATCCCAAAAGGTATAGATTATATAGAAAAATGACCATATATGGTCATTTTTCTATATAATCTATACATTTTTGTTTGCATATAACATGGTTGTATAACTAACACGGTTTATGCTTTGGATCCAAACAATAGTGTTATAAAGAGGTTGTGGTGTACTTTTTGTTACAAAGTTGATAATTGGCAAAACTGTAAAATGTACAACAGTATTTACTCCAAATTTACCCAAAGTCTTGGACAAACATGCAAGAACAAAAAGTGTAGACTCAGATCAGGCCCCAAGGTTATAAAACTTTTTTCATGCTCAACTCAGCTGAGCATGAAATTTTCTCTGCTATTAAATATGAAAATGCCAACAACAGCTCTTATCTTACCTCCCACAAAGAGTTGGATTCCTCCTGCTTCTTTAATTTTCTCTTCATAGTCTGCACATTCCTTCTCTAGATCTGGTGCATTGCCATCCAACATGTGTGCGTTTTCTGGCAGGATGTCAATGTGCTTGAATAAATTATTCCACATGAAAGAATGGTAGCTTTCAGGGTGATCTCGAGGCAGATCTGCAGTAGAAGAAAATCAGGGCCCAGTTGTTCAAAGCATCATTAGCTTAACAAGCTCATTAGTGGTCAAAATGTTAACTGTTCTAGTAAGTACATATCTAATTCACTGATACTTTTGCTGAAAAAATGTGAGTAGCTTTTGCAAATCTACTCACATTTTTTTCAGCAAAAATAATAGCGTATATATGCCATATTCAATGATCAAAGTCTTAACGATTCGTTAACTAATGACATTGTTAGTTTTGAACAACTGGGCCCTGTTTGCTATTGTAACTCTGTACAAGATATCCATATAAATGTTTTTCTTATAATATGTTGTGGGTACTCATTAGAAGTGCCTCAGTATGGCTACCACAACATATGTTTTGTGAAGAAATAAAAAAAAATACCAATACTTTTTAACAGAAAAAAAAAAATTCATATAGAGCTATGAGCTATTCCATTTAAATAAAGAAGAAATCATTTTCTTTTTATTGAAATCATTCCTATATGTATATGAGGTACTTTTTTCAGTATGGATATTGTTGTAGAAAAAAAAAGTACTCATTAAATCCAATGACATCATTGGTTCTTTGTGATTATTAATGCAAATGAGAAAAAACTTCAAATGCAGATAACTGTAAGAATTTGTAATATATCAGCAGACACACACCATTTATTGTAAACTGCTAACTATGGACTAATTCACTGCCAGCGCTCTAGACAGTGCTTGCACTAAATGTCAAAGTCCCAGGACTTCCTAGCTCTGGAAGTCCTGGTGGTCAAATTTTTTCACTCACTTTCAGAAATTCAATCTCAATATTCTTACTCTCATTTATGGAGTAAAACAGCCATTCTTAAGCTAAATAACACATAAATTCATTCTAAATTTTTGTTATAAATGACAAAATATCTTTAAAAGTTGGGAGTCCCAGACTTCCTAGCATTGATTTTTTGAAGTCCCAGGGCAATTTTTGGGAGTCTCTGACTCCGAGACTTCCCTTAATGCTAGCACTGCTCTAGATAAGGGTTTGATGCAAAGAGTATTTTACCCCCTGCTTTTAAGGTCAATGCTTAAATGCCAATTTGCAATGCTTAACTCTTAAAGCAACAAGCATGTGTAGCATACAAAATCCTAACTTTTTCAGAGAAAATAAAGCTTTGCATCCGATGTGAATTGTCTGCTACATCAAATCCCATGCTTTATTTTCTATGAAAAACTATGCAGACAATTCACATCAAATGCCAAGCTAGATTTTCTCTGAAAGAAAAAAACAAAACAAAAAAAAAAACAAGAAATGTATTTGTCATTAGTGCTTTAAGGATTAAACCCTTTCTGATCTATTGTACTGCTACTGCTCACAAAAGAATCAATATATAAGGGCAATTGCTTTTTTTTTTTTTATTTAAGCTGTAAAGTTCACCGACAATAGTAACCGCTAAATTTGATTTCAATGCTGAAACACAAAATTTCACTGAATATTTTACCCCCTCAACTTCAATTTCAAAGCTGATTTTCAAAAAATCAATGCTGAAATACCCTTTACTCCCTCTTATCTAGAGCTCTGCACTGCTTTTGTGGACTTACATACATTTCAGTTTCGTACAAAAAAGTATGTAGTTCTCAATAACAAATTTACCACTTATAATCAAAAGAAATTCTAATACTGTGTGCCTATATAGGCAATGGAGAAAACCAGTGATTTATTCTGGAACAAATCACTAGGTGGAAGTGTGTGACGCTATCTGGCACTGTTCCGACGTAATTTTGACACTCTGCAGATGTTAGTCTTTATTAGTCTATATGTTACATGGTGTAACATCGTTTTTCTTTAGTCAACAACCTAAGAACACATGTATAAACATTAGCGTTACAGTCAAAACTATTGGCAGGATTTCTTTATGTGATGGCGGAAAGTTACAAGGATATGAAGGACACAATTACTTTTCCGTTGTTTTCAACGTGTTAGAATCGAAATAGATCAGCACTTGTGCATGATTTGCTGAGTAATAAATCACAGTTTGTCAGTCAGTTGTAAGTAAAAAAAATCACTTGTATTCCGTGTTAGATTTGATCTACTTTACAACTGACCTGCAATCAGTGATTTATTACTCAACAAATCACTGCTAGAGCTGATCTATTTCTTAAATAATAACATTTTAAACTGATCTCTATTTCTTTAAACTTTCCTGATGACACACTGAATAGGTTCATCAGGAAAGAATATCACATTAATCCAAAGAATTCTTTTGATCATACCCAAATATAATGGAAGATTCTGTGTAAAGAAGTGTTGTACAACAATGAGATCAATTCTACCATCAGCTCATGATGCAACCAGGGATATGAGATGGAAAATAGGATTTCAATCATCTTAGTAAATAGAATTTTGCAAAAATCAGGGTGCTTGATGTTTCATATGGTAATAAAATAAAATAAGCCTTATGTTTTGGGAAAAGACTCTTTTTTAATTCCTGAAAATGTGGGTTGTCAGTTTTGTTTTAAAATAAAACCTGATGAGAAAACTGTACAATGTGTCAAGCCTATTTTCAAGGAAAAAAGAAGAAAATGCAGTCATCTCTTGGCTGCACATTTCTGTTTGCAGCAAGGTGAATCCTTAGCATAGTATGCTAAATTTAACTTTTTCAAAAACAAAGAGTCTGACATTTCATGTGAATTGTCTTCTTCATTAACAGAAAACAATTCTTTTGAATCCTCAAGTCATGTTTTCTGGATAAAATTCAAGCAAAATATCAGTAATTTGACAAATGATATAACTTAATTAGTCTGCATAGTACTAAAAGTTAAATATAAGAAATGGCATTTTGAAATATGTTTTCTCTTGTTTTCACTAGAAAAGAGAGCTTGCTATTTATTCTGTGACAACCTCAGGTACCGGTACTTACCACAATATTCATCCATGTTAAATGTCTTGATATATTTAAAAGAAATATCTCCTGCCTTGTAGAATTCTATCAGCTTCTTGTAGGTCCCCAATGGAGTGCCACCTGAATTATGCAAATACAGTAAATGTCCTAAAGTTTCAAACACCAAAGTTTCTGACATCATCAGGAGCAATCTGATCAAGATATCCAATGTTGTCATTCCACTACATATGTAAATATTTTTAGAAACAATTGCATAAAAAACAACAACAAAATTTAGGCCTAAAAAGTATGGAATAAAGTTCAAAATTTTGGGATATTAACCATAATACATGTTTATGAGGATGATCTAATACATGTATATCTTTGTGTGGCTTGAGACAAAATCGTTCTCAATTAAGCAGACAATTTCACTTTGCTGAGCATGAAAAAACAAATTCGTCATGTCCAAAATATTGCCTAGCAAACATAACAACCGTCCCTTAACCCTTGTCCTACTGAATAAATTAAGATGCCATGCCCACTTCTAATTTTTAGCCAGTCAGATTACTTGATCCAGATTGTTGCTATAAATTCACATACTTAATGGCAAACAGTGCAGATCCAGAAAAGTTTTGGACCTACACTATTTGCAAATGCAGGGTATATCTGGGCTCAGCAGGACAAGGGTTAATGCAAAATAAATGATGCTAAGTTGAACAGATGTATATACTAAATGTAACATACAGGGTGTATATTTTTGTTATTTCTCTACTGACCACCATACAAATAAATTGCACCGTGAACTCATTCAGCAAAATTAATGCAAAACTTCAATGCCAATGTAAACAAAATTTCTAAGTCTTTGATCTCTTGCGATTCCATAGTAATAATACTGTATTCATCCTCATATAAGCTCCTCTTACAGGGAGGTTGCTGTTGTCCAGAGGTGAATGTTAACGGAAATTCCACTGTATTTGGTTGATGATGATAATCTTGTGTTCTACATACCTCTCAATGGAACATCATTTCAGATACATGTATCATCATCAGATTTTTAATTAACTTGCAGGTACAGGGGCAACATCCACATCATTGGGCCCACTTCCAGGTAGCTGACTTGCTGCATGCATGGCAGATCCCACAGCTGCTCTCCACATGTGTCTATCATGAGGGTCGATAAGCGAGAGCTTCCACTCTCTGTCAGCTGCTTCCATGTCATCTTGGCCACCCAGGCCCATGCTTTCCATGGTATGTCACTGGCTGTCTTGACTGCACAACTGAAGCGTTCCACATGTTCATACCAGTGGAGCCTTCTCTCCTTCAGAATGTGGTCCTGATTCTCAATGCCAAGCCGTGCAAGTAGCTCATTGGACCTGATGGTGACAATGTCTTGCGGCTTGACATTGCAGATCAAGTCAAGAGCCTCTTGACACATTTCTCGAGCGATTCAGTGATGATAACAAGGTCATCGGCATAGAGGTCCCCCAGAGGGACCCCAGAGTGGAACTTGCGTGACAAGGCTTCAAGCAGAATGATGAATAGCAGGGAGCTGAGTACTGAGCTTTGGAAAAAACCAACCTTTAGTTAAAACTCTTCACTGTACCCTTCACCAACACGGACACGGCTCTGCGCATTGGCATACATCCCCTGCACCTGTCGTACAATCCACTCCACCACACTAAGTTTTCTCAGAGCCCACCAGATGACCTTCCGAGACACTCTATCAAGCGCCTTCTCCAGATCTATGAAAGCCATGTAAAGTCTCTTGTTGGCAGCTAGATACTTTATCTGTTATTTGCATTGATTGTGAATATATATGACTTACAGAATTGAAAATAAAATTATACAATACAAAAAAAGATACTTCTTTTGCAGCTGCCTGACAACAAAGATTGCATCTGTTGTGCCTCTGCCTGGGACGAAGCCAAACTTGGAATCATTGATTGTCACCAACTGTGTGAATCTGATGAGGCTGTTCACAATCCTCTCCAGGACTTTCATGACCTGCTCTGTCAGCTTGAGACCATGGTAATTGCCCCTTTCAAATGCATCCCCCTTACCCTTGTAGAGGCAGACAATGAACCTCTGCTCCCAGTCAGAGGGTACCTTGCCATTGCGAATGATTGCAGCTGCAAGGTCACGGATCATGTGCCTGTGTCACCGGCTGCTCGTATAACTTCCACCACTATGCCATAGGCCCGGGGTTTTGCCCCTTCATCTGAGAGATAGCCTTCTTCAGACAGGTGGTCTGGGTCCCAGTCAAACTCAACGTTGAGAAGCCTTTGGTAGTGCTCTAACCAGGCCTTCTGCTTTGAGTCTTTCCTCATTGACATCTCCCCTGCATCATTCTTCACCAGTTTGTCACCAACAACATCAGCGCTCTCTCTTCTAAACTGGTTAACAAGCCAGTAGACTCCAGAAGACTTTGGGTCAATATTCTCGTAGACCTTCTTGTCTGCATCTTGACAAGCTTGGTGCACTGCATGTCTGGCAATGTGTTTGGCTGCATCATATGATGCCCTAGTGCCTTTACCAGTCTTTCAGGCCTTGAAAGGTTACTGCTTGGCAGCAATGGCCTTCTCCACATACTCATTTCACCACCAGGTTTCATGACGCCAATGGTGGGGCCTAGTTGTGCCACACATCTCCTCATTAATGGACAGAGTGATATGTAAGAAAGACCTTGTTTTATTCTTATTTCCTCATATGTTTTGGATATTTGTTAGAATTGCCTCAGTGAGGCAATTCTAACATCCAAAACATATGTTGCTTGCAGTTTTAATACAATATTCTTGCATAATTTCACATTAACTGTCACCTCTTGAGTGAAGGTTTGTGACATTCAAATTGTCATAATAACAAATTTGGTTGTTGTATCAAGTGGCTGACTATACTAATCACAAGTATGGCTGACATTTTGATTTTTGTTGCTTTTTTATATGAGAAAATAAGTCTTGACATTTTATGTGAACCGTCTGCCTAGCAGATGATTCATATGAAACATCAAGGCTTAAATATTTTCTCTGATATATAGTAATAATAATAATAGTAATAATAATAATAATAATAATAATAATAAAAAATCAGAATGCTGTCTGCTACAATTTTGCTTAGCATTTTTAGGGTCAACAGTATTTACCCAGCTCTGATACCAACCTGTAGGTAGGCCCAAGGTGAAATACCTGTCAGGACCAGGATTAAACTGGTAAACTTTATTTCTAATGTACTTGGCTGCCCATGTGCTCACGTCATCATATGTGTCCAAGATTATAAGTCTCATCTGAAACAAAAAATTCTCATCACACAAACATGCCTATATAATGTTGACCCCCTTAAACCCCATTTTTATATAGTTAAACTGGGGTTTACAGGGGTATACATTATTTTTCTTATTTCTGCTCAAAAAAACATAGATTGTGGGTACTCGTTAGATCAGCTTCGCTGGGGCGGTTCTAACAAGTACCCACAATCTATGTTTTGAGCAGAAATATGAAACTTATCAGAATTTTTATCTGAAAATTTTCATTTTTTTACTGGTAAAATTTTCAGTATATTTGAATAGGCTTAATTTGTTTTCGTAATGTCAACCATATTTCCAGATGAAGGAAGTAATCCATCAAAAGACAATTTTTGTTTAACCCTTGTCCTGCTGAACCCAGATAAATCCAGCTTTTGCAAACAGTGTAGATCCAGATCAGTTGGCTTCTGAAGAAGCCAACTGATCTGGATCTGCACTGTTTGCCATTATGTGAATATTATATCAACAATCTGGATCAAGTAATCTGATTGGCTGAAAATTAGAAATGGGCATGGCATCCTAATTTATTCAGCAAGACAAGGGTTAACACACTACAATGTTTTTATGATGCTGTTGCACAGATCCGAATAAAAACCATGCTACCTAAACAACCACATTTATCACATGAAAATGTATAGACTTCAAAGAAAAAAATAACCATCATGATTAATTTTGTTTGGATACAATAGGTTTGGTGTCCATCTTGCAACTGTGGTATATCTTAAAAGTGCTACAAAGAAGTTCCTGCATATTTTTGCATCAAAACATATCATGGGTACTCACTGGAATTGCCTCCTTGGGGCAAAAAATAATAAAAACAAAATCTTAATTATCATCACATCTGGATCCCGCTACATGTATTTACAACCGTATGTAGCATTTCTGAGACATTTCGGCCCCAAAACATTGCCTCCCCTAGATATTTCGCCCCCAAGACGATTCGCCCCTGGTCGTTTTCACCCCCCTAGTTGTTTCGCCCCTAAAACTTAAATAAATAGTTTACTAGCTATTTATGTAGTATAACGTATCGTAGTACCATGCCCAAGCTCATTTGCAATCATACACATTTTACTATTCATTCAAAAACTGAAACTGAAAGTACAGTGAACTAAACATGAAATCAGTAGTATTTAAAGAAAAATATTTCAATAGGTCGTCTGCTGAATTTTTTGCCCAGATTATTAAGCATTAATTGGGAGTGAATAAAAAAAATAAAAAGAAGAAAAAGATGATGTTACTATTTCATATCTAATATGTTTTCTATAATGGAATGCGTCTTCTTTCATATCTGTAGAACTAGCTTTCTTCAGACGATAAATGTTTGATATCGTTCTTACCATAACAAACCTAAGTATTGGGACAGAGAGGCATGACCAAACAGGATAGACCCAGTTCAGACGTCGCAGAATGCCTGTTTCCCACTCGTCCAGCAATATTTCAAACACATCAACAGGTAGTGGAACAGACTATTACAACTTATATACCGTCTACAGCTTGGTATGAATGAATGAATGAACGGATGGACAATGGACGAATGAACTGACTGGTGGAAAGTTTGGGGACAATTATTTTCCATCTTTATAACTGATTGATTCATTGATTGATTGAACCAATTGTTCGTTCTTTCATTCATTCAAGTCCGTTCATTTATTTATTCATTTCTACATAGTCTGTATACATTTACCAATCCAATATGATTATTTTCAGCATTAATTTATTCACCACTACAACTGTATTGAACTCACATCTCTATATATTGTCAAAACAAGTGGCACACTTCAGAATCTATTCATGGTTATATATTGGATATTAAAGACGTGTACTTGACAGGTATATCAATTTTATACTAGGTTTATATAAACATAATTAAAAACACACAATAATTGAATTAATTGACTTGATTACATCATTTGAGCTTGTGCATGACAAAAACAACAGTTTTACATGTGCCCAAGCAATACCAAGCGATGACTCAGATCAGCTTGTCCAGGGTCTTTGCTGTGTCCGCCATTGAGTAGCTAAGGACCCAGCCATCATTGTTCAGACAGTAAAGACTCTGCTCAGGCTGGGTGGATGTCCTTGCTGATATGAGTCTCCACTGGGCACTTATGTCAAATGTTTGGTTTTGTCATGTGCAGGCTTTAGAAACACAATAGATCATATGGTCTTCATTTGGACAGTGAAGACTCTGATCATCTATAAATCAATGTGTTTGAAATATTGCTGGACAAGTAGGAAACGGGCGTTCTGCGACGACAGAACTTGGTCTACACTGTTTACTCATGACTCTCTGTCCCAATACTTAGGGTAATTACGGTAAGAACGATATCAAACATTTTCATCTGAATGTTAGTTCTATAGATATGAAAGATGAATTCCATAATAGAAAACATAATATTAAATATGAAATAGAAACATCATCTCTGTTTTTTTACTTTCACCCCCAGTTAACGCTTAACAATCTGGGCAAAAATTTCAGCAGAGTACATATTTAAATATTTTTCTTTTATTATTATTATATTTATTAATATAATTTTTTTTATTTCAGAAAACGGGATTTGATATTTCATGCAAATTTTCTCCAGTTGGAAAAAAAAAGAAATAAGAAAAATAGCACCAATTTGTTATCTGCTGAATTACCCAGAGAGTGGTAAAGGTTAATAAAAAATAACTATCCAAAGCAAGAAGAACAAATAACATCATACACTTCACGCTCACTTAACATTGTACAAAAGTTACAATAGGTCTGACATTAACACCTTTTCCCACTTTATTTTTGGCTGCATTCAGTAGCTGCGTTTTTCCTATATTTTTAATATGGCTGCGTTTTATACCCTCCCTTAAAAAACTACAATGAATGCCCACATTGATTCACAAAACAAATTTTTTTTTTCTTTCTGTCTTCATTTTCCTGCATATTAAAATAATTAAAAAATTATCACTACTTGATCATACTGAGTTTTATTATTCATGATTCTTCCTTTTTTGTTGATTTATTGATTAATGGCGAAATCATTCTCTCTCTCACACACACACTCACCCCTCCTCCACACACACTAATGCGTCTTTGCATAATATGCATTTTATGTTGACATTTAAACTGCATAAAGACGGGCCCCCGTAGCCTAGTGGATAAGAGAGTTGACTCTTAATCCATTAGGTTTCTCACCGCTGTGGTTCGAGCCTCGCTCGGTCACATGTGGGAAAGCCAAGTTCTGCTTACGGATGGTCAGGTGGTTTTTCTCCGGGTTCTCCGGTTTTCGCCCACCTTCGATGAACGATCGGCTCGATATAAGTGAAATATTCTTGAAAGGGCCGTAAAACCCAAATCAAAAAAAAAAAAAAAAAAAAAACTGCATAAAATCTACTTAGTGCCCTGTCATTCACCAGTAGCTGACAACTGTCTTCAAAATGATGTTTTGTGTTCATACTGTCTCCATACAAATGATCCTATATTCATACACTCATGCATAAGACACGGTTAAACAGGGTTGTGAACGAAACTACTAGGGGTTATGGACTGGGGACAAAACGACTAAGGGTAAAGAATAGAGGCGAAACGACCAGGGACGAAACTGCTTGGGGGCGAAACGTCTTGTCACCTGTGTAGTATCAAACAAATGCCAAAACACATTCTGAGTAACTACACAAAAACACTATATGTAGAGACCCAAAGGTATCAGCAGGGGTGGTGCTCCTATCCAGAGGAGGCTCACAGCTACCTAATTCCTAGCTCCTGATAAAGTGTTGTTTTTTTTTCAACCAGAAAGTATATATATTTCTTATCTCTATATGAAGCAAACATTATCTCAAACATTTGTAATATATTTTTTACAGTCGCATCCCAAGGTTTGCTTCCCAGCCACACTCTCTCAACCCAGGTTGGTAAACACTGATAGGCGCACTGGGTCAGCAATCAAAACTTATACACGGTCACATGACTAAACAGCTGTTTCTCACGTGACTGGCTGGGTATGCCACACTTTGAACAATGAAGTTTCTAGTTATGTTTGCAGCATAAAACAAACAAAACTGATCAATCATAAGATTACTCGAAGACCATGATTTATTTAATAACACAACTGTTATAACCTTGATACGTGTTAACCTCTGTAACTACTGTAATTAGCAAATAAAAGTAAAGCCTTCTATGTTTTTGTTTTGTCAAAACATGTACACTGTCGCAAAATGCCAAAGCTAAATGCGACATCATAATTTGGATAAACTTCAAATAACAATGACATTTAAGTAGTTATATCTGGAAGATAATTCAATTGAGGGTGGTGATTTAACAATTACAAGCTAGACTCCAGATCTTCCACTTAATATTTGCTGATGATAAAGTCGTAAAAATTGCATCATCTTCACTTTCGAACAAAATGGCCACGCTCTTCGGAAAAATTGCTGGTCGATGTAATAAACCATGTAATTTTGCCCAAATTCACCGGTGTTTATCATTTAGAAACACCAGGCTAAATTGTTTTCATAGACAGAAGATATATGAACCAGTTTTTGTGGTTTTGAGAAACATTTCTTTGCAGAAAATAAAAACTCGTGTCCCTACTTATGTTTTTGGTTTATGTGGGAGTGCCTTGTTTGGAACAGTTGTGCTCTGTGCTGTGTCTGATGACAATTCTACAAGTAAGCATGTTAGATTTCTTTTCTTTGTTATAATAAAACCACTGTTAACAGTAACCGTTTCAGCTAATTCATATCATACACTGGACCGTCACCCAGTGCATTGACCGCAAGTCAATATCGATATTGTTTTGACTGGGAAGTTGGTGCTTTGCTAATTGGCAGTTCTAGTTGTCCGGTAGTCCAAGGCTTCTCTGATTTTATAAGTGGCTTTTCTTTATTATGATATTTACCACTTACTTTCAGAGCAACGTAGCTATCAAAAATGCAGAATTCCCCAGCCAGTCCTGGCTTGGCATGTTGAGAAAATTCTGCATCTACACCTGTGGACACAAAACTGTGCAAACTCTGATGAATTAACTTTCAATGAATCTGTTTGCTTCATGTTTGTTTGACAATCAAATGTCATTCATGGACAATTCTAACAATTTACGTTGATTGATCTTATTTATTTTGACAAGTATTTATTCTATTTTAAGTCTGATGTATGTTCTTGACAGTTGAGATGTATTTTAATTGGCTGATGCCGTGAAATGGACAACTTCTTACGTTTTTCATTTATACATGGCTAGCAGATGATTGACAGGATGTTAGAATATATAAGATATTAAATATGTTATATCAAAATGAAATGAAGCCCATCAAAGTTTGTACAGTTTTGTGTCCACAGGTGTATAGCAGATAGCAGTTTTAGAATAAACTAAAGAAACTCCCTGGTTGCCTGTGTCCCTTAAATGGGCAGCAAGTTTATTTGCCATGTGCACCAAGCAAAGACTTAGATCAGCATGTGCATCCCATGAAGCTCCGAACTGAACTGTTAGGAGTTATTTGGTAATAATTAGGGAGCTTAATTTAGTGCTATAAAACAGCCAGTTTATCTCATTCTAATGACTTGCCACATTCTTAACTGACAACACTCTCTGATATGATTAGATAAGGTGCCTGGAGAAACTGACCAATCAGCGAAATTTTCCCAGAAAGACCTGGAATGATATTTCATAGCTGTGTTTCATGTGCTACTTGCTGTCACTGATAGCATTGACGAATACTGAGCCTGGGATTGTAAAAGTTGTGTTCATGTTTATTATTTATAATACTATGATCAATAATATAATTTAATGTTGGATATAATTTTGTATTACTCATGTTTCTTAATGAAAATCCCAGCATGAAGGTACTTTAGTTTAATCATTTGATCACGTAGTCACAAAAAAACAATTAGTGGCAGTCAGATTTAAATAAGTAAATATAGGAATATTTATTCAGTGGCAGTTAAGCAGAAATTGCTTTACTTATCTTGTTTCAAAATTGTGCAAACAAGATAGTTACTTTAATTATTTTATCTCTTTATGCTTATTATGCTCCTTTTATATATTCTTGGGTTATTGTGTTGAAACTAAATTTAATGTCATTCCATTATTATGGTTCACAAGGTCCACACTCAGCAAACATTTACAGGTTTTGAGTGCACTATCCCACAGTATTTAACCATACAATGGCCAAATCAGAAGCACCCTGAATCTGTACACCCAAATAATCATTATTATTGCATACCAAAACACAAGGTGACAGCTGAAAGTTTTCAACAGGTAAGAAAGCAACAGAATTGTTATCAGATCAGAATGCAGTTTTTTTGGGGAGGGGTGGCCTCGGTGGCTCAGTTGGATGCATGTCTGACAGGTGGTCAGGAGGTTGCCGGTTCAACCCCCATTGGGTCGGCAACACTCTTTCGTGGAGATTGGTCATCAAGTATTTTCTACAGTCATTCTCTCCCTTCCACTAATTCAAGAAGGGCAGTTGTCAGATTCTGGCAAAAGAATGTGCCCAATACTGGTTAACCTCTTAGCCCAATAGTGTGGTTAGGTAAATTAAATGGCCACACTCAGCATGACCCCATTGGGTTGACTGGGCAGTAAAATGTCAACATCAACACAAACAAAAAAGCATTGTGTGTGTGTGTGTGTGGTGGGAGGGGGAGGGGTGGGGAGAGAGAGAAATGAATGTAAATGTATTTTACATGTATCATTCTCTGACAGTGGTGCATTTTTGTGTAGATCTAGATCCTCTTTTCTTGTACTGCTCAGTCAGTGATTTTGCTGTTTCTGTCACCCCTCAACAAGATGAGTAAAGGTAGATATAATGGAAACTAAGGCCAACTTTCCACTTACATTAACATGAAATCTTTCAAACACATTTATTCTTTAACATCTGATAGCTGCTAGCATTTAAATATTTGGATTCTGTAAACCACTTGAATCGCACCATATATTTCTTTTGAATATATGAGGGTTGCTTTCATGCAGTTTGATAAGAGCCTTAATTACAAGGCACTCATTTGATAGCCAAAGATCCAAGGCTTCTTCAGCCACAACAAAGACTCTGACCAGACTGTCCCATGCACAGGCTGATCTAAATCTTTGCTGGGAGCACATACCTGAACATACATTATCTCACATGGCAGCTCATTTTGTCTTTCAGATACAGAAATACTGCTTGCAGCAAGAAGGGGTGATATGTACAGGATAGATGAGTATGTGTTCACTTTTCTTTTTGACAAAAAATTTTATTAACCCTTAAAAGGCTAATCACTGCAGCAGACAACTTTTTTTTTTTCAGAACAAATAATGCTTGGCTTTTTTGTAAAAAATATTTTTCAGCTTAAAAATAATGACTGCATTTCATGTGAATTGTTAGCAGACAATTCACATGAAGTGCAAAGTCATATTTTCTCTGAAAAATTATAAAAAAAAAAATAGAATCTCGTCTGTAGCAATTTTGCTTAGCATTTTAAGGGTTAATTGTATGTTTGATAAGTTTTAAAACAACACCAGATTTGATAGGTTGTGAGCATGTTACATTACTATTTACAACAAATTATATACAAAACGTAATTTACTGTTTTTGCCCTGTTATGTGGACATTCCTCAGAAGCCAGCTGATCTGGATCTACAGTTTGCAAAAGCAGGGTATATCTGGGCTCAGCAGGTCAAGGGTTAAATAGAACCTTCATATTGCCAGATATGCTCAGTGTGTAGGTAAGGCAATTCCAATGAGTAGCACAGGGAGAAGTAAGAAAATGCCAATACTTTGCTGGAAATCTTCTAACCCTTAAACTGCCAGTCACAACAATAGTCGTCTGCTTTGTCATCTGCTTGTGATTTTAAAAGTCATTTTTGCAAACAGTGTGGACCCAGATCAGACTGCTCCATTAAGAGCAATCTGATCAGGGTCCACACTGTTTGCCTTATGCAAAAATAGGTTTGAAAAGTTTGCAAGAATATTCAACAGAGGACATAAACAGACAACATTTTCAGATGCAGGTTTTCTTGGCATTTTAAGGGCTAGTTGAGTTACAGTTGTATGATTGCAACATGGAAAAATGTATCTTATGAGGCTCTGCTAGTGAAGACTCAAATCAGCCTGGATGTCTGTGCAGTCAGATTAGAGTCTAGAAGAAGCTTTGGTTATTTGGTTTAAACTTTATTTTGATTGCTTCTAACATAATTTACAACAATACAATATTTTCCAGGATCTGACTGTAAGCCTTAGCTTGTCTGAAAGTCATCTCCTGAAAGCTTTGGTTCTTTCACTATCCACAGACTGCTAAGACTTCAGTCAGGCTGCACAGATGAAAAGGTTGATCAGAGTCTTGGTCAGAGGCATGTATCACATTTTTATGTCAGGGCTCTTATGTAATCGGGTGGGGGGGGGGGGGGGGGCTGGGCTGGGCTCCATAGTGCACTGGTGGTGCATCTGACAGCAGATCCAAGGTCGCCAGCTCAGCCTCATAACTTTCATGGAGATGGATCATGAAATGATTTCCACTTTCATTCTCCCCATTCCACTGAATCAAGAAGGGCATCTGTTATTGGCAAATGTATGTGCACAAGTACTGGTTAACCACAAAGAGGACTGTCCAAGTAAGCTTGCCCAGGAAAAAGTGTGACTGGCTTGACATGACCTTAACAGTTTTGACTGTGCCATAAAACTCTGGCTGAAACAAACAAATATAATTGGGGATGGAAGGGTTAATGTATAATAATTTCTGTTGCAGGCTTTTGAGACAAGGAGGAAATGTTAATGCTAGACATAAGCTAGGCTGGACAGCATTACATGTTGCTGCTATAAACAAAAATGAAAGGTTTGTCACCCTATTTATTGTTCAGACCCACTAACTCCCTGATATACTTATCCGAGGCTTTGAAATAACTAATTTGACTACAATGATGTTTTTAGTGCTCAGGATGCTGGATAAATATTTCAGCAGACAACATGTTGAAATATTTTTCCTATTCTTCCCAGAAAAAAAGGCTTTGACATTTCATGCAAATTTTCTCCTTAACTTTTTCACTGCCACAGGCGATAATAATAGACTTTTGCAAACAGCATAGATCCAGATAAGATGGCTCATATGAGCTGTCTCATCTGGATCTGTGCTGTTTGATATTCAGTCTTTCAACTTTGCATATAAACTTCTTTCCAAGCAATAGTTTGTTTATAAAAACAAAAGCAGATACCAATGTGGTCTGAAATTTGGCACCGAAAGAGTTAAGAGATAATTTCCATGAAATGTCAAAGCTTTTTCTCTGAGAAAAATGAAAATCATTAATTTGTTGTCTTTTTAATCATTCAAATGAAACGTCAAGCTCTATTTTCTGGGATTTTAGTAGGAAACTTATCAAGTATTTGTTGTCTGCTGATATAGCTAGCAGAATACTATAGGTTAAATGCAAATAAGAAAGGTCAGGAAGCAGTTTTAGCTATTTTATAAACATAGTCTAGTTAAGGCGCTTTTTTCAGTCCAAAAGTATTGATATTTTCTTATGTCTCCACGAAAACGTATGTTGTGGTACTCATTAGAACCGCCTTGCTGAGTACTTCTAATGAGTACCCACACCATATGTTTTCGTGAAGAAATAAGAAAAACATGAACCTGATACCCACTCTTATCTAGGCCTATGAAGTCTGCTAAACTGAGCAAAGCTCTGCCATGCAGATAATTCATGTGAAATGTCAAGTCTTATCTTCTCTGAAAAATAATGTAAAAAATTAGATTGTCATCTGTAACACATTTTGCTTAGCTCTTTAAGAGTTAAATGTCAATCATTTGTTTTTTTGTCAAGGTTGGTGAGATTTCTGGTGGCTAATGGAGCAGATGTAAATCTAGTGGATGAATACAGTACAGCCACTCAAGTTTCTAGAAAGACACAGATACACCCTATCACAGGTAAATTTCAGGAACCTCTTGTTTCAAGCATGGTTACGGTAGATGTCCATAAATTTCAAGCACTTCATTTTTGGTCTAATTTTTGTTTTTTTATGCAGTTGTGCTTTAAAATACTTCATGGAATAGCAAATTAAGTATAACTAGCTGTGTTAATTTAGGCTGTTGCCATGGTAAACACTGTTTGTCTGTCATGTCATTTTTGAAAGTGGAAGAATATTTATGTGCCAGAAAGCACATCAGCATGAATTTTATTGGTCATCTTTGATTTTTTTGGTGCCAAGGCATTGCCTCAGCAGAAACTGCATACATCACATGTAGGGGTCATGGGTTCCTGGGGGGCTAATGTCAGTCCAGAAGGAAAAACAAAACACTGACAGTCGTCAGTTTTAGTGGGTACACTCGGTAGATTTTCCACCATTTTTGACAAAGGAGATAACTTTTGTTACTTTCTGTTTGCTTCATCTGCCGCAGCCATTAACTGAAAAGAGGTTTACTCAAAAAGGAAAACCTTTGCTCCCAAGGGGAGCAAAGTTTTTCCTTTTTTAGTAAACCCCTTTTCAGAAGGCAGCAAAGACAATTTTGGCAGTCTTGTCTCGCTTGAAAGTGTATAGAGTCCCTTTAAATAGTTATCTTTTACCCGAGATTCCTAATAGCCTATAGCTCCGAGATCCCTAATAGCCTAGGGCTCCCACCCTGCCCCGGTCTGATCAGGAGCATCACCATCCACTTTCTGAGTAATAAGATGCTGTAGAATTTATCAGCAGACAGCAAAGGCCCCGGATCAGATGTACAGATGCATGGGCATTCACTGTTCTCATTTGACATAGGGACGCTTTTCTCACGATGTGGCATACATGTAATTATCTCATGCTAAAGGAAGATATATTTTTTCTGTGTGTGTTTGTGTTTAGAACAATAACTCATATACTGTATATGGAGAGCAAACTTTTCTTCACAAACTGGGCCCAGTTGTTCAAAGCATCGTTAGCTTAACGAGCTCATTAAGGGTCATTTCGTTAACTGTTTTAGCAGATTCAATATACAATATTCTGATATTTTTTGCTGAAAAAATGTGAGTAGCTTTTGCACTGCAAAAGCTACTCACCTTTTTTCAGCAAAAAATTTCAGTATATTTGTGTATCACTCGATTTAAATTTTAATGAATCGTTAACTAACGACGTCGTTAGCTTTGAACAACCGGGCCCTGGATGACAAAGATCCTGATTGGAATGTGCAGGGTGATCTGAGCCTCTGATGTTTTCATATGATGACTTAGGGACCTTTTTCTCACATTGGAATGTGGTGATGCTTGTTTTTCTCATGCTGAAAGTACTCTTACTACAGTAAGGTACCATTTCCTTTTTTGGTTTTGGCAGTGTGATCAGAAGTGCAAAACAATTAATTTTTTTTGTTCTTGTATCTAAAGATGTCTACCCCAGGACAAAATATTCACAAGTGTTTTGCACTGCTGAATGCAGCCCTGGTTTTTGTTTGAAACTGGCAACAAAAGGGTGCATGCTAGCTGCAAAGATGCAGACTAGCATGTGCATTTGCATGTATGATAAGAATCTTTCCAATTAACATAAACAAATCCTGTAGATTCAACAGCTGTATCATACTGCAGATGCATATGAGTCTTATCGATTTTTTGGCCCTTTAATATGCTATTAGTTAAGTTAATTTTTAGATCTTAAGCATGTTTATTTGTACATAATCCTATATCTTGCTGATGAAGAAAAAGAAATCTTTAAAATGAAATTTTAATAGGTATTGGTATTTGTTCTTTTCATTTCTTTGCTTATTTGATAGATTGTTCCAACTTCTTTGATGCTTAATTAGCACACTGGGTAAAAAATTCAATGTACAACATTTTGAAATATTTTTCTTATTTTTCCCAGGAGACAGGATTTGACATTTCATGCAAATTGTCCCCAATGGAGACAATTTGCATGAAATGAATTCTGTATTCTGGTAAAAATAAGAAAAATATCATCAGTTTGTTGAATTTGTCCAGAGATAGATAAAGGTGAAATAAACAATAATTTATGTTATTATTTCAGCTAACAGAATCTATTTACATAACATTTCGTTACTGTTGTACATATAATTGATAATGAACATTCAGTATATGCCATCAGAAAGCATGCATCTGATGTGCAGAGATGAATGTTCAGTGACTAGAATTAGCAGGTCTCGGTGGCTCAGTTGGATGTGCATTTGACTGGAGATCAGGAGGTTGCAGGGTTGGGCAGCATTCTTTTGTGGACATTGATTATGAAATATTTTCTACTTCATGCTCTTCCTTCAGCTGATTGAAGGGCAGTTGTCAGTTTCTGGCGAAAGAATATGCACAGGTATTGGTTAACGGCTTAGAGAACTAAGTTTGCTAGGAAAAAAGTGTGGTTGGGTAAACTGGCCACGCTCAACATGACATTTATGGGTTGACTGGCCATAAAACCTCAACACAAACAAGACTCGAATAACCAGTTAGATATTTTCATGAAAACATAAGGAAAATATCAACATGTTTTCATTTAAAAGGTGTTATCTATTGCTATAGTAATTGAAGAGTCTCAGTTCTTTCTGTTTGCAGTTCATCATAAGAGAGAGGAAGAGTTCAGTGACAGACTACGACCCAATGCTAACTGTAAAGGTTGCACAGCTCTGCATTATGCTGCCCTTGTCGATGATGAGAAAATTATTAAAACATTACTTGATGCAGGTACTATGTTTGACATGCACAGTCATGTCATTACAGGCGCGGGAGGCTAAATTGCGGTCTTCTGTTTAAGCACAATCTTCTATTTTGGGGTCTTTTCGGACTAGTCCTATGCAATTTAAAGGCGAATTTAAACATATTTTTGTCTCTCTTATCAACAAGGTCTACTCTTAAAGGAAAGAATTTGCTCCTGAGGAGCAAATTCTTTCCTTTAGGAGTGAGCCCCTTTTTCAGAAGGACTAAATTTACATAATGCAAACAGGAAGTCACAAATGTTATCTCCCTTGTAAAATGGCAAAAAATATGGCAGGCATATCCTTTTTTCTTATTGCCTGCTGTCTTTTACTTTCATACTTTCAGATTCTAGCCGCCTGCTTCTAAACTTAATTAATAGATCGCATGCAATATGTTAAAAGTGTCCTAATACTAGATATGTACAACCAAGGCCCAGATCAGTCTACTGTATTTACTTTGGGTATTCAGTCTGACATCTTGACTACTTACCATGCTTGTACTTAAAATTTGTAAGAAGTGTCCATGTGGCCAAGCATTTTGAGGGTTTGATCACAAGACTGTAGCATGTCAGAAGGTTTTTTTTCCCAATACTTAATCTCCTCACCATGAAGGCATTATGAAAATTACAACATTTCTTTTTGTAAACAATGGAAATTTGCTATGAGCAATGGCACCTAAATTTCCATTGTTTACAAAGGGGTCAAAGTTGTCCCTAAACAAGGTTTCAAAAATATGTTTGAGTTACTGCAGTCTTGTACTCAACCCTAGATTTATGCTCCAAATCAGAGCTAGGGCCTTGTAATTTGGTGAGCTTATTGGGGCTGAATAGTAGATTACCTCATAAAAAAAAAAAAAAAATAAATATCAGATTTATTTTGTGAGAATAATGCCTGTTTTCGACCTTAGCATTTTGTAGGGACATGGATGTAGTTGGGGGCTTAGTGTTTTACAACACACATTTCTAGTTTGAAGCTGTGATGTGTGCTTTTGTGTGTCTTATTTACAGGTGCGGACCCAACTATAGAGAATGCTAATGGCCACAAGGCAGAGATGTACACACAGAGTGTTGAAACAAAAAAACTCTTTGCAGAGTATGAGAAAAAGGTACAGAAACATGAAACTCTTTAAGTCTGTGAGATTTTTATCCTCCTGAAGAGGTTTATTATTGCATTATAAACTGTGTAATACAGAAGAACTGTTTTAGGGAATGGATAATTGTTCAGGGGAGGAGGTACCGGTAACTTTGTTAAAAGTGCTTTGTTTCCCTCCCAAAAGGGAGTCTACTCTCAGAGAAAAATATTTGCTCCCTAGAGGAGCTTGCTGCCCTTTTTCAAAGAGAAATAACTTCCCGTATGGCAATTTACTTCCCTAGTACTTGAGTCCTTAAAAAATGAGAGCCTGTCTTAAAAGAAATAAATTGCTCCCAGATGGAGTAAATCATTTCCTTTAAGAGTAGCTCCCAGTGAAAAGGGAGGTAAATATTTTTATCTCAGTAAAGTGAATCATAATTGACTATGATAAACTGTTTGGAAACTTGGTAAACTGTTCTTAACCTATATATTCTGATTGAGCAAACCATGTTGACCCAGATAAAACTACACTGTTAGTCATTCAGACAGCATTTTATAGACAAAATACAAGGTAATCAACCAGGGTTAACTTTTAGAAGAGTATACTAAGGAGTAAGAGTATGTCCCCCCACCCTCCCTATAATCAAATTAGACCAAATTTTGTATATTACATGACATGGACCGGATCTAAGTTGGGATTGCTAGCGTCCATTTTTGCAAATCTACAATAGTTATTGCCCTTGGTTGTCCTGAAGATTTTGTTTCCGATAACAAATTCGTGGAATTTGATCAAATTTTGCATATGCATTGACCGAAACCGCATCTAGGTTAGGATTGTTGCATATCCATTTATGCAAATATACAACAGAGTTATTAGCCCTTGGTTATTGTCAGAATTTCATTTCCACTCAATATCTTGTAAACAAATTGATGTAAACAAATTTTGCATATGCATTGACCTTATCCACATCCAGGTTTGGATTGTTATGCTTCCCTTTTTGTAAATTTACAACAGAGTTATGGCCCTTGGTTGTTGTTAGAATATTGTTTCTGCTCAAAATCCTGTAAACAAATTGATGGATGTTGATAAAAAATTTGGATATGCTTTGACTTTAACCAGATCTAGGTTGGGACTGTTACCCATTCATTTTTGCAAATTTATCACAGAGTTATGGATCTTGATTATTGTCAGAATTTCATTTCTGCTCAGTATCTTGGGAACAAATAGATGGAATCAGACCAAATTTTTCATAAGCGTTGATGTTGGCCAGATCTATGTTGGGATTGCTACTATTCCATTTTTGCAACTTTATAACAGAGTTATGGCCCTTGGTTATTGTCAGAATTTTGTTTCCGCTCAGTATTTTCTGAGTGAGGTGATGGAATTTGATCAAATTGTGCATATGTGTTAACCTCTTCCAGATCTAAGTTGGGATTGTTACATGTCATTTTTTGCTCCATAGCTTGTGAACAAATCTATTGACTTTGGTCAAATTTTGCACCTGCGTTGATTTAAACCAGGTTTATGTTGGGATTGTTACACATCAATTTTCACAAATACACAACACAGGTATTGCCCTTGGCTTTTGTCAGATTTTTATTCCCACTCAATATATTGGGAACAGATGGAATTTGACCAAGTTTTGCATATTCATTGATGTTGACCAGATCTAGGTTCGGATTGTAACGCTTCAATTTTAGCAAATTTCCAACACAGTTATTGTCCTTGGCTGTTGTCAGAATTTGTTTTGACTCAGTATCTTACCTGTAAAGGAAAGTACACTTCATGTAAAACCTGTTCATATGATGTGTTTGATGCAGGGTTATCTAATAAGCACTGCTTATTGACATTATTGTTATTTTAATTAACCTTAATCACTCTCTTGCCAATTTCAGCAGACGACAACTTGATGATATTTTTCTTATTTAATCAAGAAATTAGGCTTTGACATTTATGCAGATTGTCTCCTAAGGAAATTTTTATCAAGCACACAGAGCATTAACTACCCCTGCACCTTTTGTAAATGTCAAATCCTATTTTCTGGCAAACTATTTGTACTCTCTGACTTTAAATAAAATTTGTCTTATGTCTTATGACAGAATTAATGGCTAAAACATTTTTGTCTTGTCTTGACCATATGTGGATTGAACACATTTTTTGTAATTTTGAGTTGCATTAGAATTAAGGGCAAGGTTTAAAATGAGCAAAACTACCAGACTTTAAGCTCCCCATGCCCCTCAACCCCACAAGTGGTTTATACTGCTGTCCATTCCTGTCACACAGAGCATTAACTATCCCTGCACCTTTTGTAAATGTCAAATCCTATTTTCTGCAAAAACATGAAAAAAAAAATATATATATATTTCAGAATGTTGTCCGGTGAAATGTTTACCCAGCTTGCATCTTTTGTAAATGTCAGATCCTATTTTTATAAGAAAAATAATAATATTGTCACTATGTTGTTTGCTGAATTGGCTGAAAGAGTGGTGAAGGTTAGCAGACACTTTATTAATGTTTAAACTGCTGATTTTAATTAACAGCAGGTGACATTTTAAAAAAGAATGTGTTATATTTTACAAAGAAATAGGTTTTAACTTTTGAAATATCAAGCCATTTCAGACAGTTTAGTTAAATGTCATGCCCTGTGTTCTGTGAAAAAAATAAAAACTCCACTCATTTGTTGTGTGCTCATTTCAACTTAAGAGTGTTGAAGTTTAAACATTTTTTTCCCTGAAAAGAGTCTAACATTACTTGTTCAACTTAAGATTGACACAAGTTAAACTTTACTTTTGTCTAAAAAAAAGATTACATGAACATTATTCTCTGGCCAGAACACGTCATTACAACAGATATAATGATGATCTAGGCCAAATTGTTCAAAACTAAAAATGTCTTTAGTTAACGGATTGTTAAAACTTTGATAATCAAATATGGCATAAATGCTAGTGTATTTGCTGAAAAAATATGAGTAGCTTTTGCATTTGCAAAAGCTACTCACATTTTTTTCAGCAAAAATACCTGTGAATTAGATATAACAGCAAACATTTTGACCACTAATGAGCTCATTAAGCTAACGATGCTTTGAACAACTGGGCCCAGGTGTCTTAGATCTCTTTCAACAGTATTTAAGTAGTATTAAGGGGTGATATTGAAAGGCTCTCTGCTATGAAGACCCCTACAGTCATCTGCTAGTGGGATTCAAGCCTGGGACATCATGATCCGAAATTAGGAGCATTAACTGATGGGCCACATGGACATTTCTATTGATACAACCTTTACAACAGGCAACCTTTACATAGCTGCACATACTGACTAGCACATGATGCAAAAGGATACAATTTGCTGTGCTGTAAATTCACTACTGAATGATATTAAAGCTCTTACCAAAGCAGATATATTAATTTGTGCGTAAAGTAAAGGCAGCTGGTGATAAACGCTAAAAAAAAAATACTACCAGAAAACCCATCACCTTATCTTAAATAAAAATCAAGATAATTCAAAAGAATCCATCATCAAGCCCAAGGTCCAGTGCCATGAAATTTCAAAAAAAAAGAAAAAAAAAAAAAGAAGAAAGAAAAAAAAACAACAAAAAGAAAACATATCAAAAGGAGATGTTTGTTCTTCCTAGCATAGCTCTAGATAAGAGGGGTATCCGGTAAATATTTTTTTTATTTCTACAGATAAATATATGTATGTTGTGGGTATTCATTAGACAAGCCACAGCAAGGCACTTCTAATAAATGCCTGAATGCCACAACATACGTTTTCATTGAGAAATAAGGAAAATATCAATACGTTTTAGTGGAAAATTGTGCCTTATTAAGAGCTACAGTCGACTCTCGTTATCTCAAATTCCAAGGGACTCTCTGAAATACTTCGAGATATCCGTACCTTTACATATCAGATTTGCAGAATTGAGGAAAAAATAATTCGAACAACCACATTTAACAAATGTATGTGTAATTGGGCTCTTGAAGTTAGAGATATATTGAAAATATTGTGGAAAAGAGGAGAAATTGCTCTTTAGGAGCAATTTCTCCTCTTTTCCACAATATTTTTTTACCTGTTGTTAGATTTTCATGTTAAGGCAAGGACCAGATTTTCACTTCAAGATAAGTGGTTATTCGAGATAAGTGAGGTCGAGATAATGAGAGTCAGCTGTATAACCTGAAGTGTGAATTTGGCTGTATAACACTCAAGTTAGCAACTGAAAATCCACAAACCCAGGTGGATATCTTCAGATCACAGGAAAGAAAATATGCAAAATTTCAATAGAATCCAGTGAAAGATGTTAAGAGGAGATGAGGACACAATGTACACTGATTGAAATATTTATGTCAAACAGGCCATAAGTGTGTCAGAAATATAGCCAAATGAAAAATTCAAAACCGGGTGCACATCTTTATATCATAGGAAGAAAGTCTGAAAATTTCAAATCTGATTAATATGGAGTTGTGGGAAGTGATGAGTGATGTCTGCAGTGAAAATGTGAATGAAGTTAACCAGAAAAGGGCAGAGCCATGAAGCACAACCTTATCATGGAAGCAAAAGAGGAAGAGATGAGGAACAAGCAATGACAAAACAAAAAAAGCACAATTGCAATATAGGGATCAAACATGGTTTTTCATGCATTAACATTCGCCAGGTCCCATGGGAGGTGTTGAAAACCGAGGCCGGAGGCCGCGGTTTTCAACACCTCCCAAAGGACCTGGTGAATGTTAATGCATTTAAAAACCATGTTCGATCGCTATTACTGCATAAAAACTGAAAACATTTGCTACATTTCGTGTTATTTTTTGCACTATTTTGTTTCGCCTTTTCACCGATGTCTCACGAACATGGTTTCCACGGACTATGCTCATTCTAGGACCAGGCAGTTCAAATCTCCTAATGACAGCAAATCTGTCGCCCCGTACAATCATATTGAAAGTTGTGTAGCCATGCATTAACAGCGTGTGAATTACCTTGTTATTACATGGCTTTTCGCTGGTAAATGCACGGCTGTTAATAACATGTGGCACTGCTTTTTATGCAATAATTACCTATATACGAACAGAGAAGAACTGCAACAGAAAAGTGATTTTGGAAAGGTCAGCAAAAAAATTACTGGTGGTGTGGGCTTTTGATGCAGTTTGAATAAAACTTCTGATACAGTTTGAATAACTTTTCCAACATGATACATTACTTGTTTCTCCACTGATTAATACCTATTATTGCAAGTATTAACATAGCTCCAGATAAGGCACTTTTTCAACAGAAAACTTGATATTTTCCTTATTTCTCCATGAGAACATATGTTGTGGTCCTCATTAGAAGCCCACAATGTATGATTTTTGGAGAAACAAGAAAAATAATACCTGGATAACACTCTTATCTAGAACTATGATTGATAACAGGTCTGTTGCTATGACAATGACTATTCACTCTGATAAGCCAATTGCAAACTTTGAACCCTCAAAATTATAGTGCTGTGTTAGACATGACAGGGACATGTTGGTAATGCCATTCTGTCCATTCCCAGCCTTGCTTTATGCTGGATGCCAACATACAGAAAGCAGCTGGACCCAGTTGTTCAAAACTTAACAAAGTTGTTAGCTAATATGATGTTAAAATTTCTGTTTTGAAATATGGCAAATACATTGATATTTTTTGCTGCAAAAATGTGAGTAGCTTTTGCATTGAAAAAGCTACTCACATTTTTGTAGCAAAAATATCAATGTAGTTGAAAATACCTTAACTTCAACTGTTAACAAGTTTATCATTAACTGGACCCTGGTGTCACTTTGTAAGACATTGGTATGAGGTCTCCTTGGGTCCAGTGACATCTCACTTGCAGTTTTAGGATACTTGCCCTTAAAGTGTTAAGCAAATTTGTGCCAGACATTCTAAACTAGATTTTTTTATTTTTCAGAGAAGATAAGACTTGACAATTCATGTGAATCATCTACTAGGCAGGCAATTCACATGCACTGTGAAGCCTTATTGTCCTTGAAAAATAACTTTGGAGTGTCATTTCCTGCAGTTATTGTTAGTGCTATAGAGGTTAATTTGTGAACATGTGTTTTGTAATCTCATAAACATTGTCCTTGCTGGGATGTAGCTAATGAGATACCAGAACATATGTCTTAGAGAAGTATGACAAATATTTAGGTGACTAGAAACATCTACAAGGGAGCTAACTCTGACTGGAAAGTACATGTATTTGCTTCTCTTCTAAAAGGTGGACAACTCTTAAAGGAAAGAATATTTTTTTTCCTTCAGGAGTAGTCCCTTAGAGAAGTTATCTATACTAAGGGAAGCAAATTCTCCTCTATCTGAGTGGGATCTCTTAGAAAATATTGGCAAGAATTTCAGTTGAAAGTGTACTTTCCTCGAAGTGAAACCATTCAATTAAAGCTATATAATTTTCTAAATAACAATATTTCTTCAGAACGAGGAACACAAGATCTCTGAGTGTGTAAATTTTATCATTCAGAGGGAGTTGTTCGTAGCTGTATGTATATTTAACCTTAACCCTTAAAATGCCAAGAAAACCTGCATCTGAAAATGTTGTCTGTTTATGTCGTCTGCTGAATATTCTTGCAAACTTTTCAAAACTATTTTTGCACACAGGAAAACAGTGTGGATCCAGGTCAGACTGCTCCTAGAGGAGCAGTCTGATTTGGGTCCACACTGTTTTTAAAAATGACATTTAAAATCACAAGCAGATGATAAAGCAGATGACAGTTGTTGTGATTGGCAGTTTAAGGGTTAAGTGGGACTGGATGCACCTGATAGATTTTCTGCCAGGGGAGTTAACTTTTGTGACTTTCTATTTGCATACCTGCACCGTAATTTGCAAATTCTTTCCTTTTAAAGGAGACCTTTTTCACAAGGAAACAAAAGCAATTTAGAAAAAGTTATCTCCCCTGAAAGTGTATCAGTTTCCATCAAGATGGCCACTGTCAGTGAGAGAAACATTAATCATAAATTTATCTATCAATTAGAACAGGATATTTGCCATTACATAGCACTTCCTGGTATACAAAGACCAACTCCAATCTTCACAGTCAGAGTCTGGCCAGTGTCCTCTCTTTCTTCTTGGTTAATTCAATATTTGGACCTAGAATTAATAATTTGTGTAGACAGTAGCAGGTAAAAGACCTGACTAGCTTGTACAAATGTATAACTTGCAAACAAACAGCCTAGCTAGCACATGCTTGTGGAAACAAAACCTTTGATGAACTTGTGCAGATGCAGAACTGGAAGATCAAATCTTGACAAACAGATCCCCAACCCTCTCTGACCAGCTTGTGCAGTGTCATACCTGGCTTTCAAAATCTTTGGCCAGCTTGTGCAGATATCATTTTGTGTCCATAGTCTGTGCCTTCATCTTCGAAACTTTTGTTTTAACTATTTTCTTTGTACACTGGGCTAATTTGAATCAAACTTCATGTGAACTTTTGCCATTTTCTGCGTGATGGGGGAATGAAAGTTTGTTCAGATCGTCCAAGTCTCTGTCAACAACCATACCCTTATATATCGTGAAATTATTGAAAAATCTTTTTCTAGAACCAAGAATGATTTGAGGCTAAATCTTAGTATAGAGCATCCTCCAAATTTGTTCAAATGATGATCATAATTTGACCTTTGACTTTTATGGCAAGGTCAAATTTGCTTTCCTGTACATTAATATGAGGCAACTGTTTGAAAGCTGTTTTCTGAAACTACATATTTTAAAGACTAATGAAAAAAAAAAACTGGCAGTTTTTGATCCAAATAAGTTAAAATATAAATGCAGTTACTGAGGAAAGGCCAAAATCACAGAAAGAAAAGAAGAGATTAGGAACAAACAATAACAAGACAAAATAGCACAGTTGCAATCACCAGTATTAAAAAAACAACAACAAAAAAACAAAAACAACAAAAAAAACAAAACAATTAACTGCGACAGAGAAACTACCTTGTAATGGTTAGCAGGAACAACTTGGAGGTGGGGCTTAAACCAGTTTTGCTTGATCAAAACTGTACCCTTCACTCCTGAAGCAACTCCAGACATTTACACAAGAATACAAAAAAAAAAAAAAAAAAAAAAAAAAAAAAAGAAAAACAGAAAAAGAACAAATGCAAAGAAAACAGAAAGCAGAGTGGGCAGTCATCAAAGAAGTTGACCACAATTGTAGCATGACAAGAAAATATGATACATGCAAACCTGGAGATCTGGTGTGAGATCTGCCATGCATGCAGCAAGCCAGCTACCTGGAAGGTGGCCCACTGATGTAGATGTTGCCCTTGTACCTGCATGTTAATCAAAAAATCTATGATGATGATGATGATGATGAAAATGAAACAGAAAGCTGATTGGGCAGCCATACAGCAGGTGACCACAAAACTATATTTTCAGAAATTAGGATGCATGTCAGAATATCCATTGTGGAATGGACAGCAGTATAAACCACTTGTGGGGTGGAGGGGCATGGGGAGCTCAAAGTCTAGTAGTTTTGCTTATTTTAAACCTTGCCCTTAATTCTAATGCGACTCAAAATTACAAAAAATGTGTTCAATCCACGTATGGTCAAGACAAGATAAAAATGTTTTAGCCATTAATTCTGTCATAAGACATTAGACAAATTTTATTTAAAAGTCGGAGAGTACAAATAGTATAACATTAGCAATGTATAGCTATTTACCGACCTTTAGTTGTAAAATACCTGCTGGACTTAAATTGCTGTAAACAGTTTGAAATATTGTTCAAGAAAATAGTTCTTGAGATTTAATGCAGAATGTCTCCTTAGGTAGTTTGCATGAAATGTCAAACCCTCTTTTGTGAACATATCATTTATGTGCTGTCTGTTGATTTTGACTGGAGAATGATGAAGTTAAACACTTAGCACAGTCTTGGCAAATTCAAATTAATAGTGATTTTCTTATTTTTGACATTTCATGCAGATTTTCTCCTTAGGAGACAATCTGCATGAAGTGCCAAAGTCTGTTTTCTCGGGAAAATAAGAAAAGAATTTCAAAATATTGTCTGCTGAAATTCTTTACCAAGTAAAATAGCCTTGCTGAAAGTTTAGGACAAGTATAGTTAGGGGTTAAAGTGTCTGAATATTTAGGTTAAATTTGGTATGTTACAGTTTATTGAGAAGCAAGAAAAACTAGCAGCTGAAGAAAGAAGGAAGTTTCCACTAGAACAAAGGCTCAAACAGTATATAATTGGACAAGAGGGAGCTATAAATACTGTGGCTGCAGGTAACATAGCTACTGATAAGGCACTTTTTAACCAAAAAGTGTTGATAATTTTCTTATTGGACGGGTTTTGAAAAAATCTGTCCTTTAAAATAGCGATGTCCGCGCGGAAGTTGGGGGTTGTCCGAGGTTTACCTTTTGGTCAACCTTTTTTCAAAGTTATATGTTACCTTTATTCTCTGATGGATTGCATTCATATTTGGTAGGGATGAAGAGGAGGACCAGTACATGTTTCAATGCAAGAGAGACAACTCTTACTTTCTTCATTATTTAAAAAACAGATCCATAATACCGTTACACATTTTTCTTGTTTATTCATGAAATCATGTTGTGGGTATTCATTAGAAGTGCCTCGCTGAGGCACTTCTAATAAGTGCACACAACATGTTTTACATAATAAGCGCACACAACATATTATCCTGATATCCACTCTTATCTGGAGCTTTGAGGTAATCTTATCAAGTGATGCCATTTGTCTGTCAGTTGACTTCATGTTTGTTTTAATGCCATGCTGGCTTTAATGCTCTGCGTGCTGGGTAAAAATTTCAGCAGACAATATTTTGAAAATTTTTTTTTTTTTCAGAAAATAAGCTTTGACATTTCATGCAAATTGTCTCCAGTGCCTCTTTTCTGGTAAAAATATTGTCAATTTGTTGTCTGCTGATTTAGAGATAAACAATTAGCCATGACATAGGGACCACATTTTTGAACATGGTTCACAGTTATCATCATTGGCAGTGATATAATTTACCATTTTGACAGATTTCTGTGTAAGGTACCTTTCTTAGATACTTGCTATGAGATTCATTCAGTAATGCAGTAATTACTATATTTCTTAAGGGGGTGGGGGGGAGCTGGGCTTGAAAACCCTGATGATATGCCTGCCATGTTTAACAAGGTATGCAACCTTTGTAACTTCCTGTTTGCTTTCCTGCACACCAAGTCCCTTCTGAAAGGGGTCTGCTCTAAAAGAAAAGAATTTGCTCCACAAGGAGCAAATTCTTTCTTTTTAGAGTAGACCCCTTTTTTTCAGAAAGGAGGCAAAAACAATTTTAACAGAGTTGCCTGCCCCTTGTATCAGCTCCCCTTAAGTCAACTGAGAAAATTTAGATAATCTGACTTTAGGAGTAATCATCATTTATACTGACCCTATCATCCTTTTACCCATCTGCCGTAGTTTACCATAAGAAATTTTGGACAAACAGGCCTGAGCACAAAGTATAATCTCCAATCAGATGCTGCAGAAATTCTTTCCTTTAAGAATAGATCCCTTTTTGAGAAGGGAGGCAAAAACAAGTTTTCACAAGTTGCTTCCCCTGAAATTATGCATTCCCCTTAACTATTCCAGTATGATCTCTGTTTTAGCATGTAGTCTTTATTGTGACTAAATGAAAGAGATAAATTATTATGAATTTTTGAATATACTTTCAGCTATCAGAAGAAAAGAAAATGGCTGGTATGATGAAGATCATCCTCTAGTCTTTCTTTTTCTGGGATCATCAGGCATAGGTGAGTGTCAACGTCTAAGGGACAAATAAATGGACAAATAATGTGTTTTAACTCTTAACCCATAAAGTACCAAGCAAAATTGTAGCTGACAATATTCTGTTTTCTTTTTTCTTTTTAGAGAAGATAAGGCTTGACATTAGACGTGACATTACGAAAACATGCCCATTCAAATACACAATGTATATAGAAAATTTCACCTCCAAAAACTGAAAAATTTCAGATAAAAACTCTGATATTTTTCATATTTCTGCTCAAAACATTGATTGTGAGTACTCATTAGAACTGCCTTGGCAAGGCAGTTCTGAGTACCCACAATCTATGTTTTTGAGCAGAAACAAGAAAAATAATGTATACTCCAGTAAACCCCAGTTTTACTATGTAAAAGTGGGGTTTAAGGGGGTCAAAATTATATAGGCATGTTTTCCTGATGAATTGTCAGCTATCTAGTCATAATCCAAAAGTAGTCACTGCAATCTACATAGAGACCTGGGCCCAGTTGTTCAAAACTAACGATGTCATTAGTAAACGATTCGTTAAAATTTACATCGAGTGATACGCAAATATGCTGAAATTTTTTGCTGAAAAAATGTGAGTAGCTTTTGCACTGCAAAAGCTACTCACATTTTTTCAGCAAAAAATATCAGAATATTGTATATTGAATCTGCTAAAACAGTTAACGAAATGACCCTTAACAATCTTGTTAAGCTAACGACGCTTTGAACAACTGAGCCCTGATATATATCTATCTAAAATTATGGACAGAGCGTATCATCTGTATTGTTTAGCTTCAGCTGAAGAGCTTTGATGTTTGGGCACATGTAGTGAATATAGTCCATCATATATAATAAGTAGGCTACTGTAATGTATATATTTATGTTTGAAATATGTGATGAAAAAAAATTTGTCCAGTGTTTATTTCTTGTACTCTGTAGTCTAGACTGGCTAAATTTAATATATCAGTTGCATACCAAATGTACTGGTACCTGTGTCTGTCAAAACTCATGGGTGGGGCATGTTGCTTGTACTGTTTTGCTTTGGCTAAATATATTTGATTTTTGGTACATCTAGTGAATATGGTGCATCATGTATAATAAATAAATCACTGTGCTCTTGATCTCTGATCTATATTATATGAAAGAGAAGTTTTGTCTGGTGCATATTTCCCTGTACTGTATTGGTAGATCTAGCAAAATAATGTAGCCCCTATCAAAAGTAGCTGAATGTAATATACATATTGGCCTTTGACCTACTTTACAGAAGACATGCCACCACCACCACCAACAAAACAATTTGCCCATAGCATATTTCCCTGTACCGTATGGCATATGCTAACCAAATTTTTGTGAATGAGTAATCTAGTGTAAAGGATAAGTCAGTGTGACCTATATATTGACCCTTGACCTACATTACAGCAAAATTTTGTTTAAGGCAAACTCCTATACTGTAAGGCTTATGCTGACAAAATTTGGATGCATGCTTATTCTAGTATAGGACTATGAATTGCCCAGTAACTTTTCAAAGTCTGTTTGACACTGGACAGACAAATTATTAAAATGTTCTTGAAATTCATAGAATTTTGCCAGACTGAACAAAATTTTGTATGACATATTCAGCTGCCCTACAGATTTGTTTTTGACTGCCAGTACCATAATATTCTGCCTTCTTTTAATCTCTAGGTAAAACAGAATTAGCGAAACAAGTTGCCAGATACCTTCACAAGGATTTGAAAAAGGTAAGGCAGTGAATACAAATGTTTTATACATGTTTGCTCATTGCAACACTGATATTAAGCTTTAACCTGCTGGACTTATATAGCAGCAGAAGACAATTTAACCCTTTCATTCCTGAAAACCGGATACCTTTTGCAAACAGTGTAGATCCAGTTTATTAACAAAGTTGTTAATACATGTACTTAGTGTGCTTGGTAAACAGTTCATCAGACAACATATTGAAATATTTTTTTCTTATTTTACCAGAAAATTGGCTTTGACATTTTGTATAGATTAGGAGAAAATCTGCATGAAATATCAAACCCTATTTTCTGGAAAATATAAGGAAGACTGTTACCAATTTGTCGTCTCAGAATCAACCCAGAGAGTGGTAAAATTTAAATTGATGTCATTTAAATATTAAAATAAATGAAAAAAAAACAATTCTGATACTATTTTTTTATGAAAAATTAAGTGTAAAGGATAGTCATATTTTCTAGTCATAAAAAGATATCAGTATGTTTAGATTATTTTTTGTTACAATACTAATGAAAACATTGACTTAATGATTTGTTAAGCTGTTGATGCTTTGAACAGCCTGGCTGTGGCTGATACTCTTAATTTGAAAACTAATGGGTTTTTTTATTATTTGAATTGAAAGCGTATTGTAAGTTACGGACAAAATATCTTTTTTTTTGTTGAATAATTGTACTTTTATTTTCCAGGGGTTTATCCGGATTGATATGTCAGAATATCAGGAAAAACATGAGGTATGTAATTTATAATCCAACATCTGAAAGAAAGATGACTTTGTATGCTTGAAGATTTTGCCTTTAAAAAATAGTGCCCCAGAAAACTTAGACACTTAACCCTAGTCCTGCTGAACCTGTATATACCCTGCCTTTGCAAACAGTATAGATCCAGATCAGTTGGCTTCTGAAGAAGCCAACTGATCTGGATCTGCACTATTTGCCATCAAGTATGTGAATTTATATCAACAAATTGGATTAAGTTATGTGATTGGCTGACAACTAGAAATGGGCATGGCATCTTAATCTGTTCAACATGGCAAGGGTTAAACAATTTTTATTAATGTGTGTGTTCATTGCTCTCAAGGGTCATTCCATTTAGAATTATCTGTCTTTACTACAACTGATGTTAGCATCATGTGGTAGATGTAAAATATCTCATGGTACTTCAGTAGTGTTGTTTTATGTTTTGTAGTCCTTTATGATCATTGAAACTTTTCGGGATTTTTGGAATATTTATATGAGGGTCACTGATGAGGACTAATTGGCCCAAAGTAGCTAATTTGGCCCAGAAAACTTAGACACTTCAGCAATTGTCATTTTGTGTGTGTTCTTTGCTCTCAATGGTCTTCCATTTTAGAATCTTGCTATCTTCACTACAGCTGGCATTAGTGCTGTCTTGCAGCTATAAACCATCCCCCAATACTTCACTGTAGTGTCATGTATATTTTCTGATCCTTTGTGATCAGTGAACCCTTTCCAGGATTTTGAAAAATTGTATGAGGGTTACTGATAAGAACGAATTGGCAGAAACTCACTAATCTAGCTCAGCACCAGCAGTTTTAATTGTTTTATGTGTGTGTTAATTGCCTTCAATCCTTTTAGAATATTCTAAGAAAGAATTTGCTCAGTCAGGAAAGAATTTGTTGTCTGACTAAGCAATGTCTTTCCTTTTCATATAGCACCCGGTGAGAAGGCAAATTCGGCAGGCCTCGGTGGCTCAGTTGGATGCGCGTCCGACTGGGGACCAGGAGGTCACGAGTTTGACCCCAGCCAAGGTCTGCAACATTCTTTCGTGGAGATTGATCGGATATTTTTTCTACAGTCATTCTCTCCCTTCCACTGATTCAAGAAGGGCAGTTGTCAGTTTCTGGCGAAAGAATGTGCACAATACTGATTAACCGCTTAGAGGACTAAGCCTGCCCAGTAAACGTGTGGTTAGGTAAACTGACCGCGCTCAACATGACCCCATTGGTTTGACTGGGCAGTAAAACTTCAACACAAACAAACAAGAAGGCAAATTCATGAACTTTTGTGTCTGAGTGACATCCCTTAGATTTGTATCCATTACTCTAAAACTGTTTTTGTCTTTATTCTCTTAGGTAGCTAAGTTTATTGGCTCACCACCAGGTTATATTGGCCATGATGAAGGAGGACAACTCACGAAGAAGCTGACAGAGTTTCCTAAAGCTGTAGTTCTCTTTGATGAGGTGGATAAAGCACATACAGATGTTCTCACAATAATGTTACAGCTGTTCGATGAGGTAAATGATCCCTTCAACCATTAAAGTGCTAATCACAGTTGCAGCAGACAACATTTGTAAATTAATTATTTTTATTTTCCAGAGAAAATAAGGCTAGGCATTTCACATGAATCATCTTCCTAGCTTACACTTACTGCCATCTTTCATTTTCCACTCCAACAAACAATTTGGATTCCCTGCATGGCTCTGATGAAAGAATGTGCACAATACTGGTAAACTGCTTAAAAGACAAAGCCTGCCCAGTAAAAGTGTGGTTAGGTAAATTGACCACACTTGACATGACCCCATTGGGTTGACTAGGCCGTCAAACCTCAACACAAACAAAAACCCTCTGTGGTCCTTGCAGACACCTCAGGTCATATATGTAAGCCTGTCACTGTTCACAGCATGGGTTTACAGAGAGAGGTAGGATCAACTAATACAGAGAGTATTGTGGCATAGGTGTCTAATGTCCAGAACACCTTTGTGCAACTCCTGTGCAAAACATAAAGCTAAGTTTGTGAATATTACAGGCTTTCCACTTTCCAGTTAATGGACATTTATACTTAATTGCTCCATATCCACTGCTTTTGGCTTCCGGGTCCAGGGCAAACACTGGCTATTTGGTGGCAAATACGAACTATCCAACAAAATTCACTGGTATTTTTTATGCATGGTGGTGATTTTTTTCTGGGCAAATTCAGCAGACAAGATTCGTTTTTTCTTATTTATTACAGAAAAATAGGCTTTGACATTTCATGCAAATTGTCTCAGATATTATGGGAAAAATAAGAAAACTACATGTATTTCAAAATGTTGTCTGTGGAAATTTTACTCAGCATGCTATGTGTAAGGTGCCTGGATTGATATAAGCAAATTGCATTTTGAAAAGTTTTTTTCCTTGGCTAAATAAAAAAGAAGTTATTACCTTATCTTCCTTAAGACAGGCCTGAGTAAATAGAATAGACCCAGATCAGATGCTGCAGTACATGGTAACTTATCAGGGTCCACTATGCCATTCACCCAGCAGTTTTAGACACGTTAGTAGGTTTTAGATCAGATGCTCAGAACATGAAGTCTTGTCAAGGTCCACACTGCCAATGATTCAACAGGTCTAACCCATTGTAGTCTGAATGAACTCCCCCACACTATATATTGGAAGATTCTCATTTCTAGTTTAGGTATGTCAGGCTATGTGATCTAGTTATTCTCAGAGAAAAATGGTTGAACTGTTTGCAAGTAGTGGAGACCCTGATCAGATACCTCATTCTGTAGTGTCTGCACTGTTTGCCAGATACCCTTTTAGGGGTCTCCAGACTACAATGGGTTAAGATACATCAGCTGGCAGAGAGATACTTGTTTGAATTTTAAGAAAAGTATGTAGAGAAGTTAAGGTATCCTAATTTCTAGAGTAAATACAGTGTTTCTTGTGACGTATTTCTAGGGACGACTGACAGATGGAAAGGGAAAGACAATAGACTGTAAAGATGCCATATTTATTATGACCTCTAATCTAGCAAGCGAAGAAATAGCAGATCATGGGTTACAGCTTCGTCAAGAAGCAGAAGAAGTTTCAAAGAAAAGAAAATCTGGATCCTTAGGTACTTTATATTCTGGAGAGTCAGATATGAGAAATATACAGATGAATATTTTTCTTATATCTCCATGTAAACATATGTTGTGGGTGCTCATTAGAAGTGCCTCATTGAGGCACTTCTAATGAGTACCCACAACATATGTTTTGGAGAGAAATAAGGAAAATGCCATTACAGTCAAACCTGTTGTAAAGTCCACCTATATTAAGCAATCACCTGCCTTTAAAGGCCACTATTTCAGATCCCATTAAAGGCAAAGAAGTGGAAATTTACCTGTATTAAGAAAGCACCTGTCTTAAGCAACCAGTTTTTGGCTTTCCCATAGGTGCTTGCTTAACACAGGTTTGACTGTACTTTTTGGTTGAAAAAGTGCCCTAGCTAGGAGCTATGATTATACCATTTGAACTGGGACTTAGAAAAATCTACCTTATGGTATATCAACAGTGTCGGAGGAAAATAGATCTCTGTGGCTTATGCCATATGAAAGCAGAAAAGGCACTGATATAGGAGTAATGATAACTGATTTTTAAAATATTTGAAATTTCTTAGCTCTAAAAGCTGGGCCAAAAACTAGAATTCAAGAGAAAGAAAATATTGTTTAAATCATTAAAATCAATTTTCAAATAAAAAAGTTATTTTAGAATTAGTGGTCATCATATTTGTTTCTGTCAATCTGCTGATCTATCTGCTCTGCAAGTGTATTTGGGTCAATACACATCCTTGCGTGTCCGCCATTTTTTCCTATACTTGCTGTATATTCAACAACTAACAGTACCATTATAGATAGTTTTTGCGCATAAATGCACTAACTTCTATGTTACTAAATTTACATTGCATATGTTGGGAATGCCCTGGAGAACACGCTGGTGTTGATGCATTTTGGTACAAATCATCCGTTACAAAGAAATATGAAGCCAAAGTTGACCAATCTTCAAGGGCAATTTTGATCATGTGACCTGGCATGCATATCCGAAACTTTATAATGACCTCATTTCTATATTTATCCTCTTTCATTTCCATAAAAAATAATGGCACTAGTTGATTGGTTGATTTTTCATGAGTATGTAAATAAGGGCACCCTCTGAAGGTCAGCCCAAACCAACTGTCATGGTGGTGCGCTCGCAAGCAAATTTGCTAATATCAAATTGATTTTTTAAATTCTATCTTGCAGTTCTGATTAAATTTACACCAGATATAATCAGTTCAATTATTATGTTTTTAAAGTTTAATAACCAAAATTTAAATTTATTTGCCAGTTGAATACAATATGCTATTTTCTTGAGCATGGTTTGTGTGTGACAGATAGGAAATGCAATTCTATTGATATTGTTAATAGGAGTCTAGCTAGGTAGTCTGATCAGCCTGCTCATCCTTATATGACCAGAGCCAATGGTGTTCATTAATACAGATAGCTCTGTTCAAGATGCTGCTTTTCAACCAAAAAGAAGAGATATTTTCCTTGCTTCTTCACAAAAATCAATATATTTGTTGTGTCTGCTTTTGCCAGCAGAAGCAGTAAAAAGGTTTGATTTTCTGTCTGTCTGTCTGTCTGTCTGTTGGTCATCCTTTGCATCAACCCTAGCATTTAGGTTCAGTTTTGATTAACTATAAGACTTAAATATGAGTGCAATATCATTCTGTTACCATAACGTATAGTTCACAATGTTTTCATCATGACCTATATTTCACAACCTTTGTGACCATTACCTATATTTCATAATCTTTTTTACCATGACCTATATTTTACAATCTTTGTGATAATGACCTATATTTCACATTCTTTGTGACCATGACCTAGCTTTTGCAGTAACTATAGATGTGTAAATATGTATATTAGTGCATAACTGGTCCGAACCTTTTAAACTTGTGGTTTTATGCTTGCTTTGTAATCACAAGGTCGTAGGTTTGATCCCCAGTCAGGGTACGCAACATGGTTTTTATTTACAAAGTTTCTGCTCTCACAACAGTGATGCCTGGTGCCAAGATGATTATTGTTAGTATCTAAGAGTGAAGGAATGGCTGAGGAGTCAAAAAGATCCCTGGAAATTATGATAATTTAATTTCTAAATTTTTGATATATATGTTTCATAGTAGGATGGAGGAATGTAGTAGAATGGCCAACAGATGTGCAAATACAGTCTAATATGAAAACTCTTTCGGTGCCATATTTCAGACGACATTTGTCGTCTGCTTTTTTATTTTAACAAACCATCGCTTGGAAAGATATTTATATATAAGTTTAAAGACTGAATGTCAAACAGCGTAGATCCAGATGAGACGGCTCATTGAACCGTCTCATCTGGATCTATGCTGTTTGCAAAAGCCTATTATTATCGCCTGTGGCAGTGAAAGAGTTAAGGGTTATGTCTTTTGATCCACACAGTTGGATCAGGCCCTTTACATTTACAAGTTGGTGGATATAATAGAATACAGTCAAACCTGTCTTGCTGCTTGGCATGCTGTGTAAAAATTTCAGCAGGTGATATTTTGAAATGTTATTCTTTTTACCCAGACAATAGGATTTGATATTTCATGCAAACTTTGCATGCCATATCAAAGGCTATTTTCTGTGAAAAATAAGAAAAATATTATTGATTTGTCAGTTTCTGAATTTGCCCTTAGCATACTAAATGGCAGATATCCACATCAGTTAAGCACCTCTTTTAAGCAAAAAACATGTCTTAAGAGGCCAAATATTCTATAAGCCAAAGAGGCAGTCTCAGTATAAGTCAACCTCTATTAAGCAAACACTTAAGGAAGCAATTTTAGCCCCTTCCTTAGGTGCTTGCTTAAGACAGGTTTGACTTATTTTGATGTTATGGGCCTGATCAGACTTTGTAGGTTTACAGACTGATATGCTCTTTCATTGTGTCAATGACACCTTTTCATGTACATATGTATAATAACTGTTTCATTTATTTACAGATGACCTGGAAAATGAGGAAACTGTTATGGTTTCCAGAAAGTTCAATGACTTTGTTGTTAGACCAATATTAAAGGTACATTTTTTCAATGCCTTGCTTGGTAGGCATAAATTTTTAGCAGATTTTTCAATGCCTTGCTTGGTAAGCATAAATTTTTAGCAGACAATATTTTTAGATGTTTTGTTTTTATTTGTCTAAGAAAATATGTCTCGACATTTCATGCAGATTATTTCCTACTATTTGTATGATGGATCAGATGCTGCTTTTTTAGTGAAATGTGCAGAAAATAGCTCTTTATTCTTTTATGTGTTGTTTGTTTTTCCAAGGGTATCCATTTCAGATTTTGACATTTCATGTAAACTATCTTGATAGGAGACCATTTGCATGAAATGTGAAATGAGATTTTCTGGAGCAAGTAAAAAATTATCGCCAATTTGTCATTTTCTGAATTTGCTCAGAGAGTGCTAACACTTAACCTGCTGGATAAAATTTTCAGCAGATGATATTTTGAAATATCTTTTCTTATTTTTCCCAGAAAATAGACTTTTAGATTTCATGCAGATTGTCTTCTTAAGAGACAATTTGCATATCAAAGTCTATTTTCTAGGCAAAATAAGAAAAAAATGTCAAAGTCTATTTTCTAGGCAAAATAAGAAAAATGTTATCAGTTTGTCATTTGCTGAATCTATCCAGAGAGTAGTAAAGGTTAAAGGTTAACGCTACATGAGACTAATTAAAAGTGATGTATGGAGTATATATCATATCTCTAGATAAAGCACTTTTCTCAACTGACAAATACTGAATTTTTTTTTTTTATTTCTCCACAAAAAAATTACGCTTTGGGTACTCATTAGAAGTGCCTCATATATGTTTACATGGAGAAATAGAAAGATATTATCATAATCCTTGTCCTGCTGAACCCGGATATACCTTTGCAAACAGTGTAGATCCAGATCAGTTGGCTTCTGAAGAAGCCAACTGATCTGGATCTACACTGTTTGCCATTCAGTATTTGAATTTATATCTACAATCTGGATCAAGCAATCTGATTGGCTGAAAGTTTGAATAGGGTGTGGCATCTTAATATATTCAGCAGGACAGGGGTTAATACTCTTATCTGGAGCTATGGTATTGGCCAAAAGCAAAGGCACAGATTATCTAGGCCCAGTTGTTCAAAGCATCGTTAGCTTAATGAGCTCATTAATGACAAACTTGTTAACTGTTGTAGCTGACCTATTTTCAAATGCATTGATATTCTTGCCACAAAATGTGAGTAGCTTTTGCAATGCAAACACAACTGATATTCTTATAGCAAAAATATCAATGTACTTGCCATATTTCAAGATAGAAATTTTAACATCACGTTAGCTAACAACTTTTTTAAGTTTTGAACAACTGGGCCCTGGCATATTTGGACATCTTGACCAATATATTGAGTGCCTTATATAGGATCTGCACAGACTATTCAGTACCTTTACTGTCTGCATGTATTCAATGTCCCTGCATTTTCAACTGCTCCAAGCAGCTATTCAATTCACTTTTGTCAAAGGATGACATTTTTTCCTGCAAAAATAAGGCTTGACATTTCATACAAATTATCTACAAGCCTTTTATTCTCAGAAAAAATGTAAAAATAAAAATTAGAATGTTGTCTGCTGTTGTGAATGATGCTTTTAGGGTTAATTTTCAAGGTAAATAATACAACATGACCTGAGGCTCTGATTACTGTCTTAATGGATCACACTTGTGACAAGTGTAATCCAGTGATTTGGCAACATCCATTTGATACAATACATAGCATCAGATCACCTAACTGCAGCGTTAATGTGTATTTATCCAGTGTTTCACTATTCTTATACCAGCATGGATATTTACCCAATTTAGACTGAATAAACTCTCACCACACTATGTATTGGAAAAATCCGATTTCAATTTTAGGTATGTCAGGCTATATGATTTAGATATCCCAAGAGAAAACTGGCTGAAGTATTTGCAAACAGGAGCTCCTGATCAATCACCAAATTCTGCAGCATCTAATCTGGGTCTGTACTGTTTGCCAGTTTACCCTTTCGGGGGTCTTCAGACTAAAATGGGTTAGTACTGATCTAGATGTTCACGGTCTGGATATGCCCCAAAGATTCAGTCAGTGATGGCATTATATTTTATTTACAGAGACATTTCAGACGAGATGAGTTCCTGGGCAGGATCAATGAGTTTGTGTATTTCCTACCATTTTCTAAGTCTGAGCTAAACAAACTGGTTATTAAGGAGCTGGACTACTGGGCAACAAGCGTAAGTTTCTGTGAAGCTTGAAGTTTTCGTGTTTCCAGCTGCAACATGAGAAAATAGTTGGTCCAGGGGCAAATCCAGGAGGCTTTTTGAGGGGGTTGAGTTTAATTATATTACCATACTGACTACATATTTGGATAGATTGGCCTGAGAAAACAGTGTAGACCTAGATCAGATGACACAGAATGTGGTGTCTGATCAGGGTCTACACTGTTTTACACTTACCCAGCAATTTTACACATATTCACAGGTAGTAAAATGGACTTGTTGAAGAGAAGTATAAGGAAAAGTATCCCAAATTTATCCAAAATTCCCCATTAAAATGGTATTTTGAGTCAAAAGGGGGTTTCATCTGAACCCCACAAACCCCCTCTGAATCCGCCTCTGTGGTCTGTCATATGCCAACAGCCCAGCTCAGCCTGCACAGTATGATGAAGATTTTTGCTGTTCCTTAATATATATTTTGCAATGTCCATTGAATCCGCATTAAATGGATAGTAAAGGCTTCTGATCAGAGTTTGTGAGTATAGATGAGCTGACCTGGTCTGTTTGCATATTACACAATAGCCTTTTTCTTATGTTATGATGGTGGCTGGTAATACTGCTTAACTATGATTAAATACTGCAGCTGTCCATTGTGCTTGAATTGAAAGTAGGGAAATCAGTTGATAATTGTCTTGGGATCAAAACATTCTTCCTTTGCTTCTGAGAAATAGTTGATTTATTTTTTCAAGTAGGTCCTCTTTGAATTTCAAGTCACAAATGGCCAGTAGTACTCTATATTCCTAGACAGTCTCATGCTCATGGAAGAGAAGCAGTTGATATAGCTTTGACATAGCAATAACATTTATATTGTCTGAAGCTGGTGGTAAGGTGATGCAATCTCCTGTTGAAACATTAGGACCTTTGTTGGCTTTCTGCAGGTTCTTTCCTCATGAAGCAAGTTTAGGGCTTGGGACCTTTTTACAATTTTTCTTTTCTTTTCTTTTCTTTCTTCCTTGCACTTGGATATGACTCAACATGACAGAAATATTGTTGATAGTGCCATTAAACCTCAATATAAACAGATAATTATCTTTCCTTAAAAAGAAAATGCTTTGTCATCATTATGATGCCAAGGAATTGTGTGGATTTCAGCTGTAAACAGTGCTTTAACCCTTGTCCTGCTGAATAAATTAAGATTCCATGCCCACTTCTAATTTTCAGCCAATCAGATTACTTGATCCGGTTTGTTGATCTAAGTTTTCATACTTAATGGCAAACAATGTAGATCCAGATCAGTTGGCTTCTGAAGAAGCCAACTGATCTGGATCTACATTGTTTGCAAAGGCAAGATATATCCGGGTTCAGCAGGACAATTTGTTTGTGTTGAGGTTTTACGGCCCATTCAACCCAATGGGGTCATGTCGAGCGCGGTCAGTTTACAATGTATCTAACCACACTTTTACTGGGCAGGCTTGGTCCTCTCAGCGGTTAACCAGTATTGTGCACATTCTTTCGCCAGAAACTGACAACTGCTCTTCTTGAATCAGCGGAAAAGAGAAAATGACCGTAGAAAATATTTCATGATCAATCTCCACGAAAGAATGTTGCCGACCTTGGAGGGGGTTGAACCCGCGACCTCCTGGTCTCCAGTCGGACGGCGCATCCAACTGAGCCACCAAGGCCAGCTCAGCAGGACAAGGGTTAACACTTAGACTGCTTGGTAAAAAGTTAAGTAGACATTTCTTTTTGGCTGAAAGACAAAATGCATTTGGATATTTCCAGGCAAAGAAGAAACATAGCATGGAATTAGTCTGGGACCACAATGTAGTTGATATATTGGCGTCAGGTTATGATGTTCATTATGGAGCTAGGTCAATAAAGTATGAGGTGAGTTATCAGATTGTCCATCATAGATCTGGATAAGATGCTTTGTTGTTGTTGTTATGTGTGTGCGTGTGTTAGTTTAACCAAAATGTAGAGATATTCTGGAAAAATTACAAAAGCTATTTGACCTTTAGCACTCGTGGAGCAAATTCAGAAGATAATAGTTTGGTATTTTTCTAATTTTCCTAGAAAATAGAGTTTGACATTTCATCATCCAACCTGGTTAAATGACAAACTCAGATCCTGTATTAAGGTACTAGCAGGTCTGCCACAGACAGCCCATCTATTTTGCATTTCCTAATGGCTTTGAAAAATGCAGAGCATTTTGGAACTCTTTTGTTTAAAAAACTTAGCAGTCAGGTATGCGAACTTCGGAAAATTAGAAGAGTGCAAAATTTGGTAGTTTAAATAATTTACAATCAAAATTCAGAAGAATGAAGATATGAGGGACATTGTAACAGAGTTTTTAAATTTTCAAACATCGAGAGTTGATTAAATTTCATAGTTTGAGCGTTGATTAAATTTCAAAGTTTGCAGTTTTGAATAGAGCAAAACTATATTACTGTTCAGGGCCCAGTTGTTCAAAGCTAACGACGTCGTTAGTTAACGATTCGTTAAAATTTACATCAAGTGATACGCAAATATACTCAAATTTTTTGCTGAAAAAATGTGAGTAGCTTTTGCAGTGCAAAAGCTACTCACATTTTTTCAGCAAAAAATATCAGGATATTGTATATTGAATCTGCTAAAACAGTTAACGAAATGACCCTTAATGAGCTCGTTAAGCTAACGACGCTTTGAACAACTGGGCCCAGGTTACTTGTTGGATCAGAAGGGTACCTAAGCTAGAAGAATTCAAAATTTGGTAATTGCAAAATCCACCAACACTGGAGTGGATACTCTGGCAGTTTAGAAGGCAAACTTTGTCAGAATGTAAAATTGAAATTCCAATATTATAGTTCAGTATAGTTCAGGAAAGTACAATAGTTTACAGTTTTAACCCTTGTCATGCTGAATAAATTAAGATGCCTTACCCACTTCTAATTTTCAGCAAATCAAATTACTGTTGATACAAATTCACATACTTAATGACAAACAGTTCAGATCCAGATCAGTTGGCTTCTGAAGAAGCCAACTGATCTGGATCTACACTGTTTGCAAAGGCAGAGCATATTTGGGTTCAGCAGGACAAGGGTTAAGAGAAAGAGAGCTTACTTTGACAGCTCAGAATGACAGTGACATTCTGCATTCAGAACAAAGAAGAATGTGGTAGTTAAAAATTAAAACAAAAATTTGGAAGTTTAGAAGAAAGCAACATTTTGCACATTTTGTCACATCCATGTACACTTATTTAAGCCATGCATTAACATAAATTGTAATCTTCATTCTCTGAAATTAAGATTTCTGCAGGAAGATAGATGAGATGTAATTTTGAAGTTTGTTACTTTCAGGTTGAGCGAAGGGTTGTCTCCCAGCTTGCCATGGCTCATGAGAGACAGCTAATTGGCAAGGGCTGTACTGTGAAAATCTCTGCTCCCAACTCCTCTTCAGTTGTGAAAGAAGAGGAAAGTGATTCAGAAGACAAGCCAATTATTCCCAAAATAAAATTACAAGTGTTAAAGAAAGGAACATTCAAAGATCAGTTTGTTGATATTGACTTATCAAAAATAGACAATCCTTTTTCTACTGAATTTAGGTAATCTTAGGCTGATAGTCATTTCCAAATTTTCATGCTGTATGGCAAGGTCTTCTGATAAATGTTTTTCATTTCGTCAGAAAAAGATATGGACTGAACCATTGCAGCAGATTTGATCCTTGCCATGTGGAAATGTGCTTTCAGGGCATATGCAGACAGCAAAGACCCAGATCAGACCGCACATTTGTGCAGTCTGATCAGGGCCTTTGCTGGCTGCTTACAGAACTGGCCTGAACTTGCTTAAAGTGAGACAAAAACTTTCCTGCCAAAACCCAATGATGGCAAGACACACCCTCTGAAGTTTCAGCCTGAGCGCACACCACCCAGTAAAATGGGCTTGCTTGTTCTAGAATAACTTTGGTAAAAATTTAAGGTGTCCACATATTAGAATAAATATGGTATGCAAACTTATGCCCTGATTGTACACATTTGTAGTATGGTTAGGTTGTGTCCATTTTTGGACTTTAATGTTCACTTGAATTCAACATGTACTACAAAGCTCCAGGTAAGAGTTGTTTGCCCAGAGTATACACATCTGCAGTATGGTTAGATCATGTACAGTTTATAAACCCATCTTTTGGACTTTTGCTGTTCTTCACCTGAAGGAAGCCTATACTACAAAGCTCCAGATAAGAGGAGTAGCTACATATAGAGGTGGTGGAAGTGCATTAGAAGTGCCACAGTGAGGTGCTTCTAGAGTACCCACTATATTTTTGCTATTTATTTAAAAAAAAATAAATAAATAAATCTTGTCCAGGGATATGTTACAGTGAAAAGTAAAGATTCTTACCAATGTGTAAACTGATCTGGGCTTTCACTGTTTGCATGCAAACTTCTGTATCCACTTCTGAGACCTGGCTTTGATAAAATCCCATTTCATATGTTCTGAATAGAGCTAAACTCTACATTTCCCAGGTATTTGGATCTTTCCTTTGGACACTTTTATCCTAAAAATTTAATGTCTTTATTTTGCTACTTGCGTTTTAGTTGAATGAAGTGTCAGCCTTTGTGGGCCACTTCATGTCATCCAGAAAAAGTGACAGAAATGCAAGTAGAGTTGGGGAAAGAGAACTAGGAGAATGAAAGAAATCAAATGACAGTGCAGAAAGAAATACAGTCGACTCTCATAACTTCACATCTCAAATAACCACTTATCTGGAAGTGAAAATCTGGTCCCTGTTTTAACATGGAAATCTAAAAAAGATAACAAAATATTGTAGAAAAGAGGAGATATTGCTCCTAAGGTAGGTATAATGTTATTTTTCTCCTGAAGCTGTCATCAATGTTGAGACTGTGATTGTAAGTGAATGGATGAATAAAATATAAGCCAATGTCAGGTTTCTGATTTATTTATTTGAGTAAATAACTTGAGAAAAATAATATAAATCTCTGTAACAGAACTGTTTAACATACCAAGAACAAAAGAACAAATTAACAAAGTCATGAGAAAAGCATCCTTATTGCATATGTGGAGTATGAAGACTCGGATCAGCCTGTGAATCTGTGGAGTCATTGCTGTTCATCAATACAAAATATAGTACCAAAGTGCCGATGCAGATTGTTATTTGACCGTTGATGATGGCTTTAGATACCATCCTACTGATATATTTTAGTTGCAAATAATTCTGTAAGCAGACAGCAAAGGTCTTGATCAGACTGTGGATGTTCAGGCTGGTCTTTGTCTTGCCTGTCTACACATAAAATCAGGACCTTTTACTCATAAAACCATTTTTATATATGCTTAGCATGCTGAGGAAAAAAAAACAAACAAAAAAAACCAAAAAAAAACCCCAAAAAACAGACAACATTTTAAAGTACTTTTCTTATTTCCCCCCCCAAAAATTGGATTTGACATTTCATGCATATTGTCTCCTTGGCAGACAATTTGCATGAAATGTCAAATTCTGGGAAAAATAAGAAAAAATATTGCAAATTTGTCATTATCTGAATTTTCAAAGAGCATGCTAAGTGTTAACATATCAAGAACAAGGAAATGATTATAGTGATTATGCTCTGCATAATTATAATGATCAAAACTATAACAGGTACTTTGTCAGAAATCCAAATTTATTCCATATGCTAAGTCACCTTAGCGCCATACCATACTGGTCCTAAAATTTAACATAATTCTGATCTAGGTCAACACCATTTGCTCAGGCATGTCTGTTCAAATGCTTAAGAGTAAACATGATAAGCTTAAACTTGAAAATGAGACAGGTATGAAAATCTAATCGATCACTACCTCTAAAATGCTTCACTGCATGAAAACATTTGACTGAGTCTTCTGCCACGGGATCTGCAACAAAACAAATATATAATGTTCAGTCCCCTCTACAAGATGCTCTTTTATTCTCATTTTTTTTTCGATTGGCTGTTTGTGTTGAGGTTTTACAGCCCAGCCAACCCAATGGGGTCATGTAGAGCGCGGTCAGTTTACCTAACCACACATTTACTGGGCAGGCTTAGTCCTCTAAGCGGTTAACCAGTATTGTGCACATTCTTTCGCCAGAAACTGACAACTGCCCTTCTTGAATCAGCGGAAGGGAGAGAATGACCGTAGAAAATATTTCATGATCAATCTCCACGAAAGAATGTTTCCGACCTCGGCGGGGGTTGAACCCGCGACCTCCTGGTCTCCAGTCGGACGGCGCATCCAACTGAGCCACCGAGGCCGGCTCGATTGGCTGTGACTAACAACTGCAAAATCTTGACTTTTCACTCTCCCAAAACAGCCACCTTATACAGTATGTACCATATTAACTTTAAGTACTCCAACACACTTGTCTGAGAAAACAGTGTAGACCCAAATCTTTGTAAAAGTATAGTTTTACCTAGAGACTACAAGGACCAGTTAGGAACTATCGTATTAAAGCAAAATTTAACCTTTCTTTTGTGATTACATAACTTTAGATGATATGCTTGTTTTGGACCTAAATGTGATCATACAATGAATTTTTATTACTTCTGAAATAAAACATTCCTCAGGATACATGGCTGATAAGAACAATTTTCAGTATTGAAATGTATAGCCCTGTTGTTCGCACAAAATCTGAATCCTTTCAAGGAAAACAGAGCTAATTCTTTATGAATCCACACAAATGAGAGATGAGGCTAACATTTCCATGTCAGAATTATTTTCCTTAAAGGTGTATAAATTCTTAACATGATACAGCTTAAACACAAATCATCTCAGGACCACTCATAGACAGACTATTCATATGATTATTTTTGCTGATTTCTCTATAAAATAGGTTTTGGGATCTCAACAGAACCGTCTCAGATAATCTATTGAAATTAAAAAAAAAAAACATGTTCATCTGACAAACATATATATGTTTTCAACCCCTAACATATATTTCTTGGAAAAACTGAATACAAATGAGCATCAACATGAGAAAAAGGTACCTTCAGTAATGTGTGCCCAGGAAGGATTCAGATCAACCTGGGCTTGTGCACAGTGAGAACAGTCTTTGCTCTCTGTCTGGAGAAAAGTATAGAAGATGCCCAGGAAGAGCACATTCACAGAACACAGCCTACCAATGACACCAAGCAGAACAAATTACTGTAACTGTTCTAAAATTTCGTACATCAAAGTGTCTGACAAAATGAGATATGCAAACAGGGCAGACCCAGATCAGACTGCTCCTGAAGGAGCAGTCTGATCAGGGTCTACACTGTTTACCATTCCCCTAAGTATTTTAAGAAACAACTGTATTAAAAGCAAAAATTAGGCAAAAAAATATGGAATTAAGAGTTTGAAATTTTGGGTCATTTACCGTAACCATGACAGACAGTACACAAGCTATCCAGAGAGTGCTATTAAAGCAAAGACTGGTCAGACTTCATGAATTTGCAGGCTGATCTGAGTCTGATTGACATGTCATAAAGAATAGCTCCAGAGAAGGTGCTTTCTTCACTGGAAAAGTATTGATAATTTCTCAATTCTCGACGAAAACATATGTTGTGGGTACTCATTAGAAGCGCCTTGGTGAGGCACTTATAATGAGTATCCACAACATATGTTTTTGCAAAAAAATATAACGTGGATACCCCTTATCTGTAGCTAGGATAAAGGTACATTTCACTCACACTATCTTCAAAATTAGCTTATCCAGATCCTGCTACAAGTACATTAAGAACTAACTAGGTATAAATATCAAACTGGCCTTTATATACAAAATACAAAACATTAAAATTTTTCTTAAATTTTAAACTAATATCACAGGACTTGTTATAAGGAGGAGTACATGAGGATAATTATTGGATATTTTTTCTTATTTCTCCATGTTGTGGATATTCATTAGAAGTGCTTTAATAGTAAGTCATTTTTAAATGAGTACCCACAACATATATATACAATATATATATATATATAGTCGACTCTCGTTATCTGGAATTCCAAGGGACTCTCTGAAATACTTCGAGATATCCGTACTTCGACATATCAGATTTGCAGAACTGAGGAAAAACTAATTCGATTAACCACATTTAACAAATATATGTGTAATTGGACTCTTGAAGTTAGAAATATATTGAACATATTGTGGAAAAGAGGAGAAATTGCTCCTTGGGAGCAATTTCTCCTCTTTTCCACAATATTTTTTACATGTTGTTATATTTTCATGTTTAGGCAGGGACCAGATTTTCACTTCAAGATGAGTGGTTGTTCGGTTGTTTGAGATAAGCGAGGTCCAGATAGCGAGAGTCAACTGTATATATATTTATATTTATATATATATATATATATATATATATATATATATATATATATATATATATATATATATATATATATATATTTTTTTTTTTTTTTTAAGGAAAACTGGAAAAAATTATCCCAGAATTATCATCAAATAATCCCACTTAACCCTTAAAGTGCCATAACTGCAGCAGATGACACTTTCAAATATATTTTCTTATTTATTTTCCTAAGAAAATAAGTCTTGATATTTCAATATGAATCATCTGCCGAGCAGACGATTCACATGAAATTTCAAGGCTTAGTTTCTAAAAAAAATATTTTTTTTTAGAATGTCGTCTGCTACAAATTTGGCTTGGCGCTTGAAGGGTTAACAAAACCTCTGTAATTACACAGCATTTCAATCTTTACCCTGCAATAACATACTATATCCACCCTGTATTTACGCAAACAGGAGCCCAGACAAGTTCCTACTTTATCAGTCTCTGGGAAAATTCAGCAGATGACATATTGATGATAGTTTTCTTATTTTTCTCAGAAATTGGATTTAAGATGTCTCCTAACTATTTGCATGAAATTTCAAATCCTATTTTCTGGGAAAAATAAGAAAATTATTTCAAAATGTCTGCAGAAAATTTTACCCAGAATTCAAAGCATTAAAATCATGTGTCATAAGGCAAGAAAATGTACCTTCTGACATAAGCATCCAGCAGACTCAGATCATCTGTGCAGTATGTCTTAAGCTGTGTTTTCTCATGATGCTTTTGAAGCACTGGTATTTTTCTCCTTTCTCCTCTTCTCTGGATCACTGACTGACATGCAAAAAGTAAAAACAAACACTAGAAAACAATATGCCCCGAACTATATGTTTATCACTGAAAGATAAATGATAGAAAACATAGCTTCCTAGATAACTGAACCAAATGTTGAAAACCTACCAGAGGTTGAAAAAAAGGCCTAACACTTTCAGCCTTGCAGACCAAAACAGATACTGTGCAAACAGATTAGATCCAGATGAGACAGCTCCTAATGAGCCATCTCATCAGGATCTACACTGTTGGACATTTTGTTTTTCATTTTAGACTGAAACCCCTATTTGCATCAGAAGACATATCCAAATTCAATGTGGTTATAAAGGCCACCGAAAGAGTCCACTTCAGAAGCTTGGGGATAAAAAGGCATAATTTTGTTCAATTGATGGATGATAACTGAAAGTTGATCAGGCAATCTATGGTAACAAAATAAAACTATGGTTCATATATTTTTTTTTGAAAGCATGTAAATGTTTCATGACCATCTGTCATACAGGGTCTGCTAAATAAAGCCAACGTATTGCAGACAGACTTACAGTATTTGACCTAATTACCGCACTGTGCGCTTAGGTTTTTAGAAATTAATGGGAACACTCAGTTGTGGTAAAATATGTATCTATCTACAAGGGTACACTGTAAAAAATCAGAATGGTATTTGATGATAAATGCAATTTTTTTCTGATTTTCTTTATAAAGGCATATGTTGTGAGCACTGAATTTTTTGACTGTGCGCTTCTAGAGGTATGAGCGGTAATTAGATCGAATACAGTATGTATGTACATGGCAGAGGCAGTATGCCCCTTTAACTTTTTCTCTCGGGTGGGCGGGGGGTGGGGGGGTTAACTTCCTATATGGGGATGTGCGTGCCGAATAGCCTCCTATTTCAGGGCTGCCAGGTATATGATTGGCCCCCTTTTTCCAATAAAAAGTATATGGACCCGGTTTTTTCTGGATTCCTATGTGAAAGGCCCCATTTTTCTGACAACCTGGTATATACATATATTTTTCGCTCAGAGAGTTTTCGAGGCTGCTTGTTCTCTTGGTATTCAATGAATTGACTGTGATATTTGTCTAACAACCAGCAATAAATGGGTATAAAAAAATCAATGGGCAGTATATGACTAGGTCAATATTTTCCAAGGCCAGGTATATGAATGGGGTAGGTTTTGAAATACTGGCTCGCACACCCGTACCACAATTACCCCTAAGTCCCCCCCCCCCCCCCCCCCCCCCCAAAAAAAAAAAAAAAACCCAAGCTTTTTCTAAGTTGGGGAAAAAACAAACAGCAAAAGAAAAACAACAACAACAATGAAAACAGGCAACTGTTTGTTCAAGTAAGTCTTCAGACAAAGTGGATAAAATCTCATAAAGCTATGTGTCCTATATGTAAATATTCTCTGAAATCACAGTACAATAACAGTATCTACATAGTACATATAATGAACATTTTACATGAGCACCAACTTTCAAGTTTATTGTAGTTAATATTTCACAGCTCTAGATTAAGACAGATCCATATATTTTATTTTCTTATTTCTCCAAGAAAATTTACCTTGTGAATACTCATTAGAGTAACCATAGCAAGACATAACTATTTGGACAGACAAGCCTAAGCAAACAGTGTAGACCCAGATCAGTTGTCATGTTTTATGGTTAGGGTCTACACCCTTTGTCATTCATTCAGCAGTTCTTTAGGGACACAAACATGTGAAATGGACTTACTGTAAATGTCCTAAAATTTTGTACACCAAAGTGTATGACAAAATGGCATATGCAAACAGTGTAGACCCAGATCAGACTGCTCCTGAAGGAGCAGTCTGATCAGGGTCTATACTGTTTGCCATTCCACTAAGTATTTTATGAAAGAACTGCATAAAAATAAAAATTTAGGCCAAACAAGTATGAGATAAAGTGTTCAAAATTTTAGGACATTTACCGTATTCAAAGTTTAAGACAAATATGGTAAGAAGGTGAGGTGTCCAATATTTGAGTAAATACTCAGACCTATTAATGCAGTATCTCACAGATCACATTTCAAAACTTTTATCATTTATTTCAAATCACAAAAACAAATTTTACAAGTACATTTGCATTGAGGACATACACATTTGCATTGAGGAAACCCAGCTAGCATTCTTTATAAATCTACAGCGGGCCTTTGTCGGCCTGTCAGCTACCCTGATGGGCCGATAATGGCCCGCTGTAGATTTATAAAGAATGCTTATTGGGTTAATCTTTCTAATGGCCCTAGATCACAGTCAAATTCCAGCTTAACCTCCTCCATACCCCTCTTTCAGATATCTCCTCTTTCACTACCTCTTCTTCCTTATAGGGCCAGAAAACCCACCCACACCCCAATCTTCAGCTTCTTTCTCTGTATAATAGGATTTACTATGAGACCCAGCTCAAAATCCATTTGATTCCAAACAGACTGAATCAGTCTAATGCACCAGCAAACATTTTAAACTATGATTATTATGATAACTTTACCTATTATGATGATGATGATGATGATGGTGATGATGAAAAAAAAATTAAAAAAGAATAATTTGATGCATACAAAGAATCCTAAATATAAAACTGTTCATTATAACGCACTTTGGATAGCCATGGCTTCCAAATGCTTAGCCCTTGAATTTCTAAATACATATCACATGGCTCAGTATGTGGGATATCCAGGTATATATTTTTTTCTTATTTATCCATGAAAATATGTTGTCGTACTCATTAGAAGCGCCAAGCAACATTGTAGCAGAAGACAGTCTAATTTTTTTTATTATCTTTCAGAGAAAATAAGGCTTGACATTTCATATGAATTGTCTGCTAGGCAGAGGAGTCACTTGAAATGTCAAGGCTTATTTTTTCTAAAAAATATTTTTTAAGAGAAAATAATGCTTGACAATTCATTAATGTGAATCATCTGCTTGGCAGGTGATTAACATAAAATGTCAAGCCTTTTTTTCTCTGCAAAATAATAAAAATATTTCAAACTGACATCTGCTTCAGTTGTGATTGGTATTTTGAGGATAAAATAAGTACCCACAAGATTTAACAAAATTTGTCTTTTGAGTACCCACAACACAGGCTTTCATGGAGAAATAAGATACAGTCGAACTTCAATGGCTCGAATATCTTTGGGACCATAGAAAATTGTTCGAGACATGGGTAGTTCGAGCCACTGAGGGTTAATCATGGTGCCAGGTCAGGAAGCAAATAGTGGTAATTTAGGGGTTTTCTTTTATTTCCTTCCAATAATTGTATGTTGAGTGTACTCATTAGAATCACCTCAATGAGGTGATTCTAATGAGTACACACAACATACGATTTCATGATAAAATAAGAAAATTTCCCTAAATATTTGTTTTGAGCTAGCAAAAGAGTTGTGTAGGGACTCAAAAATGAGTTCGAAATAGCCATGGTAAACGAGCCATCGGTGTTCGAGCTATTGAGGTTTGACTATATTTACCCAATAACCCCTCTTACCTAGAGCTATGAGTCGGCCTCAAAACTGAGCCACACCACAAGAAAAGATGTCTTCAGAACATATGTGTCCAGTAAAACTCCAGGGCCCAGCTGTTCAAAACTTAACAAAGTTGTTAGCTAACATGACGTTAAAATTTCTACCTTGAAATACGGCAAATACATTGATGTTTTTTGCAGAAAAAATGTGAGTAGCTTTTGCATTGCAAAAGCTACTCACATTTTTGCAGCAAAAATACACTGATATTTTTTTGCTGAAAAAATGTGAGTAGCTTTTGCATTGCATTGCAAAAGCTACTCACATTTTTGCAGCAAAAATATCAATGTATTTGAAAATATCTTAGCTACAACAATTAAAAGTTTGTCATTTACAAGCTTGTTAAGCTAACAATGCTTTGAACAACTGGGCCCAGATAAAAAATCTGATAAGGGTGTTTACTATACATTGATATATTCTTTAGAATCATATGAAGGCCTTGATCAGACAGCAAGAATGTATCCATGCTTTCATATGTTCCCCATATGTCCTGAGGGGACATTTTCTTAGAATGGCATGGCCCAATTAGTCCAGTCCTTTCAAATGTCTAAAACACAAATCTTGCACCAGAGGTGTCAAGATCACCTAGACCTCCGCCCCCACCGCACGATGATCCCCCTGGGGAGTTACCATCATCATCGTCTTTCCAATTATACCAGTTTGTTGTATCAGCTTTCTGCCGTTTTCTGCTTTTGGCCGAATTCTCTTGCTCCTGCAATATACAATAATATAGGCATGAAATGTCAAGTCTCATTTTCTTAAAAAACTATGCAGATGATTCACAGAAATATCAAACCTCACTTTCTCGGAAAAATGAAAAAAAGAAATTAGACTGTTGTCTGCTTCAAATCTGAAGGGCACTTTGATGGTTAAGTAATATATTTCAGGAAAACTGTTTGGTGTATTCATTTTAATCTCTTGGTAATGGCCACTAGGTGCCATAAAAGATGTCAGAATGTTATGCGCATGTTGTTTCCATACCATGACAATAATGGTTAACTGTTAGAAAGAAGTATCATGGATAGGTATACAAGAGGGCCAAGATGGCCCTGTACCACTCACCTGATTACCAGACAAGTTTCGAGTCAATTGGCCTTTCTGTTAAGAGAAAAAGTTTAATATAGATTTTCAAAATGATGGCCATCTTTGATTTCCAATCAGAACAATTTTAACTACTTTTGATCTACAAGTCACCTTGGTACTTGCAGTGAAGTTTTGTGTCAATTGGCCTTCTGGTTAAGGATAAAAAAGTTTGAAATAGATTTTAAACATGGCTGCTACGGTGACCATCTTGGATTTCCGATCAGAATGATTTAGCTATTTTTGATCCACAAGTCACCCTGATACTTCCTATCAGGTTTTGAATCACTTGGCCTTTCTGTTCAGAAGTTCAAAATAGATTTTCAAGATGACGACTGTGGCAGCCATACTGGATTTCCAATCAGAACATATTTAGCTTTTTTTTATCTACAAGCCACCCAGATACTTCCTACCAAATTATTTTCAAGTAATTTGGCCTTTCAGTTCAGGAGAAGTGCAAAATAGATTTTCACGATGGCGGCCAGCTTGGATTTGTGATCATAACGGTTTTAGATATATTTCGGTTCAGGAGAAGAAGTACAAAATAGATTTCCAAGACAGCAACCATGGCTGCCATCTTGGATTTCCAATCAGAACAGTTTTAGCTATTTTTTATCTAAAGTCAACCCGATGCTTCCTAACAAGTGTCAAATCAACTAGCCTTTAGGTTCAAGAGAAGTGAAAAACAGACTGTTTTTCTATCAAGTTTAGAGTCAATTGGCCCAAGGGTGTAGGAGGAGTAGATTTTAAAGCAAATTGTTGATGCTGCACAACAGATGATGGACAGTTACGGATCACAATAGCTCACCTTGAGCACTTCATGATGAAGTGAGCTAATAATAAAAACATTCGAGACACCTGAGAAAAGGTACCTTCTGACAAAAGCACTTAATGAAGACTTAAATTAACCTGTGCATCAGTGCAATCTGGTCTACTTGAAGAAAATTTGCATCCTTGGCAATCCAAAAAGTGCCCAGTGAAAATTCTGATCAGATTGTGCAATGCACAGTCTGATCAGAATCTTCGCTTGGCGCATGTGTCTGAAGCAGTGCTCCAGCTAGCCCTATATGGAGGGGCGGGCCGCCCCTCTTGCCCTTTCCTGCCGCCCCTCTGCCTGTCTTAAGCTGCCTTCTGTCTTATTTCAATGCCAGACATAAAACCCTACATTTTGGTGAAAATTTCATGAAAATCAGACCAGAATTAAAAATGTTATCAATGTTTAAAGGTCAGTGTTATGTGTACTCTATTTTTGAGGAATTTATTGTGGAATGGGATTATATTTTGTAATATGTCTTGATACTAAACACATCACCTGGCACATGGTGCCCACATTCCCCAGTGCCCCTCTGCCCTCAAGTCCTAACTGGAGCACTGTGAAGGTACACTTTGTGACATTGTGGCTCATTTGTAAACTTACTTGAAGGTAGAGTTTATTGTCTTTATTCACCGCACTCCTCAAATCAGACCTCAGTGGTTGCTCCGCTCTTGCAGACGACAGACTGTGCTCTGGGTTCCCACTCTCATATTGCATGCTCTCTGGATCAATTTTCCTATAAATCAACACATACGCTGTATCTTTTGTAAACCTTTGCGTCACATTACTAAATGAACTGTAACTAGCATACGATACCCGGTTATCATTAAACAAGAACCATTTGTCTTCCAGGAAGTCTATTTCATCTTCATTTGAGCAATTCTGTAAATTTTCAAACACAGATTTTGGATTTTTTGGGACAGAATGTCGAGCATAGCAGTAGTAATGTCCACAATCTGAAGACGTACCCGAATGAATCACAACAGAACACAATGAATACACATCACAACAATCAGCGTCCATATCTAAGCCACATACTTCCAACTGAACAGCCACCTCTGACCTTAAGGATTTTGTGCGTTGCCTACGTGACTCAACCCTTGCTTCATCAGTCACAGGAAGTAATAAAGTTTTTGGATATTTCACTTCCCGGAATATCTTGGATCTTGACTGAAGCCTAGTATCATATGAAAATCTCAAAAGCGTACATATCAAATATTCTGGCGTTTCTACGATATTTATTTTTCTTTCTGCCTCCTGCAAGCTACTGCAAATATTACAATGATATTTATTATCACCAGACAATTTTTCTGGCTTCAAATAATGTTTTAACAAGTCTGTCAAATGAAGACAGTTTGTAGTTTCTGGGGTTGTTTGTGTTGTTCTGACCGCTGGAACATTTGCCGACCTTGTCGTCATTTTGCTATCTCCACCAACCAACGATTTCTGTCCAGTTGCCTGGTAATCTGGAAAAGCTAATGGAATATCCATGAACAGTTCCTCACCGAAAGATTCTGCCTTACAATTTGAGCAGACAACAGTCGTATTCATCTTCCCACCAAAATTCTGTTCAATCATAGTCGTCTGCTTTTTACTTTTTATGGATTTCTGTGCCTCTTTAACACTACTTTTTGGACTTGAATCTTGATTCTGTCGCCCAAGAAAGCTTTGCTCCTGCTCATGTAATTTATCAAGTAAAAATTTCAAAAACTCGGAGCAGTCCTGTTGAAATCCAGCGGCAAACCAGGGAGGTCGAGAGGCTGCCAGGAAATTAACTGGTGCATATGCTGGTCTCTGAAATGATAAAAAACATAGCTCCAGGTAAGCTGCTTTTTTCAACTGAAAAGTACTGGATTTTTTTTTTTTTATATTTCTCCACAAAAACATATTAATGAGTACCCACAACATATGTTTTTGTGGAGAAATAAGAAAAATATTGATACTTTTTGGTAGTAAAGTACCTTATCTGGAGCTATAGGTTATCACAGCAACCAGAAATACAGCATAAGTTACATTATCAGTTTCTAATTAAACCTTAAAGTGCCAAGCAAAATGTATAGCAGACAACATTCTAAATTTTTTTTCTTTTTTTAGAGAAAATAGGTCTTGACATTTTGTATGAATGATCTGCTTTGCAGATAATTCACATAAAATGTCAAGACTTGTTTACTTTGAAAAAAAAAAAAAAATCAAAATGTTGTCTGCTGCAGTTGTGATATTTGCGCCTTAAGGATTAATTTATGCATATAAATCTAATCACTCAGTGCCTGTTCCATGTTGTACATTCTTAGCTGTTTGTACTTATTTGTTGTCAAATAACCAGCAAACCTATGAAGCAATACATTTAACCCTTGTCCTGCTGAACCCGGATATACCCTGTCTTTGCAAACAGTGTAGATCCAGATCAATTGGCTTCTGAAGAAGCCAACTGATCTGGATCTGCACTGTTTGCCATTAAGTATGTGAATTTATAGCAAAAATCCAGAGCAAGTAATCTGATTGGCTGAAAATTAGAAGTGGGCATGGCATCTTAATTTATTCAGCAGGACAAGGGTTAAGTTTATTTACATTGTAAAAGACATAGATAGAGTAGCCAATAGAGTATGTGCCCTTTGCAATGTGCAAAACATTTGAGGTGATTAAAATTGGTTTGCACTGTAAATTTTATCTTCCTTCTAAACTGATAATCATTATGTTCAATATATTCAATCATTCTAAAAATAGCCTTCCCTTATCGATACATTTGAAATACATCCAATTATTCTGTTTTGTTACTCAATCAATGGGTAAATAAATCAACAAAGGAAACCAGTTCAATGGATTTCCAGATCTGGTTCTTGTATCACTGCAAGTGTGTGTTCAACAGTGACATAAACAGCTGGATACCAGTCATTAAAAATCTGGTTTCAATATTTACACTGATAAAACATGACAACTGAGTACCAATCAAACTTAAGTCATTGCACAAGAGAAAGAAACATGTGGTTTGTCCACTATTTTTGACATGTGAGATGCACGTAAAAGGATGCAGATAGAAACAAGAAAAATGTCAGGTAAGATTTAGCAGACAATCTGAAAACAAGAAGTAAAATAAAGAGATAACTACAATTTAACAAAACTTTAAACATCAGGCTTCAACAGGTTCCTAAATCTTTCATTTGTTATTAATTTTTTCCATTTCTACTAAAAATAAAAAATGAAGCAACCAAACACAAGAATTGCACGGAAGGCAGTGTCACATATGCCTGTATTATAAAAAAGAAAATTACCCCATGCTTAGAATCTTATCTGGAGTTATGTAAATACAGTAAATCAATATTTTAAGTTCAAATGTTTGGTACAGTAAATATCCTAGAATTTTGAACACTTTATTCCGTATGTTTCTGGTCTAAAGTTTGCTTTTTATACACTTGTTTCTTAAAATACTTAGTGGAATGGTAAACAGTGTAGACCCTGATCAGACTGCAGGAGCAATCTGATCTGGGTCTGCACTGTTTGTACATGCCATTTTGTTGGGAACTTTGGTGTACAAAATTTTAGGACCTTTACCTTAATTGTCCTAACTTTTGGACAAAAACTTTTCTGATAAATCCACATATGTAAAGAATGCATACTTAGATTAGACCACTCCCAAAGAAGCAGACTGGTCAGGGTCTACACCGTTTGTCATTCCATCAAGTATTTTGTGAAATATTTGCACAAAGTCAAAATTTAGGCAATAAGAGGATGAAATGAAGTGATAGAATTTTTGGACATTTAAAACAACCATTTAACAACAGTGCTCATTTAATATAATATTAGTCTATGCCTGCAATAATGACTTAACTTCAAATCCACTGTTCAGTACCAAATGAAGAACCAACAGTTTTCAGATGATGATATGTTTTGTTGTTTTACATCACGAAAACATGCCTATATAATTTTGACCCCTTTAAACCCCACTTTTATATAGTAAAACTGGGGTTTACAGGGGTATACATTATTTTTATTATTTCTACTCAAAAACATAGATTGTGGGTACTCGTTAGAACCGCCTCGCCGAGGCAGTTCTAACGAGTACCCACAATCTATGTTTTGAGCAAAAAATATGAAACATATCAGAGTGTTTTATCTTAAAATTTCCCGTTTTTGGAGGTGAAATTTTCTATATATTTGAATAGGCGTGTTTTCGTAATGTATCCCTTTCAACATTATTTTAGCCATACTGAGACAATGGAAGGGTGATAATGAAAGGCTCTGTGCAATGAAGCGACATAGAGTCATGAGCTGAATTCTGCCACCAGTGGGATTCAAACACCAGTCAGTAAACTGTCAGAAGTCCTATCCAATAAGTCACCCTGATGCTTCAACTGCTTTCAGAATTTTTTTTATTTAAATTTAACTTACCTGTGACAAGCTCAAGAAGGCAAAGACATACTGTAGTTTCACAACCAGTCCTTGCTCCTGGGAGGGTTTGTGGGCCAGAAGACCATTCCGGAAACTGTAATGATAGATTTCTCAAATCAGCTCTGCCTAGCAATTGCATGCTATTTTATAGTTCAAATAAAACCCTTAAAATGACAAGCAAATTGTAGCATGTGACATTCTACTTTTTGTAAACTATTTTTCAGAGAAAACAAGGCTTGAAACATCACATGAAATGTCAAGCCTTATTTTCTCTGAAAAATTAAATAAAAATTTTAGAATATTGTTTGCTGCAGTTATGATTGGTACTTTTAACCCATTGTAGTCTGGAGACCCCTAAACGGGTAATTGGCAAACAGTGCAGACCCAGATTAGACCTGCAGTGGCATCTGATCAGGGTCTCCATTGTTTTCAAATACAGTTAACTCTCGCTATCTCGACTTTGCTTATCTCGAATAACTGCTTATCTCGAAGTGAAAATCTGGTCCCTGCCTAAACATGAAAATCTAACAAAGGTTAAAAATATTGGGGAAAAGAGGAGAAATAGCTCCTAAGGAGCAATTTCTCCTCTTTTCCACAATATTTTAATATAACTCTAACTTCAAGAATCTAATTACATATTAATTTGTTAAATGTGGTTAATTGAATTATTTTTTCCTCAATTCTGCAAATCTGATATGTCGAGGTACGGATATCTCGAAGTATTTCAGAGAGTCCCTTGGAATTCGAGATAACGAGTCAACTGTAGTTCAACCATTTTTCTCTTGGAATATCTAAATCACATAGCCTGACATACCTAAAATCAAAATTAGAATCATCCAATATATAGTGTGGGACAGTTCATTCAGTCTACAATGGGTTAAGGATTAAGTTCATTTCTGTTCAAATTCAAATCCACTGAATTTGAGCCACAATGTGTAAAAAGTTGTCTGTGAAAATATAGACAGTGAAAACCCAGTTTAGCCTGTGCATCCATACTGTTTGCTCAGGGCCTTCATGGTCCAGAGTCAGCTTACAGAATCACTTTATACTGCAGACTATGGTGTATTAACACAAGTCTAGATAAGAGTGGGTATCAATTTAATAGTTTTCTTATTTCTTGACTAAAACATATGTTGTGGGTACTCATTAGAAGCGCCTTGCCGAGGTGCTTCCAATGAGTACCCACAACATGTTTTCGTGGAGAAATAAGAAAAATATAGAAACATGTTTGTTTGTTTGTGTTGAGGTTTTACGGCCCAGTCAACCCAATGGGGTCATGTTGAGCGCGGTCAGTTTACCTAACCACACGTTTACTGGGCAGGCTTAGTCCTCTAAGCGGTTAACCAGTATTGTGCACATTCTTTCGCTAGAAACTGACAACTGCCCTTCTTGAATCAGTGGAATGGGAGAGAATGACCGTAGAAAATATTTCATGATCAATCTCCACAAAAGAATGTTGCCGACCTTGGTGGGGGTTATAGAAACATGTACCTTTTGGTTGAAAAAAGTGCCTTATCAAGAGCTATGTATCAAATAAAATGGCTCTGCTGGCTGACCTGTATCTGTCTTGTTTGCATATTCCCTGAATACATCCTTTCTCATTTTAAAAGGTACACATACTGATATCACATAGAAAAGAGCCATGGTAAAAAAAATCATAACATATGCATCTGCAAGTGATGATGATTAGTTCTGGTTTAAGGACCTGTCAACCCATGAGGATCATTTGCGTCAAAATGGTGCACTAACTTGGGATCTTCACTAATGTGTTCATTTGCACATGCTTTGTCATTGCAATTTGATTATATTCAGGACTCTGCTCTTGTTATAATAAGCAAGCAGGTATCTAGTCCACACAACAGAAGTAGCACATTGATTAAATATTCAGCATTTAATTCGTTACCACACCCTAATGTTTGAACAAGCCCATTAAAGTATCTGATGAAATGTTGAAATGTTTTTTGAATGGGTACCATTGTAGACCCAGCTGACTGCTTCTTTGGACACAATTTGCATGAAATGTCAAATCCTACTTTCTGGGAAAAAATAAAAAAAATATTTAAAAAAAATGTCATCTACTGAAATTTTTACGTAGCATGCTGAGCATCAACTTACCCATCACACATATATAAAGCCTGAAGAACACTGTTCATGTAGCAAGTATTTCCAAGATTAAACAGTCCTGTCTTGCCCATTTCTGCTTTCTGCTGATATGACCTGGGCACATAGGCCATGTTGTCTCGATGTGCCGTCCATTTTGACTCCAACAATTTGAACTTTATAACATCAGGCGAAGGTTTTGGAAACTCCTAAAATTTACAAAAATAAGAATGAATTTATAAACTTGTACCAGATAATATTCTGAATATTTTTTATTTCTCACAGAAATTAAGGCTTGATATTCAGGTAAAATGTCTGCCTAGCTGCCGATTCACATGAAAAATCAAGCCTTCACAATACTAGTATCAAACAAAATAATTTGAACTGGCATTACCTTCTTTCTTTTTCTTGTGATTTTGGCTAATCCTTTAGGTTTTGAAACTCTCATCTTTTATTGAAACGAGATAAAACATAGAGCATAAATGATGTGAATAATACTATATCTTATATATCCCAGCAAACGGCCAACGAAAAGTGCTGAATATGGGCTTTAGTTTATTTCTTTTGGTTGTGAAATATCTGAAGCCCGTCACATGACATCTACATATTTACGTTACAATGACGTCATACAGATACATGTCTGACTTGTACTCCGCGTCTTGTGTACTTTTGTTCCAATAAAATGTGCTCGAAGATTGATATATGTATGTACAATAGAGCTGGTAAAACTGGGACTTGCACGGGAAAATATTCTAGAAGTCCTAGAGAGCAATGATATAGGCCCGGCCTGTACATAGGCAGTCAGAGTTTGCTTTGTCATTCTCCTATATCCAAATACAATGCATAATGAATGGGATAACCTTGGACTTTCAATGCTAACACATGTCATTCCCCTCAAGTCCATGGCATTCTTTATCTGACCAATGCTATGACAAAATCTGTCTTTCATAGCTCCAGACAAGGCAACTTTTCTGACTAACAAGTACTGACATTTTTCTTATTTCTCCACAAACCATTGGTTGTGGTACTCATTAGAAGTGCCTCAGTGAGACAACATGTTTTTGTGGCGAAATAAGAAAAGTATTCTGTAGATACCACCCTCTTATCTGAGCTGCGTTCTTCAGAAGTACAAACTATGCCTTAATGGCATCAGTGAGACCAAGATTCTTTTCCCAAACTAGACCATCTGAAAAAAGCAATATTCTGTGAGACTTCTCATATTACATTTTCAGGTTTGGTATTTAATCAATCTATTCTAATTATGCATTGCTTTTAAGTTTTGCACAGAAACAGACATTTTAAAAAGTTTTCAACTTCAAAATGTCATTTGTTTTTCACATTGGCTTCTCTTTCTTCAAAATCCGGTAACATATATATTGTAAGAAAGAGAAAAAGAGCAGTTTGATGCTGAAGTTGTGGTTTTGAAAATAATGTATGTGAACTGTCTAAAAAAGTATGGACTCTCACCCCTGGGTTTTCAAAGTAAACTCTTTCAGCTATAAATTTGGACACATCTACTGTTGCAAATAAAATCTTTCCTTCTCCCACCCCAAGGAGACCACATGAAATTCAATTTAAACGGGCAAAGTGGCTTCAGTAAATGAAGCAGTTTAAAAAAAAAAAAATAACACATGGACAATGTGATGACTACAGTTCATCCTGAGCCTTTGGCTAAGGTGAGCTAAAACAGAATGAAAACTGTGTAGTTCCTGATGAGACTGCTCTTAATGAGCCATCCCATCTAGATCCACTATGTTTTAAGACAGCTCTTTTGGTCTGCTGAGCTGAAAGAGTACAACTTAACAAGCTCAAAGTGCTTAACCCTTAACTCTTTCCCCACTAGAGGCGTCTTTTATCATCTGCTGATAACCTTTACAAACAGTTTGGACCCAGATCAGGCCCGACAAAACATCGGGCCTGATCTGAATCCAAACTATTTGACACTCTGATAGGTTTCCTGAAAGATGTTTTTGAAAAAGTTAATTTAAAAAAAATTAAAAAATTCACAGATGACAAAAAAAAGCATGCAAAATTACCCAGCATGCAAAGAGTTAACGTGCCAATCAAAACTGCAGCAGACGACTTTTTTTTAACTATTTGTTTTTACTTTTCATAGAAAATAAGTCTTGACATTAAACATGAATTGCCTGCTTGGCAGATGATTCATATAAAATGTCAAGACCTATTTTCTATGTAAAAAAAAACACAAAAAAAAAACCATCACAAAAACATGCCTATATGATATTAACCCCTTTAAACCCCACTTTTATATAGTAAAACTGGGGTTTACAGGGGTATATATTATTTTTCTTATTTCTGCTCAAAAACATAGATTGTGGGTACACGTTAGAACCACCTCAGCGAGGCAGTTCTAACGAGTACCCACAATCTATGTTTAGAGCAGAAATATGAAACTTATCAGAATTTTTCATCTGAAAATTTTCATTTTTTGGTGGTGAAAATTTCAGTATATTTGAATAGGCATGTTTTCGTAATGTAAAAATAGAATTCATCAGCTACAAATTTTGCTTGGCTAATACATCACAGAATCCCTCTGTAATGATGCTAAAAATAAACAATACAGCATGATTTCAGATAAGGTGCTTTTTTCAACCAAAACATATTGATATTTTTCTTATTTCTCCATGAAACATGTTATGGTACTCATTAGAAGTGCCACATTGAGACACTTCTAATGAGCATCTGCAATGTATGTTTTCATGGAGAAACAAGAAATATATTAGATAATACCCCTTCTTATCTAGAGCTATGTTACAGCAGACTGTAGGAGTCTGGATGTCTAAAGAAAGATGAACGTTTACTGTTTAGTTGAAACATAGGAAATATTCAGAAAAAAATTATATTGTGTCATGATCACTCTGACAGCAGTCACAATGGACATTTCTTATATACTGCTTGGCACCCTATAACAAGGTGCACTGCGTTTTTTTCTTTTTCTTATTTCTGCCTCAATACATATGTAGGTACTCATTAGAAATGTCTAGGTTAGGTAATTTTAATAGCATGACAATGTATGTTTTGAAATAATAATAATAATAATAATAATAATTTAAAAAAATCACTACAAAATATAAGGCTTTATATCTAGAGCACTGAAATTACTGTTACAGTGTACTAACATTTTTTAGATTTTTCTTCTTTTTTTTTTTTCTTTTTTTTTTTGTATGTGTTTTTTTATCTGACTTTTTTTTTACTCTTAACAAAAATAAGACTAAGCCATTTGTTAGGTCTATAGTGGGAAAAGCAACATGACAAGTGAAAAATCAGGCCTGACTGACTACTATATAACTATATAATTGTTGAGATATATTTTTTGATACTTTTGTACCAAACCATATCTTGTTGGTACTCACTTGAAATCATCTCATTGAGGCAATTCCCTTGAGAACCCACAAGATATGCTTAAAAGCAAAACTATGCAGTCTTTGACATTTATCCATGTAATGTGATTAATAGCAAGCCCTCTGATCAGTGCAGCCTGGTCTGGCTCTTTTCCAAACTGAGACAGTGAAAATGTTGGTTTATGCACAACCTGAAGCCTTTTACAGTTACATGATTATTACATTTCTGATGAGGACAGGATGTTACATTTTTTTCTTTCTGACACTGATATTGATGGACTGTCATAGCTTCATATGTCACATCTTTCTTTTTTTTTTTTTTTTTGTAAATATTCTATTATTTACCGTTTACCTTTTTTTTGTAAATATTTATCATTTTCTAAGTATCTATATTTTTCTTTTTTCTTCATAAAGGCAAGTTGTATGTTGTATGTTCTGATTAGAATTGCCTTACAAGGCAATTCTAATAAGTAGCCACAACATGCTTTTGTGGAGAGGTAAGGAACACTTCTTGTCTAGAGTTTCAGACAATTTCAAGAGCATGATTATATTTCTCTGTTTCTCATTTTTTTTCTTTTTCTTTTCATATAAATACTCAATCTTGCTTCCCTATATCCCACAATAGGTTTGGATACAATGACTTCTTAAAAACTTTAACCCTTAAAATGCCAAGAAAATGTTGTCTATTTATATCGTCTGCTGAATATTCTTGCAAACTTTTCAACCAATTTTTGCATACAGGCAAACAGTGTGGACCCTGATCAGACTGCTCCTAGAGGAGCAGTCTGATCTGGGTCTACACTGTTTGCAAAAATAACTTTTAAAATCACAAGCAGATGACAAAGCAGACAACAGCTGTTGTGATTGGCAGTTTAAGGGTTAATGTAAAAGAGCACTTGTGGATGCCAAAGCCAATGGCAATACCAACGGGTAATGCATCAGCTCCTCCTATAAATATCTATGTAAACTCTCTCCAATCATACTTCAAACCTTGGATACACTTCAGAGAGAGAAAAGTCTAATTTGAAAGATTCTGCTACCCTTCTTACAGGAGCACTTTAACCATTGTCCTGCTGAATAAATTAAGATGCCGCAGCCACTTCTAGTTCTCAGCCAATCAGATTACTTGATCCAGATTGTTGCTATAAAGTCACATACTTAATGGCAAACAGTGCAGATCCAGATCAGTTGGCTTCTTCAGAAGCCAACTGATCTGGATCTACACTGTTTTCAAAGGCAGAGTATATCTGGGCTCTGCAGGACAAGGGTTAACAGAAAAAAAAATGAGCACAAGTACTGGCTACCCTTCACAGGAAAAATTGCTCCCCTGGAAGCAAAATCTTTAAGAGCAGACCCACATAGAATTTATGATGAGTTCAGGTTTAATAGCATATCAACTTATGAGAGTCATTTGCATTGAAAAGGTATATTAATTTGCTTTAGCAATGAAACGGCAATAATAATAGCAAGTTAGGTATGCATGACAGTGTAAAACTGGAAAATTTTAAAATTCAAAATAATTATATTTTGTTAAAAAGACTAATGCGTTTTAAAACTAATAGTATGTTATCAGCAGATACATCTTCAAACAAATATCTTCAAAGTGATTCATCTGGAAAAAATTGACATCAGATATGAGAAATGAGAGAATTAAATGCAATTGATCTGAAAGCATTTTTCCATAAGTGGCTCATTACAGCTTATACAAAGTGGTTGATCTTGTTTGAGTGGGTAAGAATGTATAAATCTAGTACGACTACCAGTAAGAACCATTTCTTCTTGTCGCACATAGAGAAAGGAGAAAAATACCATATTTACCCTAAGTATTGGGACACCCTATCTACTCACCATACTTGTCCTAAAATTTGAAATAGACCATTCTAAACCTATTGATGAGTCTTAAAATATTGCTGTATGTATGGCAAACAGTGTTGACCCTGATCAGATGCCGCATTCTGCGGCATCTGACGGATCTATACTGTTTGCATAGGCCTATCTGTCCCAATACTTAGACTTATGGTACTTCCTGTCAGAGATACCTCTCTTTGAGCCTTATACACTGACTTTTAATAGTTTTACCTTGATACATTCGAAGACTGGATCATACAGTTCTGGGAAGCCTGCATGAAGGTACATCATAATGTGCAAGAGCTCGGCCAGTCGAGTCATCATGTTGTTACTGTGGGGTGTGTTATCTCCCTTGAGAAGACCACATATCTTTGGAACCATTGGTAGAATCTGAAGAAAATTTAAATAAAACATATGCATCAATCATTTTAATTCTAGGAATTCAATGAATCCTGCCAAAAAATTTCATTAACCTTTAAGCATCACTCACAATCGCAGGAGATAACATTTTGAAATATTTTTTTTATTATTATCATTTTTCAGATAATAAGGCTTGACATTTCATGTGTATTGTTACAAGAAATGTCAAGCCTTATTTTGTCAGAAAATACAATTTTTGCTTGCTGATTTAACAATTAACAAGGCTAAGGGTATCAACACTGCCAACATTAATTCAGAGATACTATATAAAAAAGTGGGACTAATGGAAATTTTACAGGCTGTCAGATGCCACATTTTATGATCGTATTAGTACTATGTGTCAATTTATTAACCCTTTCTTGGATAAAAAGTGTCTATTTTGTAAGGACTATAGAGCCTTTAAAGAAACATATCAACCTTTGTGGGTCATTTTGTACCGTCTCACTGAGAAAGGGAGAAAAGGGACAAATGACGTAATAAAAGAGAGGAAAGATAGAAATACAGGAGAGTGAGAAAAAAGAGAAAGACAGTGCAAAAATATATAGAAATACTAACACACACCATTTTTACTACCTACTGCAAGTACAGCCGGCACTTACCACTACCCTACCACCCACCAATATACACTTCAACCTCTTTATAACATAGTTCGTTATAACACAGTTTTGGATATAACACGGTTCAAAGATGGATCCCAAAAATGTATAGATTATATTGAAAAATGACCATAAATGGTCATTTTTCAATATAATCTATACACTTTTGTTTGGATATAACACAGTTGTTTAACTAACATGGTTTATGCTATGGACCCCAACAATAGTGTTATAAAGAGGTTGTGGTGTATATTTCATTAGAGAGGACACAACAGCAAAAGGAGTACAGTAAATGTCCTAAAATTTTGAACACTATTCCATACTATTACGGCCTAAATTTTGTTTTTTACACACCTATCTCTTTTAAATACTTGTTGAAACGGCAAACAGTACTACCCTGATCAGACTGCTCCTTCAGGTCTGCACAGTTTGTATATGCTCTTTTGTGAACAATTTTGGTTTACGAAAATTTAGGATATTTACCATATATGCAGTTATTTTGATATACCAGTAGATTATATTTTGGGACAGCATGTACATTTCTTACCTATGTATTCAGATGCCACAGAATGGTCTTTATTGTTTGTCACTCATCCAGAAGTTTTTAGACACCTAAACAGGTAGTATAATGGAGTAGTTCAAATTTTAGGACATGTATGGTAAGTAGTTTAGGTGTAAGAATATTTATGGCATAGGTATAGATAAGGCTCTTTTTCTTCTGACTGAAAAGTTTGTTTGTGTTGAGGTTTTACGACCCAGTCAATCCAATGGGGTTATGTAGAGCGCGGTCAGTTTACCTAACCACACGTTTACTGGGCAGGATTAGTCCTCTAAGCAGTTAACCAGTATTGTGCACATTCTTTCACCAGTAACTGACAACTGTCCTTTTTGAATTAGTGGAAGAAGGAGAATGACTGTAGAAAATTTCATGATCAATCTCCACGAAAGAATGTTGCCGACCTTGGCGGGGGTCGAACCCCCGACCTCCTGGTCTCCAGATGGACGCGCATCCAACTGAGCCACCGAGGCCGGCTGACTGAAAAGTAACAACATTCTTATTTTTCTAAAAAAACATATGTTGTGGGTACTCATTAGAAGTGCCTCTCTGAGGCACTTCTAATGTGGGTCATTAGAAGTGCCTCTCTGAGGCACTTCTAATGAGTACCCACATCATATGTTTTCGTGGAGAAATAATGATATTATTATATGGATATGCATTTTCATGGAAAAATGATAAAAAAAAAATGTTATGTGGATACCCCAACATTTCTGAATACCTTATGAAAGGGGTCTGGCGAGTGCTGGAAACTCAACAACATATGGCACACAATGTTCATCCCTGGCTCTCTCACAGGAGGGTACTGTAACTTCTCAAAGATCTGAAACAATCAAAAAATAATTCAAGCAACCCTCCTCTGCTGACAGATATACCTTACTTAACCTTTATCACGCTATAGGCAAATGCAGCAGATGACAACTTGATGACAATTTTATTAATTTTCAAACAAAACTGGCTTTGACATTTCATGCAAATTGTCTCCTTTGGAGACAATTTGCATGAAATGTCAAAGCCCATTTTCTAGGAAAACTTTGAAAATATATCAAAAGGAGATACTATGCATGAAATGTCAAAGCCCATTTTCTAGGAAAACTTAGAAAAAAATATATCAAAATGTCATCTGCTGAATTTTTACCCAGCATACTAAGCACTAAAACCAAGAAATCACAGTCATGATAAAAGTCTTATACTCACCTCAGAAAATATGGTTTTCCAGTCTAGTGAAATAACTGTAGGCCAAAGTTCATTTACAGCTATATCAAGGGCAGATAACTCATGAACTGGAACTAATATATTGTCTAAGGTTCTCTACATATCCCTGAACTTTCATCAATACTATATACGGTAAATGTCCTAAAATTTCGAACACCAAAGTTTCTGACAAAATGACATATGCAAACAGTGCAGACCCAGATCAGACTGCTCCTGAAGGAGCAGTCTGATCAGGGTCTACACTGTTTGCCATTCCACTAAATATTCTAAGAAACAACTGTATAAAAATAAAAAAATTAGGTCCATTTAGTATAGAATTTAGTGTTCGAAATTTTAGGACATTTACCGTAGTAAAGGAACTATCAGCATGTTTTTAGGGGATATCAAGGGCAGGTAACTCAAGAAATGGAAAAGGCACAGTCACCATCCTTGGCCAATATATGTATCCACATCAATTTTTTTCATGGAGAAACAAAACAAAAAAAAAAAAAAAAATAGTATGTGGCTACCCCTTTTATCTGAAAGCTATGGTACCCTATATATCTGTGAAGTTTCATTCAGATATTCAATACAGTAAAAGAACTACAGGCTAAAAACATTTCTCAGACTCTGAAAAGGGCAATGTCAAAGCCTATTTTCTGAAGAAAAAAAAAATCAAACTGTCATTTGCTGACATGCTATGCGTAAAAAAAAAAAAAAAAATGTCACATTTAATCTTACATACATACAGCAGCATAAAATACATATACATGAGGGAAATGTGATGCCGTGTACAAATCTGTCACTCATGATGAAAAAGCTGAATAAAATATTTGGGTCATTCAGTATATAGGGCAACAATCTACATCATCAACATGGTGACATGCACATGGCTGTGATTGTATGGTATTGTTTGTTTGCTTTAATGCCAATCTGCAGGAAATGTAAAAGAAAAATAAACAATTTGTCATCTGCTGAATCTGAAGCTGATGATTATAGGTTTTACATTTCTTTCAACATTAACCCTTGTCCCACTGAACCTGAATATACCCTGCCTTTGCAAACAGTGTAGATCCAGATCATTTGGCTTCTGAAGAAGCCAACTGATCTGGATCTGCACTGTTTGACATTACGTATGTGAATTTATAGCAACAATCCAGATCAAGTATTCTGATTGGCTGTAAATTAGAAGTGGGCGTGGCATCTTTGTTTGTTTGTGTTGAGGTTTTACGGCCCAGTCAACCCAATGGGGTCATGTCGAGCGCGGTCAGTTTACCTAACCACACGTTTACTGGGCAGGCTTAGTCCTCAAAGCGGTTAACCAGTATTGTGCACATTCTTTCGCCAGAAACTGACAACTGCCCTTCTTGAATCAGCGGAAGGGAGAGAATGACCGTAGAAAATATTTCATGATCAATCTCCACGAAAGAATGTTGCCGACCTCGGCGGGGGTTGAACCCGCGACCTCCTGGTCTCCAGTCGGACGGCGCATCCAACTGAGCCACCGAGGCGTGGCATCTTAATTTATTCAGCAGGACAAGGGTTAAGTCTCATTCAGACAATGAAAGGCTCTGTGCAATGAAGCGTACAGTCATGAATTGAACTCCAATTCTGGTGGGATCCTGCTGAATTGGCTGAGAGAGTAGTAAATGTTAACCCATTTTAAACTAAACTAGAGCAAGTGAGCAGGGGTTCACGTATACCCCCGGCCAGTGCCTAATCTAACAAGTAGCCCAAGGGCAAAGATCACTCACCTGAGTACTAATCAGACCCAATTGGAACCCAGGGTTATGAATGGCCAGTTTGGAAAAGTTCTGACAGTTTCATGAAGATCGGATGAAAAATGTGGCCTCTAATGTGTTCCCAAGCTTTTCCTATGATTTGACCTAGTGACCTAATTTTTGACCGGGCATGACCCAATTTCCAACTTGACCCAGATATCATCAAGATAAAGGTTGTGACAAAGTTTCATGAAGATCTGATGAAAAATGTGTCCTCTAATGTGTTCACAAGCTTTTTCTATGATTTGACCTAGTGACCTAGTTTTTGACCGGGCATGACCCAGTTTCAAAGTGACCGAGATATTACCAAGCCAAAGGTTCTGACAAAGTTTCATAAAGATCAGATGAAAAATGCTGCCTCTAACGTGTTCACAAGCTTTTCCATTATAAGTCAATGAGAGCTATATGTTGCTGTGGTAACTGGAGTTTGAATCCAATCCACACCAAAACCTATGTCAGCTATTCTGTAATCATCCAGCAGTAGTAAAAATCACACATTAATAACCTTAAGTCAAAGCTTTTAGAAATACAAGCAAAAGACAAAAACTTCACGTTAAACTTTGACGTAAACATCACACTATTTTCTAAGTCCGTGACCTTGACCTTGGGTCAGCAGCATCAGCAAAATGATGTCAGCTATTCTGTAATCATCTAGTAGTAACACTAACCACACATCAACATCCTTAAGTGTAAGCTTTCAAAAATATATGCAAAAGGAAAAAACTTCACGCAAAATTCTGATGCAAAATGTTAACATTTGTATGGATGCACGGACGGACGGATGGAAAGACGAAAACTATATACCTCGACATACTTCATATGCCAGGGGTATAATAAACTCCCCCACACTGTATATTGGAAGATTCCAATTTCAATTTTAGGTATGTCAGGCTATGTGATTTAGATATTCCTAGAGAACAAGAATTCCGCGGAAGGCGTCATCGCACCTGCTGGCGCAAAAGTCACAGGAGCCACAATCAGAATGTGGTTATTAAATAAGTTTATTTCATTCTTAGCAGTGCTTACTTGGAAAACTGGGTTGAAAAAAATGCAGACAAAGTGCCTAATGGGGCACATATATTCTTGGCCAGTGCCATTCCCTCTAATGGCTACATCTTCAGCACTGACTTTTCGTATTATACAGCCCAATGATAATGGAATGTTGACGTAAAATGTGTAAAAGTCACTGGAGCATGAAATATAGGTCAAGGTCACGGGTCAAGGTACCTGCTAATTCAGTAAATCAAGGAGAAGCACAATGCAAGGTATGGTGGTTGTAGGCCTTATAGTTGAGGAGTTATCAAACATCAATGTAAAATGTGTCAAATATAGGTCAAGGTCACTGGGTCAAGGTACCTGCCAAGCCAGGGCAATGAGGTGAAGCACTATGCAAGGTTTAGTGGTTGTAGGTCTTATATTTGAGGAGATACCAAACATCAATATAAAATGTGTCAAAGTCACTGGAGTGCACAATATAGGTCAAGGTCACCAGGTCAAGGTACCTGTCGAGTCAGTACATCGAGAAGAAGTGCTATATAAGGTTTGGTGGTTGAAGGCCTTACAGTTGAGGACATATGGAAGGGTGATGTAAAAGGTGTAAAAGTCAATGGAGCGTGAAATATAGGTCAAGGTCACCCAGTCAAGGTACCTGCAGAGTCCGTACATTGAGGAGAAGCACTATGCAAGGTTTGATGGTTGTAGGCCTTATAGATGAGGAGCTATTGAACGTTGACGTAAAATGTGTAAAAGGCACTGGAGCGCAAAATATAGGTCAAGGTCACCGGGTCAAGATACCTGCCAAGTCAGTACATATAGGAGAAGCACTATGCAAGGTTTGGTGGCTAGAGGTCTTACACTTGAGGAGATCTGGAACGTTGATGTAAATTATGTCAAAGTCACTGCAGCCAAAATATAGGTCAAGGTCACCAGGTCAAGGTATCTGCTAAGTCAGTACATATGGAAGGGTGATGTAAAAGGTGTAAAAGTCAATGGAGCGTGAAATATAGGTCAAGGTCACCCAGTCAAGGTACCTGCAGAGTCCGTACATTGAGGAGAAGCACTTTGCAAGGTTTGATGGTTGTAGGCCTTATAGTTGAGGAGATATCGAACGTCGACGCAAAATATGTCAAAGTCACTGGAGCGCAAAATATAGGTCAAGGTCACCGGGTCAAGGTACCTGCCAACTCTGTACATCTAGAAGAAGCACTATGCAAGGTTTGGTAGTTGTACGCCTTATAGTTGAGAAGATCTGGAACGTCTACGTAAATTGTGTCAAAGTCAATGGAGCGCAAAATATAGGTCAAGGTCACTGGGTCAACATATCTGCCAAGTCAGGAGGTCAGGGAGATGTGTCATGCAAGGAATGATGGTTGTTGTAGAATTGTAGTTGATTAGAATACTAACTTTGACGTAAATGTCGAACTTCGACATAACAGAACTGTTAAGAGACAGACGGACGGATGAACGGACAGACGAATGGAAAAGCGGGCACCTATGTCGCAAAGTCAGGAGGTCAGGGAGATATTTCATACAAGGTTTGATGGTTGTTTAGTCTTGTAGTTGATTAGAATACTAACTTTGACATAAATGTCGAACTCCGACATAACAGAACTGTTAAGAGACGGACAGACAGACAGACAAACAGACAGACGAATGGAAACGTGGGCACCTATGTCGCAAAGTCGGGAGGTCAGGGAGATGTTTCATGCAAGGTTTGATGGTTGTTTAGTCTTGTAGTTGATTAAAATACTAACTTTGACATAAATGTCGAACTTCGACATAAATGTTGACAGACGGACGGACGAATGGACAGACATACAGAAAAGCGGACACCTATGTTGCAAAGTCAGGAGGTCAGGGAGGTGTTTCATGCAAGGTTTGATGGTTGTTTAGTCTTGTAGTTGATTAGAATACTAACTTTGACATAAATGTCGAACGTCGACATAAATGTTGACAGACGGACGGACGGACTGACGGACGGACTGACGGAAGGACGGACGGACGGACGGACGGACGGACGGACGGACGGACGGACGGACGGACGGACGGACGGACGGACGGACGGACGGACGGACGGACGGACGGACGGACGGACGGACGGACGGACGGACGGACGGACGGACGGACGGACGGACGGACGGACGGACGGACGGACGGACGGACGGACGGACGGACGGACGGACGGACGGACGGACGGACGGACGGACGGACGGACGGACGGACGGACGGACGGACGGACGGACGGACGGACGGACGGACGGACGGACGGACGGACGGACGGACGGACGGACGGACGGACGGACGGACGGACGGACAGAAAATCGGACGCCTATATCGCACCCTGCTACAAGCAGGTGCGATAAAAATGGTTAAACCAGTTGTAAACAGTGGAGATCCTATCAGATGCTGCATTCTGCAGATGTCCTGGTATCTGGGAATATTTCTTTGATCACTAGACCATTAAGGTTCCAATATCCCAGTATGTTCCATTATATCATATGTTCAAGGGGGCATAAAGAGGAGACAAAGAATATCGCCAATAATGCTCTTTTTTTACTGACATCATAATGACATCACAACATGCAGTATTGTCTTGATGTTACATGCAAGTTCTGCCTTCTGGCTGTTCCAAATCTGTCATTAAGCACTCTGGGTATTCGGAAAAATATTTCCTGTTAGGCAGAATCTACTGAAAATTGGATGAATAAAATAAAATGTAAATACGAGAATTTAAATTCAGATATTTAGCTTGCACTAGATGATGAAAACATTAGACTATTTTGATGTCTCCAAGAAGGGGATTAACCCTGGTCCTGCTGAGCCCGGATATGTCCTGTCTTTGCAAACAGTGTAGATCCAGATCAGTTGGCTTCTGAAGAAGCCAACTGATCTGGATCTGCACTGTTTGCCATTAAGTAGGTGAATTTGTATCAACAATCTAGATCAAGTAATCTGATTGGCTGAAAATTAAAAGTGGTATAGACATCTTTATTTCTGACATTTATTTAGCATGGTAAGGGTTAAAATATGGCCCAGACACAGATTTTATATCAAGGAACATAACACATATACCTACAAATATTGCATTACCTGATCCAATTCACCAGCTGGTCAGGATAGTGTTATACTATATCTGGTCAATGCTATCCAGATATTATATGATGATGCCTCGTGAGAAAAAAGATTCTTTGGACTTTTGACTGAATCAACCTTTCTGTGTGCATGCCCGGCCCAAAGCAAGGCCACATGTCTACTTCTTTGGAAGAAGTTTCCCCTTATCCTAATACTGAGAAAACAGCATACCGGTAGGTTCTGGCTATACAGAACAGGTGAGTAGGCCCACCTTAACTTTTGCTAGTAGCCAGAGCTGTGGAAATACCATGTCCGACTTGTCCAACTTGTCCCATTTCAATTTACTTGTCCTGGGACAAGTAATTCATAGCTCTGGCTAGAAAGAGTATCAAGATTATAAGATATATATTTTTCTTATTAGAGAAATAAGAAAAAAAATGACAATTTTCGGGCAAGTAAATCTTGATTGGTCAAGTGGATTTTGATCATTTACTTGTCCGTGGACAAGTAATAAAATTTGATAATTCCTCATCCCTGCTCATAGCATATACTATAATAGCTCTTTTTCTACCACATTAGACCTAAATATTCAGCTGCACTGTGTGCACAGTTTTTTTTTACTTGCAGTAAACTATTCCCATAAGGGCACACTTTACAGAAAGATTATCAGAGGACGTCATAAGGGGAGTATTTAATAATGCTTATGCAATATTTATCTGATTTTCTTTATAAAAAAAAAACGTTGTTGGTCCTAATTTAAAATGCCTCAATTTGTTGAGGCATGAGGCAATTCAAATGAGTACCAACTGTGTATGCTTTCATAAAGAAGTAGATTTTGTTTGTGTTGAGGTTTTACGGCCCAGTCAACCCAATGGGGTCATGTCGAGCGCGGTCAGTTTACCTAACCACACGTTTACTGGGCAGGCTTAGTCCTCTAAGCAGTTAACCAGTATTGTGCACATTCTTTCGCCAGAAACTGCCCTTCTTGAATCAGCGGAAGGGAGAGAATGACCGTAGAAAATATTTCATGATCAATCTCCACGAAAGAATGTTACCGACCTCGGCGGGGGTTGAACCTGCGACCTCCTGGTCTCCAGTCGGACGGCGCATCCAACTGAGCCACCGAGGCCGGCAATAAAGAAGTAGATAAAAGTACATATAATCTAACTGTGTGCTTATACAGTTTGCTTATATGGGTGAGCAGTAAATAGGTTGAATATGATATGCAGTTACCTACTATTGAAAAAGAAAAACAAAAGAAAGATATTGTAAATCATTTGTATTTGTATAGCCCTAAGAATTTGGAACAGACAGACTTGAGCAAATACTGTAGATCATGATCAGATGCTGCAGAAAACGGCATCTGATCCAGGTCTACACTGTTTGCCAACCATTCAGTACTGTTTAGATACATCAAGGGGCAATAAAATTGACACATTCAAATTTTAGGGTAAATATGGTGAGCTCTTGTTCGATTTAGGGGAAATATGGTACTTGCAGAAAGTACCGTAGGACTATTTTGCATGTACTTATCACCTGTGCAAGACACCTGCTGGTTCCAGAGATTTCCCTATGTAATTTAATTAACCCTTAGCACTCTGGGTAAAGATTTCAGCAGACAACATTTCAATTTTTTTCTTATTTTTCCCAGAAAACAGGGTTTTGACATTTCATGCAAACTGTCAATTTGCATGAAATGTCAAATCCTGTTTTATGGGAAAATGAAAAAATGTCGTCAATTTGTCATCTGCTGAATTAGCCATGGCTTACCTGGTCAATCTTGTTTTCTGTAACAGCAATTAGAATACTGTACTTCTGCTCCGATGCCAGACCCTTGAGAAACCCTATCACCCATTGGTCAACATACTTTGACGTAGGCCACTTCAGCCAATCGATGATTCTCTGGATTGCTGTCGTCATACTATTATTATCAACATTTGAATCCTTGATCACCTTTTTGACAACAATATTGATCATCTCTTGAGGGATAAACTGCACCAAAGAACCGAGACAGAATGACGGTTCCACATCACTGACTGAAGATATTATGCTAAAAATAATTTGTAATGACTCTAATACAGTCCCAGAATCTGTGTTATTCCAGACATGTTCTATGAGGGAGGCAACAATGCTAACATCTTTGATAAATATGATTGCCTCCTTTCCCTCCTCAGGTAAGCATAAACTAAGGGAGTGAATCAAAGTTCTAACAAATTCACGAGTTAAGTCCCCTTTTGGAATACACTCTGAAAATTCTAATAACAGAGACGAAAAATTCTTCAGGCATTCTAAAAATGGATGTTCACGAACATAGTTTGATGCTCTTAACTCTATAACACTACAATGTTGTCTGTAAAAAGCTGATGTTTGCAAAATTCTCATACATTCCAAAATAAACATGGGCACTTGTCCTTGATTTTTATGTTTCTTGGTCAATAAGCCTAACAGGTAGTCTTTACTGAAAAACTGCTCAAACGTGGTTTTATTGAATTTAGCCCAAGATAGGAAAATATTAAAGCCATGAACTGTTTTCAGTTCTGTTTCTCCATCTAAATACCACTTTGAAGTGAGATCAAGCACAGACATGATTGCATCTGTTGTTTGTGTCTGTGATCCTTTCTCTGCTATCTTCTGAAGGAGGTTCTTTTTTACAGCATCAGGGTGTTGGGATTCTAGTATACCCTTCAGGATGACATCCATCTTCTCAACTGCCTTTTTGTCCCTTCGGGGCTGAAAATAGAAGAAAACAGTTGAATAACAGAGATATATGCATATCAGTACAATTAGCTTTTAATCCTTAAGTGCTAATCATAGCTGCAGCAGACTTTTTTCTTTTTGTCTTTTTTCAGAGAAGATAAGGTTTGCTAGACAGACAATTCACATGAAATGCCAAACTTTGTTTCCATTTGGACAGTTTTAGGCAAAATCACAGAATTGTCTAAAAATTTTATACCCCTACGAAAACAAGGTATTTCTGACCCCTTGAACCCCTTCCCCTGAAACAATCATGCCTTGTGCAATTAATAATCCAAACAGCACAGACACTGATAAGACTACAGATACAGTTATAAGCCAGGGCCCAGTTGTTCAAAGCTAACGATGTCATTAGTTAACGATTCGTTAAAATTTACATCGAGTGATACGCAAATATTCTGAAATTTTTTGCTGAAAAAATGTGAGTAGCTTTTGCAGTGCAAAAGCTACTCACATTTTTTCAGCAAAAAATATCAGTATATTGTATATTGAATCTGCTAAAACAGTTAACGAAATGACCCTTAACGAGCTCGTTAAGCTAATGACGCTTTGAACAACCGGGCCCAGAGTGGCACAGCTATACATAAGGATAGCCTAGATAAATATTTTTCATTTCTTCATGAAAAATACAACAAATAAAACATGAAACAATAATACCCTGCCACTACTGTGTGAGGGACAGATAACAATGTCAAAAATTGATGAAATTTGCTCATTAGCAATCCATAGCCAGATCTCCACAGTAACAATGCACATGCCAAGTTTGGAGAAAATCCACTGATATTTACTCAAATTATTGTCTGGAAAAGAATATGCGGGCAGATGGATGGATGGCCGTATGACAGATTAGACAGACAGACACATGGACGACCAATTTGAAACCATAATACCCAGTTACTATCATGTGGCCGGGTATAAAAATATTATTAGTACTCATTTAGAACTGCCCTTGAAATGCAGTGCTATGTCAGCATTTGACTTGGAATCCGGCCTGCAGTACACTACCATATTTACACAAAATATTAGAACAGACTAAAAAAGCCATTTGATCAGGGTCTTCACTGTTTATAATTCTGCCAGATCTCTTTAGACATATTACCAGGAAAACAAACAGATATTCAAATCCTGCAGGATTTGTTTTATGATGCTGGGGTTTAATGACACATCAACCTTGTGGGTCATTTTGTGCAGTCTCCCAGAGAAAGGGAGAAAAGAGATAGAAGAGATAGTAGAAGAGATGCAAGAGAGGGACAGGGAAGAAAGAATGAAAGTGAAGAAACAAAAGAAATAAAAACATTCCCCCTCCACCCTTACTTGCTACAAGGATAGCAGACCTTGCCCAACCGTAAGTCCATATCAGTTGAACGCCCCAGTGACACAAGATATGACACCTTCGCACCACCTGACCGTCCCTAAATCCTGCACGAAGTATGCCACAGGATTACTCTATGGTAATTACATTTCTATTTTTCTCATTTCTTCATGACATCATTTCTTAGTACCAATACCAATTGTAAATAGTTTACTTACTGAAATAAGAAATTAACCCTTAAAGCGCCAAGAAAATCTGCATCTGAAAATGTCGTCTGCTTATGTCGTCTGCTGCATCTTCTTGCAAACTTTTCAAACTTACATTTTGCATACAGGCAAACAGAGTGGACCCAGATCAGACTGCTCCTAAAGGAGCAGTCTGATCTGGGTCCACACTGTTTGCAAAAATGACTTTTAAAATCACAAGCAGATGACAAAGCAGACGACAATTGTTGTGATTGGCACTTTAAGGGTTAACTTAATGCTAAGCATGCAGGGTAAATAATTCAATAGATGGAATTCTGAAATATTTTTCTTATCTTTCTAAGAAAATGAGGTTTGACATTAAATACAAATTGTCTTCTAAGAAGACAATTTGCATGAAATGTCAAACTCCATTTTCTTAGAGAATAAGAAAAAAATATCAATATCTTTTCTTCTGAATTTGCATGAAATGTCAAACCCCATTTTCTAATAATTAGAATGAATTTGCTAAATGGCTATATATGTCACAACTGCTGGGGGTGTTCATGAAATGGAGCTGAATGCACAGACTAAACATTGCTCTGCCAAGTGAGAAAAGTAGGTCAAGGTTAGTAATGGTATTGACAGTGGGCAGGCCCACAGGGTACATCGTGGCGGATGTATGTGAATATTGTTGACGCTGATGACACCCACGACATCAACACCAACGATCACGCCGGAAAATGATCCCTATAGCGCTCCTGCTTGCTAAAGCAGTCGCCACAAAAAAAAACATCAATTTGTTTGTTTTTCTTTAGTTGAATTTGCCTTAACCCTTAAGCACCAAGCAAAATTTGTAGCAGACAACATTCAAATTATTTTTGTTATTTTTCAGAGAAAACAAGTCTTGACATTTCATGTGAATTGTCAATTCACATGAAATGTCAAGACTTGTTTTCTCTGAAAATTAAAAAAAAAAAATATTGTCGTCTGCTGCAGTTGTGATTGGCACTTTACGGGTTAAGATTGCTAGATATCAGTTTAACCAATGTCACTTGTAATTCAGATTTTATAGAGCATACAAAATATTTGGGGTATTTAACAATACTGTGACACTTTTTTAATTAATGGTAAGAAAGAAATAAAATCTGGGATATACCAGATCATGTTTTGCTTAACTTTTCCCACACTGGAGGTCCATTTAGCAGACGACAAATTAGCGATGTTCTTTTTAAACATTTTCGGAGAAAAAAAGGCTTTACCCATAAAGAGACAATAATAACTGCAACAAATGACCTTTTGAAATATTTCTTATTATTTCTCAAAGAAAATACGGTAAGCCATGGTATTGCATGTGTATTGCAAGCATAGCTCTTGATAAGATGCTTATTTCAATCCAAAAGTACTGATCATAATTTTTCTTATTTCTCCACGAAAACATATGATGTGGGTACTCATTAGAAGTGCCTTGGTGAGGTGCTTCTAATGAGAACCCATGACATATGTTTTTGTGGAGAAATAAGAAAAATATTTACCAGATACCCACTCTTATCTATATAGACCTTAGTCTGGCAAGCCTAATTTTTTCTGAAAAATAATAACAAAACAATTTAGGACGTCATCCGCTACAATTTTACTTGGCTCTTTAAGGGTCAACATTATCACTCGCCACAAAATAAATTTCATGAAGGCTGAGATCTGCTTTCTCTGAAAAAAGGTTTGGCATTTGAAGCAAACTGTCTTCTAAGCAGACATCTTGCATGAAATACCAAATCCTAATTTCTGGTAAAATAAGAAAAAATATTTATTCACTGAATTTTCTCTGACAGTGCTGCAGATCAAACTTTGCCACTCTCTTGACTAATTCAGCAGACGACAAATAGGTGACATTTTTCTTGTTTCTCCCAGAAAACAGGTTTTGACATTTCATGCAAAATTGTCTTCAGTGGAGAAAATTTGCATGAAATTTCAAATCCTGTTTTCTGGGAAAAACAAGAAAAATATTTCAATATGTCGTCTGCTGATATTTTTACTCAGAGTGCTAAGCAGTAACATAATGTAATATGCACTTTACTAATTCAGGAAAAGTGAACTAGAGACTTGCACAGTTTCTACCAACTTGTCACAATTGTAAGTGATATGCTGCTATGATATTTGGAGTAATATAATTACAAAAAAAAATATAGAATTCCGAGAATCGGAAGTGTCGCTTGCTTAAAGCGCAAACCATTTGATATGAAAAAGGAAAAAAAAACACTGGTCCTTATAATTGCTCCTATCCCTAAAGGCAACCCCTCACTACAAACTTCGAATGAAATCAATGCATCCCTTCAAAAGTTATTGAGCGGAAACAATATCTTTACCTTGTATTTTACCCCAACAACAAAAACTAAGTTGAAAAAGGGCCATAACTCAGCCAAAATTTGGCGGATGATTACCAATATCAAACTTGACCAGTATTTTATAGTGATATAAAGTTCTGCAAAATTTGAATGAAATCCATACATCCCTTCAAAAATTACTGAACGGAAACAAAAAGTGTGACGATGACACCGACGCTGACACCGATGATGCGGACGGACAACATGAACCCTATGTGTCTGCCATGCTACACAGGCGACACAAAAAGCTATTATAATATTGCAATTGTCACACTAAACAGTTCTGAGATGTTTATATACACATTTCTTTTTTCTTTTCATTAACCCATTGTAGACTGAATGAACTCCCCCATAGTATATATTGGAAGATTCTAATTTTGATTTTAGGTATGTCTGGCTATGTGATTTAGATATTCCTAGAGAAAAATGGTTGAACTATTTGCAAACAGTGCAGACCCTGATCAGATTCCACGTTCTGTAGGGTCTAATCTGGGTCTGCACTGTTTGCCAATCACCCTTTTAGGGGTCTCCACACTTCAATGGGTTAAATCATTTTAGTCCGGAGACCCCAAAAAGGGTAACCGGCAAACAGTGCAGCCACAGAATACTGCATCTGATCAGGGTCTCCACTTTTTGCAAATAGTTCAGCCATTATAACTAAAATTATATCTAAAATACATCGCCTCACATAGGTAAAATTCAAATTTGACTCTTCCAATACATAGTGTTGGGGAGTTTATTCAGTCTAGAATGGGTAAACCATTTTAGCACTACAGACCATAACTGTTCAAATGATGTAGATCCAGATGAAACTGGTCAGAACCAGCCATCTAATGAGTATCTACGCAATTTGCCATTATGTATTTTTTTTTTTTTTTTTTTAGTTTTATCTAAGACTAGCATTTGTAACAATATACATGTCCAAGTCAAAGAGAGAAGAGTCCTATTCATAAACTTGTGGATGTCAGAAAGGATGAAACATAAGTTATGGTCAAAATTTCTTGCAGCTTACAGAAACCTAGACTATACCTATTATAAAGGATTTAATGCATAGCACTCTGGGCAAAATTTTCAGCAGATGACATATTGAAATATTTTCCCAAGGAAACAGGATCTGACATTTTATATGGAGACAATTTGCAGGAAATGTCAAATCCTGTTTCCTGAGAAAAATAAGAAAAATATTGTCAATTTGTCATCTGATGAATTGGCCTATATCTTCAGCACTGACTTTTCGTATCATACAGCCAAATGATAATGGAACATTGACGTAAAATGTGTAAAAATCACTGGAGCATGAAATTTAGGTCAAGGTCACGGGTCAAGGTACCTGCTAATTCAGTACATCAAGGAGAAGCACAATGCAAGGTATGGTGGTTGTAGGCCTTATAGTTGAGGAGTTATCAAACATCAACCTAAAATTTGTCAAATATAGGTCAAGGTCACTGGGTCAAGGTACCTGCCAAGCCAGTGCAGTGAGGTGAAGCACTATGCAAGGTTTAGTGGTTGTAGGTCTTATATTTGAGGAGATCCCGAACATCAATATAAAATGTGTCAAAGTCACTGGAGTGCACAATATAGGTCAAGGTCACCAGGTCAAGGTACCTGTCGAGTCAGTACATCGAGAAGAAGTGCTATATAAGGTTTGGTGGTTGAAGGCCTTACAGTTGAGGACATATGGAAGGATGACGTACACGGTGTAAATGTCAATGGAGCATGAAATATAGGTCAAGGTCACCCAGTCAAGGTACCTGCAGAGTCTGTACATTGAGGAGAAGCACTATGCAAGGTTTGATGGTTGTAGGCCTTATAGTTGAGGAGATATTGAACGTTGACGTAAAATGTGTAAAAGGCACCGGAGCGCAAAATATAGGTCAAGGTCACCGGGTCAAGATACCTGCCAAGTCAGTACATATTGGAGAAGCACTATGCAAGGTTTGGTAGCTAGAGGTCTTACACTTGAGGAGATCTGGAACGTTGACGTAAATTATGTTAAAGTCACTGCTGCCAAAATATAGGTCAAGGTCACCAGGTCAAGGTATCTGCTAAGTCAGTACATTGAGGAGAAGCACTTTGCAAGGTTTGATGGTTGTAGGCCTTATAGTTGAGGAGATATTGAATGTCGACGCAAGATATGTCAAAGTCACTGGAGCGCAAAATATAGGTCAAGGTCACCGGGTCAAGGTACCTGCCAAGTCTGTACCTCTAGGAGAAGCACTATGCAAGGTTTGGTAGTTGTACGCCTTATAGTTGAGAAGATCTGGAATGTCAACGTAAATTGTGTCAAAGTCAATGGAGCGCAAAATATAGGTCAAGGTCACTGGGTCAACATATCTGCCAAGTCAGGAGGTCAGGGAGATGTGTCATGCAAGGTATGATGGTTGTTGTAGAATTGTAGTTGATTAGAATACTAACTTTGACGTAAATGTCGAACTTCGACATAACAGAACTGTTAAGAGACAGACGGACGGACGAACAGACAAATGGAAAAGCGGGCACCTATGTCGCAAAGTCAGGAGGTCAGGGAGATATTTCATACAAGGTTTGATGGTTGTTTAGTCTTGTAGTTGATTAGAATACTAACTTTGACATAAATGTCGAACTTCGACATAACAGAACTGTTAAGAGACGGATGGACAGACAGACAGACAGACGAACAGACAGACGAATGGAAAAGTGGGCACCTATGTCGCAAAGTCAGGAGGTCAGGGAGATGTTTCATGCAAGGTTTGATGGTTGTTTAGTCTTGTAGTTGATTAAAATACTAACTTTGACATAAATGTCGAACGTCGACATAAATGTTGACAGACGGACGGACGAATGGACAGACAAACGGAAAAGCGGACGCCTATGTTGCAAAGTCAGGAGGTCAGGGAGATGTTTCATGCAAGGTTTGATGGTTGTTTAGTCTTGTAGTTGATTAGAATACTAACTTTGACATAAATGTCGAACGTCGACATAAATGTTGACAGACGGACGGACGGACGGACGGACGGACGGAAAATCGGACGCCTATATCGCACCCTGCTACAAGCAGGTGCGATAAAAAGGGGTATCATTCAAAAATAAAAAACTGAATGGCAAACAAAGTAGATCCTGATGAGACTGCTCATTATGGGCCATCCCATCTGGATCTACACTGTTTGCAAATGCAGATATTTGGGACTACATTATATGGCTAAAAAGTTTAACACTTTGCATGCTGGGTAATTATTTCAGCAAACATTTTGAAATATTTTTCCTAGAAAAAAGAACGGACACTTCATGAAAATTGTCTCCTTAGGTGACAATTTGCAAGAAGTGTCAGATCCAGAAGTCGGAGTATTTTCTAGGAAAAATAAGGAAAATATCACAGATCTGTCATCTACTGAATCTGCCCATAGCGTGGTAAGTGTTAACCCTTGTCCTGCTGAACCCGGATATACCCTTCCTTTGCAAACAGTGTAGATCCAGATCAGTTGGCTTCTGAAGAAGCCAACTGATCTGGATCTGCACTGTTTGCCATTAAGTATGTGAATTTATAGCAACAATCTGGATCAAGTAATCTGATTGGCTGAAAATTAGAAGTTGGCGTGGCATCTTAATTTATTCAGCAGGACAAGGGTTAATAACATAAATTATCATCTTATGTGGAGCTAGGTAACGTGACTTTACAGGTAATAATGCTGCATCAAGAAAAAGTAAGCATTAAAAGTCACTAAAAAAAATCCAAGTAAACGAGGCAAAGATGAAATACAATCTAACCACCTTTTAAAGTGTTGTTGAATGATTCAGGTGACTGACTTAACTAACCACTTCACAGCTCCAGATCGATCGTTTTCAGTCAAAAAGTATTTGATATTTTTTTTATTTCTCCACAAAAAATATACGTCGTGGGTACTCATTGGAACTGCCTGGAAAGGCAATTCCAACAAATACCCTAATGGCTGTTTTAACTCATGAATTTAAAATATTTATCTGACTATAGTCTTTTTATCCAGAGACTCCATTATCTTCACTTTAAACTTCAGAACCTGGGAAAATCATTTATTTCTCAACTGCAATAAGACATGTATAAGAGGTTACAGAAGAACTGCCCAGGACTGTTTACAGTCTGTTTTCTTCAAATATAAAAGTGCCCTATAAAAGAATGGTATGTTGATTATACCCTAATAAGGTTACAGCAGTACCTGCCTGGGACCTATCTGCAACCTGGGCCCAGTTGTTCAAAGCATTGTTAGCTTAATGAGCTTGTTAATGACAAACTTGTTAACTATTGTAGCTAAGGTTGATATTTTGCTGCAAGAATTAGAGTAGCGTTAGCAAAGCTACTCAATTTTTTTCAGCAAAAAATATCAATGTATTTGCCATATTTTGAGAGAGAAATTTTAATATCACTTTAGCTAGCAATTAAGTTTTGAACAACTGGGCCCTGTTTTCCTAAAACTGATCAGCATATCATATTTACCGCATTCTGTTTTCAAAATATTTCAGAAAGTTGCTTTTTGCAAGGCACTTTACTCTGAACAAGCAAATCTTCAGAACTTTGGTCATGATTCAATGCAAAACCTTTTGTCATAACTACTAGTCCTATGTACCAACAGTTTTGCCCTATTCATTGGTTCAAAAAAATCCAATATTTTCATTTAAATTCCTTTAGTAAAAATGTCTGCAAATTGCACAAATCTGTAGGGTAGGTAGTTTGGTTGCAGGTTTTCAACGTTCCACTTGTTTAAAATTTCTGAAATAAATTAAGTACCCTGACTGAAAAGCCTGAGCAAACTGTGTTGCCACAAAACAGTTGGCATCTGTTCAGGGTCTATACTGTCTGCCACTCATCTAGCAGTTTTTGCTCATCAATAGGTAGTCAAATGGACAGTTAAATTTTAGAGCAAGTACGGTAACAAAGTCAAAGTCTGATTTTTTGGAATACCATATTAAACCTAAATATTGGGACACCTTAACTCTTTACCATACTTGACCTAGGACAAGTCCATTCCACTACCTGTTGTCTAAAATATTGCTGGATAAGTTACAAACAGTGTAGACCCTGATCAGATGCCACATTCTGTGGCATCTGATCTGGGTCTACACTGTTTGTTCAGGCCTGTCTGTCCTAAAAACAGTTGGTGTATTATGGTAAATTCATATCACTGTTCATGTCCTTTACTGGCATTAAATTTTATGGCACTACTGACTGATAACTTGGTTCAGGGATCCAAGATGGCTGGTTCAGTTGTTGTTGAGAAAGAGAGTTGTCAAATAAGACTGTATAAATCCAGATGCCCATGAATGTCACCATTAAACATCGAGTTATCTGGTCAATGATCTTCTCACCCACCCAAAAAAGTATTAACCCTAAAAGTGCTGAGCAAAATTGCAGCAGATGACATTCTAACTTTTTTTTTATTATTTTTTAGAGAAAAATAAATTTTGACATGTCAACTGAATCGTCTGCTCGACTGACAATTCACATGAAATGTCACACCTTATTTTCTCTGAAAAAAAAAGCATAAAAAAATCAAGATGTCATTTGCTGCAGTTGTAATTAGCATTTTAAGGGTTAATTTATTTATTAAGTTTTCTTTTGACATGTCATGTATCATTTCCATAACAATAAACATTTTCATCCAAATGTTTCGCTTGCTGCAGGCAACTCTATAATAAACTAAAAAAGAGATACATAATTATACTCCAATATTTGGACACATTAACTCTTTCCCAGCTAGTGGCGACTTTTGTTGTCTGCTGATAACCTCTGCAAACAGTTTGGACCCAGATCAGGCCCAACAAAATGTTGGGCCTGATCTGGATCCGAACTGTTTGACACTCTGATGGTATTCCTGAAAGATTGTTTTGAAAAAGTTATTTAAAAAAAAAAAATCCACAGACGACAAAAAAACATGCAAAATTACTCAGAATGCCAAGAGTTAACTGCTCTTCCAAGGCTGCATTTTTTGAGCCATTAATAGCACTTAAAATCAACCAGATGCAGTAAAGCTCCACATAAGGAGTTTTTTTTTTCAACCAATAATATTGATATTTTTCACTTCTCCCCCAAAACATAGTTTTGGGTTCTCATTAGAAGCGCATCATACAGTCTGATCAGAGTCTTCCCTGGTTGCATTTTGGACTTCTAATGTGTACCAACAATATATGTTTTCATGGAGAAATAAAAAAAATATTTACCCAATACCCTTTATACCTGGAGCTCTGGGCACTTGTCCCAAGGAATTTATGCCTAATTTTCAGTTCTTATCAATAACTGTCCCTTTTTCTGATATTGGCCCTACAGTTATTTGAAGACAAGGGATATTCATCCCAAATTTAAAGCAGACAACATTCTAAATTTCTTTTTTTTTTTTTTTTTTTTTTTCATTTTTCAGAGTAAAGAAGTCTTGACATTTCATGTGAACTGTCTGCCAATTGCAAGCAGACAAAGTTTTCTGATTACTTAAGGTTACTATGGTAAACTGGAAAATTAAAATGTCATCTGCATTAAATATTCCATAGGCTACAGAGGACATGTAAACCCTTGTCATGCTAAACCCGGAATTTATACCCTGCTTTGCAAACAGTGTAGATCCAGATCAGTTGGCTTCTTCAGAAGCCAACTGATCTGGATCTGCACTGTTTGCCATTAAGTATGTCAATTTATAGCAACAATCCAGAACAAGCAATCTGATTGGCTGAAAATTAGAAGTGGGTGTGGCATCTTAATTTATCCAGCAGGACAAGGGTTAAGGAGGAGTATTTGGTGATAATTCTGGAATAATTTTTCTTGTATCTCCACATAAACATATGTCAGGCAAGGTACTTTTACTGAGTACCCACAATGTATGTTTTTATGGAGAACTGGAGAAAATTATCCTAAAATTATCACCAAACACTCCTCCTTAACAAGGCCCCAAAGATAAATCAGCAACCTTAAATAAAAAAGATGACTTCAAGTATATGCAAATTAAGGAGATTCATATGGGTGTTTGCTCTTATGTTAATAAAACAAAACTGTATTCTGCAATATCAAATGATTCCGTAAGTGGAGAGTGACAGCCCTGATCAAACTGTGCAGATGTCTGGGCCTTTGCAGTTCATCCCTGCCCAGTGTCCACAGATAGATACATTTTCATTTCATACAACCTAAATGATGAGTGACTATCAGATAACATCACCTCTTCACCTTTCAAACCATCCTCATGAACCTTATATCTCAGTGAATAAAACTTATACCAAATATAATTATTTTTATCCATTCAATTAAACCCCTATTTAGTAGAAATTGCATGGTCTAGAAACCTTTATTGAAAATTCATTTCATTCATAATATTTTATATATTTTCTTTACTGGTCATTCAACCAATGTGAATGTTGTAAACAAGCTGTAAACATTTCAGCTGTCATATGAGAAAAGGACCCTTAGGCCATATGAACTGCAACATCAAAAATGTACCTTTGGATTTGTGCGCCCAGTGAAGATTCATATCAGCCTGCGCATTTGAGCAATCTGATCAGAATCTTCACTGATGGTATTTGGATAGCAAGTTAAGGATGTAATGTTTCTTCATGTGGACAATGAAGGCTCTGATCAGACTGTGCAGATGCACAGGCTGATTTGAGTCTTCACTGAACACACATGTCAGATAAGGTACCTTTTCCCATTTGCAGCTCATATGTCAACAGCAAAAGCCCAAAATCTGTACCCAGTCAGCATTCTACGTAAATCTATATCGGGCCGTCATCGGCCCGTCAGATGTAGATTTACGTAGAATGCTAGCTGGGTACATCCCAGTCTAAGCAGGATATTATCTGTCTACATTATGAAAACATACCTACATGTATATAATTTTGACCCCCTTAAACCCCTCTTTTATATAGTAAAACCAGGGTTCACAGGGGTATGTATTATTTTTCTTATTTCTGCTCAAAAACATAGATTGTGGGTTCTAGCAAGTGCCCACAATCTATGTTTTGAGCAGAAATATGAAAAATATCAGAATTCTTATCTGAAAACTTTTTTTGGGTGGTAAAATTTTCAATATAGTTGAATAGGCTTGTTTTCATAATGATATCTAGTGATTCTGCAAGTAGGAGACAAAAACCCTGACTGGACTACACATATAATCAGACTTGTCTGGGCTTCAGTGTCCATAGTGCCCTTCTCCTATGACACGGCTCAGTTTTGACCAAAACTTCAGCCTACATTTTATAGCCGAACATCATTTTTTATCTGCAAAACATTCATAGTGGCATCCAGATTTTTTTTTTTTTTTTTTTGAACAGAAAGTTATATCGAGTTTATTTTGACTGATTATGGAGTGGGGTAGGGTGGGGTGGAGTGGGGTGATGTGGGATGGGTTGGGTGGGGTGGGGTGGGGTGGGGCAGGGCATGGTGGGTGGGGCAGGGCAGGGTGCGATAACAACATTGTTGCAGTTTTAACTAAAGGGGAAGTAGAGATTTCTAAGATGATTGCCAGGGGTCCACATTAATCGATGGACTGGAATCGTTCTACCGGAGACGCATCAAAGGAATGAAAGAAAACCATGTGCAAAGTCAAGAAAATTCCTCTGCTGGTTACGAGAGATACAATAATGGGAAAATTCCAAGATAATTATAATTCTAGTTGGATCAGTACCAAAACTGGTCATGCACAACTAGACTACTTGAGGAACATCCCAGACAAGTTTCAAAAGAATCTGAACAATGGACTCAAAGGAGATGCAATAAAAAGATTGTCTGTGTTAGGTAAAGGGGAAGCCATGATTTCTAAGATGGCTGTCTGGCTGCAATATTAGTTGACAGACCGGAGTACTTTTTGGGAAGACATATCTAGGGGTTGAGAGGAATCCATAGTTTCAGTGAGATTCCTCCTCTAGTTAGGGAGTACATGCGATAACAGGAAAAATCCAAGATGGATGAGTGTGGCCATCTCTGTCAGTGGACAGGAACAAAATTCGGGCATGAACAGCTAGGTCACTAGGGGAATATCCCAGATAAGTTTTGAAAAAATCTGACAAGTGGTCTAGGAGGAGATGCCATATAGAGATTGTAACTGAGTTAAGTAAAGGAGAATTCGTGAATTCTAAGATGGCTGCCATTCAGCCATATTAATTGGCTGAACAGAATCATTTTCAGAAAGACACATCTAGGGGTTGAGAGGAATCCATATGCAAAGTTTCAATAAAATATTTCTACTAGTTACAAAGGAGATGTGATAACAGAAAAAATATGATGACCAAAGATGGCCATATTTGTCTACAGAACATAGCAAAATTTGGGCCTGCACAACTAGGTCAATAGGGGAACATCTCAAACAAGTTTTGAAAAAATCTGGCAAGTGGTAGGAAAAGGAGAATTTGCCAATTCTAAGATGGTCACTGTTCAGCCATATTAGTTGACAGACCAGAATCATTTTCAGGGAGATGCATGATTTAGGGGTTGAGAGGAACCCATAGAAAGTTTTTGATGAAATATCTCCACTGCTTATGGTGGAGATGCAATAACGAGAAAAATACAAATGGCCAACAGCAGCTATATTAGTCCCAGACAGACTTGAACCAAAAGGGGTGCACAACTAGACCATCCATCAGGGAAACATCCCAGAGAAGTTTCAAAATAATCTGACCAGTGGTCTCATAATGATGCGATAATGAGGAATTTTTTTACGAAGGTAAGGACATATGGATGTACAGACAGTCACTCTGAGGATAAGCTCTACCTACATCAGAGCTAAAAACGAAGAGATTAGTGCCAAATCTGACCATTGCAGGAAGAGAATTTGAAAACCTGGGCCCAGTTGTTCAAAGCATTGTTAGCTTAACGAGCTTGTTAATGGTCAAAATGTTAACTGTTCTAATAAGTACAATATATAATTCACAGGTATTTTTGCTAAAAAAATGTGAGTAGCTTTTGCAAATGCAAAAGCTAGTCACATTTTTCAGCAAAAATATTAGTGTATATGCCATATTTGATGATCAAAGATTTAATGATACATTAACTAACAACATCGTTAGTTTTGAACAACTGAGCCCTGCAATGATACATCTAACATTTGTGCCCGCACATTTATCACTGGAATTCGCATCAGTAGAGTTTGCTTGACTGGCACAGAAGCCTTTTTGACTGGATAGGTGTGAGATCAAAGAACTGGAAAAACAGTGTGGTCAAAATTTGACTAAGAATTATTTCACTGATTGGCCTTGAATGCTGACAAATAAAAGTTTGTGATAAAGTACATCCCCTCCCCTGTTAGACAATCTAGAACCAAAGCATGGGACTTGTTTCTGGTCAGGTCCAGAGATACTCTCAAATAGGCCTACCATCTGAAAGAGTATACTGATGCAATCTGCATGTTAAGAGATCAAGTTAAAACATGTCTGTATATTCGTAGGCCCAGGTGAGCTAGCACCGCTGCATCACTGTCTGACATGGAATAAAGCAGGTTTTATCACAAGGTGGCATACCTTCTTACACCCATTTACCTCCAAATGTTTATCACCAATTTCGAAATAATTTACAGTGTTTATCTTGACAGCAGAATTGCATAAGAGTGAAGAAAGAATGTCATGTCCGCAGATTTGCCAATACTTGAAAAGTCCTTATGAAGCAATGACTACATACTCTAGACAGAAGGGTTCAAGATAAATATTTTTCTTATTTCTCAATGAAAACGTATGTGAGGCACTTCTAATGAGTACCTACAACATATGTGTTGTGGAATAATAAGAAAAATATCAATACCTTTTGCCTTAAAAAAAAACAAACAAAAAACTCTCGTCTGGGTCTACACTGTTTGCTCAGGCCTGTCTGTCTGAATACATATGGTAGATAACAATTTTGCACCAATTGGAACTGCGCCTCAGTGAGCCAATTCAGGTGTGAGAGCCCACAAGACATATTTTGGTGCAAAGATGCAAAGATAAAATACCGGAGTTATGCCACAATCATCATATAGTTGGGTATCAGGTGACCCAGTTCAATTTAACCTTTATCACCCTTTGGGTGAATTCAGCAGACTACAAACTGATGATATTTTTTTCTTACTTTTCCCAGAAAACGGGCTTTGAAATTTGATACAAACGGTCTTAGGATGACTATCTGCATGAAATGTCAAATCCTATTTTCTGGGAAAATATTTCAAAATATCATCTGCTGTAATTGTTTCCCCGCAAGCTATTAGTGTTAACTGAGGATATTTGAGACACAATGTCAAAAAATGTACCGGGTACCTACGGATACCAGTGACGGATTTACAGGGGGTTTGCAAGGTTAAGTCGAACCCCTCTTAAGAGTCCAAATTATTTCATTTTCATGGGGAAATCTGCGAAAATAATGGTAAAATAGTCAAATCGTAACCCACCCCCCCACCCCACCACTGCCCTTCAGCAAATTTGAACCAACTGTCCAAAAATCCTGGATCTGACCCTGGATATGTGCACCCAGCGAAGATTCAGATCAGCCTGTGCATTTGTGCTGTATGATGCACAGGCTGATTAGAATCTTTGTTGGATGCACATGTCAGAAGGTACATTTTCTCACACTGCAGCCCATGTGTTAACCCTTACCATGCTGAATATATTAAGATGCAACTCCCATTTCTAATTTTCAGCCAATCAGATTACTTGATCCAGGTTGTTGATAGAAATTCACATATATAATGACGAACCGTGCAGATCCAGATCAGTTGGCTCTTCTTCAGAAGCCAACTGATCTGGATCTACACCATTTCTTAAGGCAGGGCATATCCAGGTTCAGCAAGACTAGAGTTAATTTAAATTCACAGGCATAACCATAAGATACCAGGGGGGACTCTTTAATTAAATAAATTGGGTCATTCGTGGGCCATCACTGGAAACATGGCAACCATGACATGCCCTCTGGGTGACCTTGAAACATATAATTTGCATATTCATCACTAACAAATGGGCAAATAGTCTTATCAGATTATCCTTTTCAGTATAAAAGGCTCCCTGTTGATAACTGTCAATCTTTTATCTCAACAGTCACTGATTAAGATTAGTTTCAGTGGTATTCATAAATCTATGTTTATTTAAGCAATATAGTGTCATATCCAAACAATATCCACACTTACTTATAAACTGTATATATCCTAAATATTTGCACAAGCCATACTTGTCTTAAAAAATTCTATGAGGTTGACCTCAAGGTCAATGAGGGGTGGACCAGTCTCTAGCAATATTCCAAGTATCATCTAAATCCATATAAGCATTAGAGGAGATATAGAAACTTTTAACTTAAACTTAACCCTTGTCCTGCTGAATATATTTAGATGCCACGCCCACTTCTAATTTTCAGCCAATCAGATTACTCGATCTGGATTGTTACAATAAATTCACGTTTAATGGCAAACAGTGCAGATCCAGATCAGTTGGCTTCTTCAGAAGCCAACTGATCTGAATCTACACTGTTTGCAAAATAGGATATATCCGGGTTCAACAGGACAAGGGTTAAATGTAAAATTTCTATGATCATATCATCTCGGGGGGATATACCAGCACTGTGGCTCAGTTAGTAGAGTGTTAGCTTTGTGAACAGAGCTTGTGGGCTCAATCCCCGGCCGAGTCATACCAAATGGTACTAGCTGCTCTTTCCCTTGATGCCTAGCATTAAGAGAGTGGAGCTAGGAATCAGAACTGTTCAGCCTCATGTCAGTATGTGACTGGGTGGAATATCATGCTATGTCTGAGGCCTGATATGTCAGTGAAGCAGACACCACCTAAATATGACTTAAAGATTGTTGAAAGCGACATAAAATCTGAATAAAAACAAACAAACCTTATGGAAAATGGTCAAGCTTGTCTGGGGAAAACTTTGAACAGCATCTAACATCAGTCCGAGTAACAGTACACCTACTCTGTTTCAGAAAGTTGTTCTTTTTTCATGACATTTTACTCACAAGTAAATCTGCAAACTTCTGTCATGACGCAATGTAAAACCTTCAGTTATAATTCTCATAACCTTATTTTGCTAAACATGTAAATGAGGATAACTTTATTTAATTAAATCAGACAAACTGTATAATTTGTGCACATAAACAATAAAATTACAGACAACCCAGACACATATATTTCAAGTTTAATTAAAAAGATTCAATGGTCAGATAAACTGACCTAGAAAACTCTACCATTGACTTTTTGACCATTATTAAATGTGGGCCTCTTCCACTTTTCAAATATCAAATTATCACAAAGGTCACCCTAATAACTTAACTTCAAAGACCACAGACAACCTAAATGTCAATCATACAGTGTGATATTTATCATAGCCCCAGGGTCTACCAGTTTACAACATTTTATGAGCGGTGGCAAGTGAAACTGCATTAATGGGCAGAAAAGAATCAGACCAGCCCAATTCATAGTCTAACCACATCACGAAAACATGCCTATATAATTTTAGACTCCCCCATAAACCCCACTTTTATATAGTAAAACTGGGGTTTACATGGGTATACACATTATTTTTCTTATTTTGCTAAAAAACATAATTAATGGGTACTTATTAGAAATGCCTCACTGAGGCAGTTCTAACGAGTACACTAATCTATGTTTTATGCAGGAATATAAAAAATATCAGAACTTTTTATCTGAAAATTTTCCTTTTTTGGTTGTAAACTTTTCAATATATTTGAAAAGGCGTGTTTTCCTAATGAGGGCCTTCACTTCCCACTTCAGTGAACTATGTTATATCAGCTGATGGCAAAGGTCATGATGCAGGATGAGCTGAACTTATGCAGTTCCATACTGGTCCAGGTGAGAGCATTACGAAAACAAGCCTATTCAAATATAATGAAAATTTTACCACCAAAAAATGAAAACTTTCTGATAAAAATTGATATTTTTTTTCCATATTTCTGCTCAAAACATAGATTGTAGGTACTCATTAGAACTGCCTCGATACAGCAGTTCTAATGAGTGACCGGCCTCGGTGGCTCAGTTGGATGCGCCGTCCGACTGGAGACCAGGAAGTCGCGGGTTCAACCCCCGCCGACGTTGGCAACATTCTTTCGTGGAGATTGATCATGAAATATTTTCTACGGTCATTCTCTCCCTTCCGCTGATTCAAGAAGGGCAGTTGTCAGTTTCTGGCGAAAGAATGTGCACAATACTGGTTAACCGCTTAGAGGACTAAGCCTGCCCAGTAAACGTGTGGTTAGGTAAACTGACCGCGCTCGACATGACCCCATTGGGTTGACTGGGCCGTAAAACCTCAACACAAACAAACAAGTTCTAATGAGTACCCACCATCTATGTTTTTGAGCAGAAATAAAACTAATGTATACCCCTGTGAACCCCAGTTTTACTATATAAAAGTGGGGTTTAAGGGGGTCAACATTATATACCGGTAGGCATGTTTTCGTGATGGTGTATCCACATGTTTCTTCTTATATCTCCACAAAACATATATTGTAGGCACTCATTAGAAGTGCCTCAGCATTTTTGTGGAGAAATACACAAATGTAAGAAAAATATCAGAAACTTCTTGGTTGAAGATAATGCCTTATCAGGAGCATATGGGTTCAGACAAGGGATATATGGGTTCAGCAGGACCAGGGTTAAGAAATAACTGCATAAAAAGCAAACTTTTATCCCAAAAAGTATGGAAAAAAAGGTCTTCAAAATTTTAGGACATTTACCGTACCCACACATACATTTTTTTTCATGGAAAAACTAGAAAAACAATAGCGGGGATACTACTACTCTGACCTAAGGGTAGCTTTTAATTTCACAACCAGCTTACTGGAGCTAAAAAGTTTTTAGCATGATAGTTTTTTTATATCTGCATGTAAATATATGGGTACTCTTCGTAAGTGTCTCACTTACGTTTTTTTTTTTGTTGTTGTTGTTTTTTTTTTGTTGTTGTTCTCTTTTTTGAGAAATAAGAAAAATACCACTCTAACCTAGTATTATATCAGTAAAAAGTTTTAAAATGTATTTTGTGGTCCCAACTGGAGTGATTCCAGTGAGTTACCTACATGATAGGTTTTGTGCGAAAATATCAAAAAAAAAAAAAAAAAAAAAAACTGTATAAATTTAATATCGCTTCATCTATCATCTTTTCTGGAGCTAATGGTCAGTTGAAAATAAATTTAATCTTGATAGTGTTTTATTTCAGTTTTACAACAGGGTTTTATTAAAGTTTTATAACCCAGTGGCCATTATCACACTAAAATTTTTGGCCAGTTTGAAAACTGCCGGTAAGCTTGACTGACCACTGACAGTGTGAGAATGTTAGACCACTAGCTGCAGGACAATGAAATATCGTATTTACCCAAAATATTGGTACACCCCAACTATTTACTATATTTTTCCAAAAGAGCAAGAAGAAGTCTATTTTACTAACTAATGGTGGGTCCAAAATAAAAAAAAATTGTTGGACTGGTGGCAAACAGTATAGACCCTGATCAAATGCTGCAATCTGTGGAATCTGATCAGGGTCTATACTGTTTGCTCAGGACTGTCAACCAAGACCAAGAGTAAAGATGGTAAAGTGAGCTCAGTGACCATTTCAAGCCTATTCATGATAAAATCAGTCCCATATTCCACAAGGGTCAAACAGATAAAGTTGTTCTCCCCTTGGCACCATCAGTTTAGCTGTATGACATGAAAATATAAAATCATCCCTTACAATCTATGCACATGTCATACTCAAGACAAATTAATCAACTGTGTTGTTGTCAACAGTAACTGTTTTGTTTTAATATTATTAACCCATTGTAGCCTGGAAACCCCTAAAAGGGTATTTGGCAAACAGTGCAGACCCAGAACAGATGCCTCAGAATGCGGCGTCTGATCTGGGTCTCCACTGTTTGCAAATAGTTCAACCATTTTTCTCTAGGAATATCTAAACCGCATAGCCTGACATACCTAAAATTAAAATTAGAATCTTCCAATATATAGTGTGGGTGAATTCATTCAGTCTACAATGGGTTAATGAATGGATACACTTTCAGGGCAGACAACTGTCAAATTTATTTTACTTCCCTTCTGAAAAGGGATCTACTCTAAAAGGGAAGAATTTGCTCCCCATTGAGCAAATTCCTTTTGCTCTCTTATGGGAGCAAATTCTTTCCTTTCAGAGTGGACCCATTTTCAAAAAGGGGTTACACTTGTTGTAAACCACTACATTTTATCAATGGAAAAAATGTTTCTGCTGAATCATTTATTTTATTTAGTATACAATAGCCTAAAGCTACTATAATAACCTAAATATTGGGATAGACAGGCCTGAGCAAATAGTGTAGACCCAGATCAGAGGCCACAGAATGTGGTCTCTGATCAGGGTCTACACTGTTTGCCACACATCCAGCACTATTTTCGACAAATAAACATGTAGAAATTTAGACTTTTTCAAAATTTTAGTACATGTATGGTAAGGAATTAAGGTGTCCCAATACTTAGGGTAAAATACAGTATCATTATTACTTCAGAATATCTATTTTTTGTTCAGTATAATACAGGACTGAAAAGGATAAATAAGAATTTTTTTTCTTTCAAAGGTTCATACAGTAAATGTCCCAAAATTTCCAGCACCCTATTCCACACTTTTTTAGACTAATTTTTTTTTAAAGCAGTCATTTCTTAAAATACGGTACTTAGTGAAAGCTAGGAAAAAAAAGGCGACCCTGATCTGACTGCTCCTGAATGAGCTGTCTGATCTGGGTCTATACTGTTTGCATATACCATTTGTCAGAAACTTTAGTATAGGACATGTATAGGCCATCACAAAACTGACCTGTCACTTCGACCTTTTGATTAAAATATTCATAAGTACATGTTTACTGTGTGCATAAGCATGTGTTAACTGAAAAGGTGAGCGAATAGCTGTGTCTCACCTGGATTGTAGGGTTTTCTGACTGTCAGACCAAAATTGTACAGTGGCGGTATCCATATGAATATTTAATGTGAAGGTCAAAGGAACAAATAAATTTGGTTGATCTATACCATACAATCTGTAAAAAAAGTGGGAGTAGTACAGGATACCCATTAGACAGGAACAGAGTATCTCAATGCCACGATGATCCAATTTTTAAGTTTATTAAATTAGCCCCAGAATAATAAACAGTAATAAAAACATTTTATGAATTGCAAAGATCGAACTTTAGACTTTTCTATATTAATTTGATGGGTTTTTTACTGTCGTTCAAAAGATTTATGATACTATACTTAGTAAAAATATTCATGTGTATACATGTGTAAATCATCAAGTTTGTGTTGAGGTTTTACGGCCCAACCAACCCAATGGGGTCATGTCAAGCGTGGTCAGTTTACCTAACCACACGTTTACTGGGCAGGCTTAGTCCTCTAAGCGGTTAACCAGTATTGTGCACATTCTTTCGCCAGAAACTGACCTTCTTGAATCAGCGGAAGGGAGAGAATGACTGTAGAAAATATTTCATGATCAATCTCCACGAAAGAATGTTGCCGACCTCGACGGGGGTTGAACACACAACCTCCTGGTCTCCAGTCGGATGGCGCATCCAACTGAGCTACCGAGGCCGGCTAAAAATCATCAAGTAGTATAAACCCTCATTAAGGGCAACAGATGCACTGTCAGGGGAGAAAAATGTCAAAAATTGTTGTCCCCAACTAAAAAGTGTCTGCTCTATAATTTGTTTGTGTTGGGGGGTTTAACCACTGTATAATTTCAACCCTTGTGGGTCATTTTGTGTTGTCTCCCAGAGAAAGGGAGAAGAGAAATAGAAGGGATAGTAGAAGAGATGAAAGAGAGGGACAGGGCAGAAAGACATGAATGAAAGTGAAGAAACACAAGAAATAAAAACATTCCTCCTCTATTCTTACCTGCTGCAAGGACAGCAGGCTTTGCCTAACTGTAAGCCAATATCAGTTGGATGCCCCGGTGACGTAAGATACACAGCACCTTTGCCTCACCCAACCATCCCCTCTACTCTTCTCAATAAAGCTCCCAGGGAGCAAATTCTTTCCTTACAGAGCAGACCCTTTTCAGTGGTTTGGCATGCAGTAAAGCAAACAGGAGGTCAAAAAAGTTGTCTCCCTTGGCATGAAATGACCAAAAATCTACCATTCTATCACTGGTTATTGTATCAAAAACTGCTCACATGTCAAAATATCAATACCGGACAGTGTCTATTAGAGTTGACTATTCCGCAGTAAAACAGCAACAGTAAAAGCCCAGTTCAATACCTGAACTAAATTCCAGGACTTAATGGACCAGTCTGGTTTTAGTACCAAATGTAAGACTGTGGACGAGTACAACTTCATTAAGGGTGGGTAACAATTTCAAACCACTTGCCCTACAGGATGAGTGAGTCCTGGACCAGTATCTAGCATGTCCAAGTTTCAATAGGAGGTGGGAGTGTGAACGAACCCAAGATGCCATTGGTTCTCATGATGACTTATGCTCAAAAAACAAACCTTCAGGTGGTCGGATTACACCTCATATTCCGTTGGCATCTATGGCAAAGACAATTCTGCAAGGAACAGTCGAAGGGACAAGAGACAGGGGGCTAAATGAAGAAGAAACTACGTTACGGACTGGTTGATTGATTGTGTTGGGGTTTAACGACACGTCAACCCTTGTGGGTCTTTTTGTGTTGTCTCCAGAGAAAGGGAGAAAAGAGATAGAAGAGATAGTAGAAGAGATGAAAGAGAGGAACAGGGAAGAACTGATCTTAGCTTAGCCACCTCACAAAGGGCAAACGTGGACAGGTCAAACTGAAGTGAAATATTCTCAATTTCTCAGTTACGCCATCAAGGTAATTACATAAGGCACTGAAGTGAAGATGTGTCCTTGCATATTTGTTATTCTAAATTTTAATTTATCATACCACATTTACAGGTACTCACACTGTGCAGGTTCCTGACTCTGAAGTTTTCAAATTTTCAGCTTACATAACTTCCTTAACTGGAATCTTATTAGTATAAAAATATTCACTAAAGTGTACTTTTTTGTTGTTTTTTTCTAAACAGGTTACAATTAACTGAGATAGACTAAGATGAAATGTGTGTTTCCCTTCAAATATTAGGATAAATATGGTAAGGCAAAAACATATAAAGTAAACCGTATTTACTACAAATATGTAAATACACAGGCGTGAGCAAACAGAGTAGGCAGACCAGAAGCCATATTCTGTGGCATCTGATCAGGGTCTACTCTGTTTGTGACGGACATCCAGCAATATTTCAGACATGAGACCAGGTTGTTATTATTAAACAGCTGTATTAATGTTTACCACAGTCTGGGAAGATTCAGCAGTAGAGGTCAGTAGACAAATTGATATTTTTCTTATTTTTCCCAGAAAATAGACTTTGACATTTTTCAAAACGTCATCTGCTGAAATTTGTACCCAGCATGACAAGTCAAGTGTTAAGGTATTAAAATAATAAGGGTTAATCTGGTAATTACTGAACGTTGCAGTTTGCAGCAATATTGCACTGTATCGTATTCCTAAAATTAGATTTTATAATTAAATGCACTTAAAAGTATATTTTGGGGTTTTAAAAAAAAAATTCATTACTAAAGTAATATAGCAAAGTTAAATCATTCTACCTTAACCCTTAAAGCCCAAGAAAAACTGCATCTGAAAATGTCGTCTGTTTATGTCGTCTGCTGAATATTTTTGTAAACTTTTCAAACCTATTTTTGCATACAGGCAAACAGTGTGGACCCAGATCAGACTGCTCCTAAAGGAGCAGTCTGATCTGGGTCCACACTGTTTGCAAAAATGACTTTTAAAATCACAAGCAGATGAGAAAGCAGACGACAATAGTTGTGACTGGCGCTTTAAGGGTTAACACTAGAAATGAGCCCCAACATTAAGAAAATGTACCTTCTGACATATGCACATAACAAAGAATCAAATTAGTCTGCTCATCTGTGCAGTCTGATCTGTCTACCTTGTCTGCTTGAAGAAACGCTGCATCCTTGGCTATCCAAAATGCACCCAGAGAAGATTCTGATCAGACTGTATGAATGCCCAGGTTTATCTGAATCTTTGCTAGGTGCACATGTCCGAAGGTATATTTTCTAAGGTTGCGGCTCAAATGTGATTTACAAGTTATAATTTATATGAAAAGAGTCTGCTCTATAAATGTGTTAATTTACATAATCTGATTTACAATAATTTACATTTAAATTTTCCATTAATAATCTACTGTATTTATCAGAAGTATTAACCTTTACCACTCTCTGGGCATTTTCAGCAGACGACAGATTGATGATATTTTTCTTATTTTTCCTAGATAACAGGATTTGACATTTCATGCAAATTGTCTCCTGAGACAATTTGCATGAAATGTCAAATCCTGTTTTCTGGGAAAAATAAGAAAAAATATTTCAAAATGTCGTCTGCTGAAAATTTTACCCAGAGGGCTAAGCATTAAGACAGACAGGGTTAAGTAAACAGTGTAGACCGAATGCACTGCCTGACTAGGGTCTACACTGTTTGTCACTCATTCATTCATTAAATTTTAAACACATCAACTGCTATATTAAAACGGACTTGTTCAAAAATTTAGGAAAGGTATAAGTAGTTAAACCATTCATCCCGACAGACCGATACAGATATCTTTGCAATCAGTGAAGATCCAGATGAGACAGCTCTTATAGAGCCATCTCATCAGGCTCTATGCTGATTGCCATTCTGATCTGGATTTTGTGCTGACACCCCTATTTTAATTTGCCAAAAATCAAAAGTGGAAGAGTCCAACAGAAAGTATGGGTTGAACAGGTTAAAGAGCCCAAATGCCAGTGAATTAGGTATTGACATGAATTACAAGCTGATGATATTATGACAGCATTTTTGCCACTGGAATGAATAATGAACCTCATCATAGCTCTAGAAATTGTATTTGCCCTAAATATTGGGACATCATAACTCAGTATCATACCTGTCCAAAATTTGAACAAGTATATTTTACATTCTCAGCCCATTTATGCCGAGTGAATTCTTCTACCTTAAATATTTGGACAGATTCATTTCCAGCAGCAGGGGTGTCTGGTCAGTTTTTATTATTACCATGCTTTATAGAAATTCCTGTATTAAACACAAACAGTGCAGACCCTGATCAGATACTGTAATTTGCGGAGTATGCTCTGGGTCTAGACTGTTTACCAATTTCCCTTTTATGGGACCCTTAGGCATAAATCGGTTAATGAATGTATATTTAAAACCACACTAAAATTTGTTTTTAAAAAATGTAAACAGGTAAATGGGTGCAGTCATATTATTTATCCATAATCTATAATTAGACCACAAATGAGAATAAATCTTAATGTTTTACTAGGAATTTATCAAAAATGGGAGCAGTAAAAGGATATTGGCAGCATAGATCTAGATTAGGTGCTTTTTTTTTTTTTTTTTTTCAATTAAAAATACAGACATTTTCGTATTTCTCCAAAGAAAAAGTATATTAAAAGGCTTTATCAAGCAATCTTCAGAGGAGGTATCGGGAGAAAATTTGCATGGAATGTCAAAACTTATTTTCTGGGAAAAATAAAAGAAGTCTTTTAAAATTGCTCTCTAGATGTTGAAATTTTTATAGAGCATGCTAAGCATTAAAGATTTATGTAAATGTCCAACAGATGAGTGATTGTTCCAAATGTGAAGTCCAACTCTGCAAAAATGGCAACAAAATCTTACACTGCATCATAATTTTTAACCCTTAAACTGCCAATCACAACAACTGTCGTCTGCTTTGTCTTCTGCTTGTGATTTTAAAAGTCATTTCTGCAAACAGTGTGGACCCAGATCAGACTGCTCCTTTAGGAGCAGTCTGATCAGGGTCCACACTGTTTGCCGGGTTTGCAAAAAATAGGTTTGAAAAGTTTGCAAGAATATTCAGCAGACGACATAAACAGACGACATTTTCAGATGCAGTTTTTCTTGGCGCTTTAAGGGTTAACTTCACATTCTGTGGAATTAAGACACATCTTTGCACAAAACTTTGCACCGATTCCAGTTTTGGAACAATCTGGAAATAAAAGTCATTTCCTAAATGTTCCAATGACATAAAAGTTACATGTATGTACAAAGATCAACAGGGATATTTCCAAATTGTTCCAAAATTGGAACTAGTACAAAGTTTTGTGCAAAGAAGAAGCATCTCTATTTCCACAGAATGTAAAGTTTTATGCAATGTAAGATTTGTTGCCACTTTTTGCATAGAAGAATTTGCTCTATTCATATTCAAATCCTTTCAAAAATGGCGGGGACTCTTGAAGGAAATTTATCTTTAAGAGTACGAAACGACTCATGATAAGTTAAACAATATTATGCACAGGTATAAAACAATTCAGGTAAATATCCAAAGAGAGACAAATATTCTAGAGATAAGAATACAAGATACTTGACACTTATTTTACATGTCAGTCAGGAACAACCTGCTAAAACACCTGTTTTCGATGGCTATAGCAAGGTTTCACTGAAGAAAAATAATGAAACCCAACCCAATCTTCTGTACCCTAATTACCCTGAGTATTCAGATACCTTGACTCCTACCATACTTGTCCTAAAATTTGAACATTCCATTTTACTACCTGGCAATATGTCAAATTAACTACTGAATGAGTGGCATAGAGTGTAGACCCAGATCAGATGCTGCATTCTGCAGCATCTGATCTGGGTCTACACTATTTGCTTAGCCTGTCTGTCAGAATACTTAGGGTAAATACAAAATCTTGAATATCAGCAAATGATCAAATGCACCATAACACAAGAAAAGGAACCATAATGACCCTACGTCAGGCCTGCTCCAACAGTGTAGACCCAGATCAGATGCTGCAGAAAGGGAAATTTGATCAGGGTCTACACTATTTCTCACACATCCAGCAATATTTTAGGTACATCTTGTAAAATGGACTTCATTTTCAAATGTTAGGACATGGTTAGGTCAGTTATATAAAATTTCTCAATATTTAAGGTAAAACAGTACCTTATGGCCTCTATGCCCAGTGAAGAATCAGCAGATCAGACCGAGCTTTCCACCCAGTATGACCAGTTTCTTCTGCATTCACATATTCTATAGTATTCAATGAATTTCTAAGCAAACAATAAGGACACTGACAGGAATAGATAGAAGAATATGCCCCAAAGACACATTTTTAACTAGTAGAGCTAAATTGTCATTACGACCATAACCTTCTTAAATACGTATAGGGTTATTTCCATATATAGATTAATATGTTAATTTCTTTTTCTGTACGTATTAAAATGATATCTGTAATGTAAGAAGAATGGATACACTTTCAAAAGAGGCAACTCCGTTAAAATTATTTTGACTCTCTTTTCAATAGGGGTCTACTGTAAAAGAAAAGAATTTGCTCCTAAGCAGAGCAATTTTTTTTTTTTCCTTTTAGAACCCCTTTACAGAAAGGATATGGCTTTCAGGAGAGCAGAAGTTGTTTCCTCTGAAAAATGACTGAAAATCTACCAAGAGTGTCAATTCACCTTAAGAAAAGGGGCCTGATCAGTTATCACATGTTGACAATGATTGCTCAGGCTAACCTGAATCAGGTCACCTTCCACAGGCCTAGATAAGGGAGGGTATCTGGTAAATATTTTCCTTATTTCTGCACGAAAACATATGTTGTGGGTACTCATTAGAAGCGCTTCGCTAAAACATATGTTGTGGGTACTCATTAGAAGCGCCTCATGTGTGGATACTCATTAGAAGGGCCTCGCTAAAACATGTTGTGGGTACTCATTAGAAGCATCTCAGCGAGGCGCTTCTAATGAGTACCCACAACCTATGTTTTCATGCAGAAATAAGGAAAATATCAATACTTTTTGACTGAAAAAAGTGCCTTAACTAGTGCTATGTGGCTCCATTGTCCACTTATAGAATCACTGAATACTGCAGGGTTCATACATTTAGGATTGACCAAAATTACTTGACATTTTCCTGACATTTCCCATATGTAAATTCAAATTTCTCTGACAATACTGGAGCTGGAATTTTTTATGAATTTAGCAAGAAATATACATCAGGGCCCAGTTGTTCGAAGCGTCGTTAGCTTAACAAGCTCGTTAAGGGTCATTCCGTTAACTGTTTTAGCAGATTCAATATACAATATTCTGATATTTTTTGCTGAAAAAATGTGAGTAGCTTTTGCACTGCAAAAGCTACTCACATTTTTTCAGCAAAAACATTCAGCGTATTTGCGTATCACTCAATGTAAATTTTAACCAATCGTTAACTAACGATGTCGTTAACTTTGAACAACTGGGCCCAGGACAAGACATCCTAACTTCATCAGGCTGATTTGTAAAATTCCCCGACATTTCCCGGACAGTTTTGCAAAATTTCATTTTTCCCCGACAAATCACAGAATTCGCTAGCAATTCTCTGACCTTGAAAATTTTGTTTATTTTTTCCCTGATATTTCCCTGAGGCATATGAATCATGATAGTGGAGATATGGGAGGTGGGGGCAGGGTATGATTGTCATTCTGTAATGTTCATGCATGGACATGAGGTCTGTTTCAAAGTTGGCCTGGGATGGGTTTCAAACATTTGGTAGAAATTTTTGTTTGTTTGTATTGAGGTTTTACGGCCCAGTCAATCCAAATGGGTCATGCAGAGCACGGTCGGTTTACCTTACCACGTTTTTACTGGGCAGGCTTAATCTTCTAAACGGTTAACTAGTATTGTGCACATTCTTTCACCAGAAACTGACAACTGCCCTTCTTGGTTTTTGGTTTGTGTTGAGATTTTACGGCCCAGTCAATCCAGTTGGGTCAAGTCGAGCACAGTCAGTCTACCTCATCACTCTTTCTGGGCAGGAATAGCTAGCTCCGACTATCCTCTAAGCGGTTAACAGTATTGAGCACATTCTTTCACCAAAAACTGACAACTGCCCTTCTTGCATCAGCGGAAGGGTGAGAATGACTGTAACAAATCTCCAAGAAAGAATGTTGCCAACCTGGCAGAGGTTGAATTCAAAACCACCAGTAGGACTGCCCTTCTTGAATCATTGGAAGGGAGAGACACCATAGAAAATCTCTCCAAAAGAATGTTTGGTAGAAATTTTATGATCAATATGGGACAGGGTTATGTTCCTCTACAAGACATGGGAATGCTGCATCAGAATTAAGTTGCCTGAAATAGGTAAGGGGTCTGTCCCATCATGCATACGATTTTTATAGCTTGTGCCTCCCACACCCCCTTATAGAGCCAATCACAACAGCAAATGACATTCTAAAATCTATTTTTTTTTTTTTATTTTTCAGATAAAATGTTTGATATTACATGTGAACTGTCTGCTTAGCAGATGATTCACATGAAATGTCAAGCCATATTTTTTCTGAAAAAAAAAAAAAAAAAAAAGATCATCTTTTAGAATTTTGCTTTGCATTTTAACCCTTACTGCTAAACTAATTAGCAGCAGATGACATTCTGTTTGTTATTATTATTTTTTCAGTGAAAATAAAGCTTGACATTTTATGTGAATCATCTGCCAAGCAAATGATTCACATGAAATGTCAAGGTTTATTTCTCCACAAATGAAAATAAAAACAGAATGTCATCTGCTATAGTCATGATAAGTACTTTAAGGGATAAGGGTAAATATGAAAGTTAAAAGTTAAGGAGTGCCCTTTACTACCGATATTTACTGAGATAAAACTGATTTCTTTGTATTTACCTACTTTTACCATATAAGCTATCTTTTGCAATAATTGGTATCTTTTTCATCCCACACTTTGACAAATTATTTTCAAATTGATTGTCATTACAATGAAACACTATATGAACCAAAACCTCAGAAAATGTACCTTCCAACATGTGGGCCCAGCAAAACTTCAGATCAGCCTGCGCATTTGCACAGTCTGATCAGAATTTTCACTAGGTGCAGAGATGCAAAGTTTCTTTTTGTGAACAATGAAGACTGATCAGACTGTGCAGGCCAGTTTGAGTCTTTTTTGGTGCACATGTAAGAAGGTACATTTTCTCAAGTTGCTGCTCTTATGGTTACACGCTTAACAAGGCTGAACAACTATCTAAAACTACGTGAAGATGGGCAAATCTCTGTCAAAAACTTTATCAACAACAACTCCTGCTTTATCATTTGAATCATGCCACATGACAATACCGTAATAATAATGTAAACCCATTGTAGACTGAATAGACTCTGTCCCATACTTATATATTGGAAGAGTCCAATTTCAATTTTAGGTACATTGTGTACGTCCAGTTATGACATTTACATATTCCTAGAGAAAAATGGCTGCGGCGTCTGATCTGGGTCTGCACTGTTTGCCAATTACCCTTTTGCAGGTCTTGATTGACTGTGTTGGGATTTAACGACACGTCAACCCTTGTGGGTCATTTTGTGTCGTCTTCCAGAGAAAGGGAGAAAAGAGATAGAAGAGATAGTAGAAGAGATGAAAGAGAGGGGCAGGGAAGAAAGAGAAACAGGAATGAAAGTTAAGAAACAGAAGAAATAAAAACATTCCCCATCTATCCTTACCTGCTACAAGGATACCAGGCCTTGCCCAACTGTAAGCCAATATCAGCTGGATGCCCGGTGACAAAAGATACATGACACCATCGCACCACCCGACCACCTCCTTTTGCAGGTCTCCCGACTACAATGGGTTAAATATTAGGACAGACAGGCCAGACGAAACAGTACAGGCCCAGATCAGATGCTGCAGAATAGGGTGTCTGATCTGTTTGCCACTCATCCAGCACTATTTTAAACACATCAAAAGGTAGTATAATGGACTTTAGCAAATTTTAGGACAAGTATGGTAAGGAGTTAAGGTGTCCCAATACTTAGGGTAAATACAGTATATGTATCTTGCAATGGCCCTAACAACCTGCTCACCTGCACACTCTCAGCATAGCCTTTGCTGTATTTGTTTGTGTTGAAGTTTTACGGCCCAGTCAACCCAATTGGATCATGTCAAGCTTGGTTAGTTTACCTTTACTGCACTTTTACTGGGCAGGCTTAGCCCTCTAAGCGGTTAACCAGTAATGTGCACATTCTCCTGCCAGAAGCTGACAGCTGCCCGTCTTGAATCAGTGGAAGGGAGAGAATGACCGTAGAAAATATTTCATGATCAAATCTTCACGAAAGAATGTTGCCGACCCGGCGGGGGTTGAACCTGCAACCTCCAGAGCACCAGTCAGCCGCGCATCCAACTGAGCCACTGAGGCTGACACCTTTGCTGTAAATTAGTACATCTTACAGTATCCAATGACTCTGTTGTACGAGGACAATGAAGATCTTGATCACACTGCATAACTGAGCAGGCTAAACTAAGCAGTCACTGTCCTCATTAGCTGGTAGGTACCTTTTAGCTTAAGCATAAAAGTAATTACACGGCACAAGCTCCATATAATTGAAACATAGTTGAAAGGACCACTGAGTGTTAGCAATTTTCACACAACTGTTCTTTAAAGTTTGCCATATTTATTTGTTAATATTTGGACTGTTTGATATGGCTCGACAGTGCAAACTGTGCAGACCCAGTCTGCACTGTTTGTCATTCGGCCCAAAACTTTTATACCTCAACTTCATCAGGTAGTCAGATATACATGTTCAAATTTTAGGATAAGTTTGATAAAGAGATACCATAATAAACCTAATTACTGCACTGTATAGTTAGGATTTTCAAAATAACTAGAAAAACATGTAGCAAAATATCTTCCTAATAAGGGCATCCCAGCTAGCATTCTACGTAAATCTACATCGGGCCGTCATCGGGCCCTCAGCTACCCTGACGGCCCGATGACGGCCCAATATAGATTTACGTAGAATGCTGACTGGGATACTGTAATAGAGGAATATGAGCAAAGGACTTCCTTTAATGATGCTTAAGTGATATGTGTGTTCTGATTTTCTTTATAAAAGCATATACAGTCGACTCTCGTTATCTCGAACTCGCCTGTCTCGAATAGCCGCTTATCTCAAAGTGAAAATCTGGTCCCTGTTTTAACACAGAGATCTACCAACAAGCAACAAAATATTGTGGAAAAGAGGAGAAATTGCTCCTTAGAGCAATTTCTCCTCTTTTCCACAATATTTTCAATATATCTCTAACTTGGGAGTCAAATTACATATTCATTCTGTTAAAAGTGGTTGTTCGATTAATTGTTTTCCTCATTTCCACAAATCTGATATGTCGCAGTACGGATATCTCGAAGTGTTTCTTGGAGTCCCTTGGACTTCGAGATAAAAGTCGACTGTATTGTGGGTAATAATTTGAATTACCTCAACAAGTTTATAAAAGCATATGTTGTAGTAGGAACTCATTTGAATTGCCTCAATTTGTCTTGACTTGTCGATTGATTGATTGTGTTGGGGTTTAACGACACGTCAACCCTTGAGGGTCATTTTGTGTCGTCTCCCAGAGAAAGGGAGAAAAGAGATAGAAGAGATAGTAGAGGAGATGAAAGAGGGGGACAGGGAAGAAAGAGGAACAGGAATGAAAGTGAAGAAACAGAAGAAATAAAAACATTCCCCCTCTACCCTTACCTGCTACAAGGATAGCAGGCCTTGCCCAACTGTAAGCCAATATCAGCTGGACGCCCAGGTGATGTAAGATACACAGCACCTTCGCACCACCCAACCACCCGACTTGACTTGTCGAGGCAATTCAAATAGGTACCAACAATGCTTTTATAAAGGAGATAAAGAACATGGGCTGTAATCTGAAGACTACAAAATTGCTTGACTGTGCACTTATAGGGGTATGTGTGGTAATTAGGTCGAAGACGGCAAGCAGTCAAAATATTTTGTTTTTACAACTTACTTACTGCAGCCAATATCTGATGATCTATTTACTGATTTAATCATGTGATCCTAGATATATCTGATCAAAGCTGAGCATCAAAGCTTTTTTTTCAAAAATGTTATCACAAATATTTTGTTTAGATAAATGACAGTTTTAAGTCCATTTGTTTGGACTTGGGCTCAAATTCTTCACACTTAACACTTTGCATGCTGGGTAAAATTTTCAGAGTACGACATTTTGTTATCTTTTTCCAGAAAATAGGCTTTGATTTCATGCAGACTGCCTCAACAGGAGGCAATTTGCATGAAACATCAAAGCCTATTTCTGGGAACAATAAGGAAAATATTGTCACTTTGTCATCTGCTGAATCTGCCCATAGCATCCTAAGTGTTAAAGTGCTAAGTGAAATTATAGCAGACCATAGTCTCATTTTTTTAAAATATTTTTTCTGTGAAAACGATTTGACATTTCACATTAATCATCTGCTAGGCAGATGATTCACACGAATGTCAAGCCTTATTTCCTCATGCATGCATGCATGCATGCACGATGCACGTACACACACACACACACACACACACACACACACACACACACACACACACACACACACACACACACACACACACACACACACACACACACAATGTTGTCTGCTAAAGCTGTGATAAGCACATTAAGGGTTAAAATTCTTGAACCAGAAATTTGACCTCATGACATCATTGCTTTTGCTTTAAAATATCAAAGCCTCTTTTATCTTTACATCTAAATTGCAAGTATGTTTTAGAAATGCATCTCTTGCATTTGAATTATTTCCTTATTCATGGAACATAGTAAAAATAGAATGAAAAAGAAAAGTTACTTTACCTTCAAAGTGTATGATTTTGATTTCAGCCAGCTCATCTTCGTTGATTTTCTTCTTTCAGTAATTAATAAATTACAGGAAATGACATTTTCTGGTTTCAGTTTCTTATGTCAAAAATAAGTTTAGTAGACTGTTTTTCATATACTTATATTCACAACCATCATCCTTGTTACTTCTGAATAATTCAGTATCATGATTATTAACACTTTCACTGGTTATATTATATTCATGTTTCATTAACTCATAAAGTGCCAATCATAACTGCAGCAGAAGACAACCTAAGATATTTTCTTTTTTTTTTAGAGAAAATAAAGCTTTGACATTCCATGTGAAATGTCTGCCTTGCAGACATTTCACATGAAATGTTAAACTTTATTTTCTCTGAAAAATAATAAATTACAATTAAAATGCCGTCTGCTGCAAATTTGTTTGGCTCTTTAAGATTTAAATATATTCAACCTAATTTCAACTTTGCCTTACAAACTGACTGTAATATTTACAGTGTATCTCTATAGTAAATAGAAGATACGAAAGAATGCAGACTGACCCGCGCTTACACTAAGTTGTCCACTGATAAAAGTAAGCAGTAAATAAATTATCACATGCCAATACACCTTTTTGTCAAATAAAATCGGCACAATGATAAATTTCCGATAATAACAACCTCTCTACTCCTCATTATCAAAGGGTGGACTAAATGAGTTAACCGGCTCCGCTCGTTTTATGAACTCTCACCTGTCTTGCTTACTTAACAGGTAAGCATAGCTTTACCTACTGAGAGAACACCCTAAAACAGCACATTAAAAATGTCACATAACACAGTTCTCAGTGCCGGCTGGTTCTCCGTTCCACTGGAGCGTAACCCAGATTTACACACCCACGGAATATTTCGTCTTGTGACGTCCATACTTTACTAACATTGCAGTCATTCATCTATTTATAATTCCACTGAAGTATAACCCAGAAATAAAAACTTGCTGACAGTTAACCCTTATATCGCCAAGAAAAAAATTGTAGCAGATGACATTCTAAAATTGTATTTTATTAAGAGAAATTAGTCTTGACATTTTAAGCGAATCATCTGCTTGGCAGATGATTCACATGAAATGTCACGACTTATTTTTTTTTTTAAATAAAACAAATACTATTTTAAATTGTCGTCTGCTGCAGTTGTAGGTAGTGCTTTAAGGGGTAATGCTTAAAATTCAACCTGGCTTTGATATATAATACCTCTTCACCTAGAAAATTTTAAAAAGCCCTAGTTCAATAAATGTAGACAATAGTCTTACATTCTGTTGAATTTAATTCCCCCTTATTACAATAGAAGACTTTAAATATTTGCTCTGGTTATTCAAAAAAAAAAATCAAAATCTTTGAACTGCAGCTAGTGAACCCTTAACCTTTACTACATTTTGGGATAATTCAGTAGATAACAGATTGATTATATTTTTGTATTTTTCCCAGAAAACAGAATTTAGACATTTTGTACAAATTGTCTCAAATGAGACAACTTGCATGATATGTCGAATCCTGTTTCCTGAGAAAAATAAAAAAATATTTCTAATGTCCTCTGCTGAAAATTTTACCCAGAAAGCTAAGCGTTAAAGTGCTAACCACAACTGCAGCAGACACTATTTTTTTTATGCCAATTTTTTTTTTTTTTTTTTGCGGAAGACATAAGATGGCATTTCATGCAAATCATCTGATAGGTAGATGATTCACATGAAATGTCAAGTCTTTTTTTCTGAAAAAAAAAAAAAATAGCAATAAAAAAAATTGAAATGTTGTCTGCTACAATTTTGCTTCAAGCTTTAAAGGTTAAAATGTGAGATGACTGCAGATCCAATTAAACCCCATTCAGAACCCAACAACAGAACTGAATACAAGTTATAAATAAATTTTCTAAATTCTGCTATGCCCAAGAATGTTAAATATTTCAAAGAGGAACCCTTGCATAAATTGAGTTGCTGCATTTACCCTAAATATTGGGATATTTAGTAGAGCTTCTTAACACCCTCCTCCTCAAATTTGAACAAGTCCATTTTACTACCTGTTGAAGTGTCTAAATACTGCTGGATGAATGGCAAACAGTGAAGACCCTGATCAGATGCCACATTCTGTGCATCTGATCAGGGTCTTCACTGTTTGCTCTAGCCTGTCTGTCACAATATCATAGCACAAGTTAAGGTGCTTTTTTCAATCCAAAAGTATTGATATTTTTCTTATTTCTCCACAAAAACATATGTTGTGGGTACTCATTAGAAGCACCTCACCGAGGCACTTCTAATGAGTACCCACAACATATGTTTTTGTGGATAAATAAGAAAAATATTTACCAGATATCCTCCCTTATCTAGACCTATGCATGAATATGTCTGTCATATACGGTATAATGAGTGAGGTAGAAATTTGTTGACGTAATAAAAAGAACCAATAAAATGAATACAGTAGTGTTACTGTAATACGTGAAGTTTATGTTCATTAAATTGTAAACATTACGTAAATTGTACGCAATTACAGCTGTGAAAAAATTCATCTTTTTCCATATGAACAACAATTTTTGGATTCAGACAAACCTGCATTTGACACAGTATGGTTAAGCCCATTAATATATTTGCATATATACTCTAAAAACGAGAAACAATCTGGCCAGACTGTTTAAACTTACAGGCTGGCCCACGTCTTCCCTATTCATAGTATAAAAAAGGTATTGGCATAACTCCATATAAAGGGTGTATGTAATCAGATGACATAATTTACTCTATTTTTGTACCAATACATATGGGCGGTGACTAAATTCCAGTGATTATCAACAAGAAATGTTTTGGTGGATATGTTTTGGTTGGAAAAATATCCTGAAATAATGTATTTACCCCTATGGTAGTTACCCTAAATACTGTGATGTTTTTTAAGAAAAACTCCTTTCCATTCATCTCCTAAAATTAATACATACACTGAAACCTTTTTATAAGACGGTTTTGGACATAAGCTAGTTTAAAGCTGGACCCAAAAAGTGTTGTATCCAAATACAAATGTAAAGATTATATAGAAAAATGACCATAAATGGTCATTTTTCTATATAATCTATACATTTGTGTTTGGATACAACATGGTTGTTTAGCTAACTAGTTTTTACTTTTGATCCCAAGCAGTAGCATTAAAAAAGTTGTGGTGTTATAACCAGAAGCAGTTCTTAACGATGCCACGATTTTGTTTCTAGCATCGTTAATTTAAACCTGTAATTTACTCCTTCACATTTTTCTAACTGTAGCTCTGCTTCATATATACTGTATCCTGATGAAACTTGCATGACATAAACCAGACAGTGTCAAATTAAACTGTTGAACAAAAAGCTGGAGGTCATTTATTTTGTCTTGCAGCACTTCTAGATTTCTCCTAAAATTTGAATGAGATCATTGTACTACCTATATGTATGTTTAAAATGCCTATGGATGAAGCGCAAACAGTGAAGACTCTGATCAGACACCACATTCTGCAGCATCTGATCTGGTTCTACACTGTTTGCTCAGGCCTGTTTGTCCCAATACGTAGGGTTAATACAGTATCACTTATAATAATCAACTTGTCTGGATCTACATATAATTTGCGCTTTCACTCTTAGCCTCAACTTTTATTATTACATGTATTAACCCTAGTCCTGCTGAACCCGAATATGTCCTGCCTTTGCAAACAGTGAAGATCCAGATCAGTTGGCTTCTGAAGAAGCCAACTGATCTGGATCTACACTATTTGCCATTAAGTATGTGAATTTATATCAACAGTCTGGAACAAGTAATCTGATTGGCTGAAATTTAGAAATGGGTGTGGCTTCTTAATTTATTCAGCAGGACTAGGGTTAAATGTATTAATCATTTTTTTTATCTTTACTGGTATTAATAAAATCTTTTTTCAATCTTAATTCTCCCATCACATTCATACTCCTGATAAGACGCTTTTCTTTTTAACCAAAAAGAACTGATATTTTTCTTATTTCTCCATGAAAATATACGTTGTAGGTTCTCATTAGAAGTGCCTCATTAAAGCACTTCTAATGAGTACTCACAACATATGTTTTCATGGAGAAATAAAAAAACATTTGATAAAATTACCCTGTCTTATCTGGAGATATGAAATTACATAAAATTTATCTTTATGCACAATATCTGTTTATCATAACTGCAATAACACTTCCTGCACATTTCTGTAAACATGTTTTGCTACATTGCCAAATTTCTAGTCTTACTCCACAGTACTTAGTTTCCCAGTTCAGCAAAGCATTAACAAATTATCCCATTGTATTCTGAATTATTGGATTTCGAAAATCACTAGGATCTGTCTAGGGAACTCTACCTGTCTAGGAAACTTAAACCTAATTCAAACTTGACTGATTACACCTGTACAGGTACCTTTCATGTGCTTTTACTGTTCCCCGACCACCAATGAGGTGTAATACACGTAAATTTTCCCACCGACTGTCAGGACTGTATTTCTCAATATTCACCTCAAACTTACCTATACTGGTAATTTGTCAACACCATTAAATACCTTAGGTAAACAGTCTATTGTCGCTTCAAAAACACACCATTCACAGCTACAGATAAGGCACTTTTGTCTTCATCCAAAAAGATGTTGACATTTTTCTTATTTCTCCACGAAAGTGAGTGTTGTTTTACTTAGTTGAAACTGAGGCACATCTAATATATAACCACTACAACACATGTTTTTTGTGGAGAAATATGCAATACATGTATATTTACCAGAATAACCCATTTATCTAGAACTAACATATGTAATATTATAACACATTTATATAAACCATTCAACATTGGTTTTCAGTGGCATTACATACAAATACTATGTTCTTCACAATGTTTCTAATTCTTTACCAATTTCTTACTGATTCTACCTGTCTTATCTTCACAGCTATCAAAGGCTTTTCTTAACAAGAGCATCTGTGAAACCAGCGAATGCTCCCCGAAGATGCGCAGTAGTGGGAGGGTTATGTTAGTGAAAGTGTGGGTTATGTTAGTGAAAGAGTAAAATACTTTAAGAGATATGCTACAGACAAGCTTATTATTGCAATCAAAGTGCTGCAGGCACTGGTGGCCTGGGCATCAGAAGGCCCAATGACAAATGACTAGCGATCCATTTGAAAGCCTGTAAAATATACAAAACCCCCCACAAAAAAAAAACAACTAGAAATGTGTCAACAGTACACGGATGCATGCCTTCGCTTTTGGTACCTCTATAAAACTGTGCAAACCTTGCCAAATTAGCCTATGTCAATGGGGGCGTGGGGGGGGGGGGGGGGGGGGTGCATCTGTGTACTTTGGACAATTTCTAGTTAACAAAGAATCCAAAAGTAATGAGAAATATAAGGCCCTTTGCCTGCAAGGTCAGTAACTCTTAAACCATGAGACTATGAAACTCAATTTTGTGTTCTCTAGTAGGTAATTTTCAACAAAGAATCCAAAACTAATGAGAAATATATAAGGCTCTTTTCCTGCAAGGTCTGTAACTCTTAAACCATAAGACTAAGAAACTCAGTTTTGTGTTCCCTATTAAGTGATTTTTCAACAAAGAATGTAAAAATCATGAAACAAATAAGGCATGCATTCAGAGTATAAGTAAGGGAGACAACTCCAGATGGACAGATGGCACTTTTGCCTGCACTTTGCACCTCCTCTTATGGCCATCTATCAATATATCAAGTTTCATTTAATTCCCTGATATACTTTCAGAGATATGCTTATTGCAAAAATTAAGAAGGGAAGTAACTCCGTAAATACTGATCACAGGGTTATAGTTCTTGCATTCTGCAATTCCCTTTATGACCTTCTATCAGTGTATCAAGTTTCATTTATTTATCTTCAATACCAGGGGTTGAAATAAGGTTTCTGAAAGTACTTGCCCGGGGGACAAGTTGGATTTTATTTCAGCTTGCCCCCAGGATTTTGAACTTGCCCAAGTATTTTGCTTCCTTAAGTTCATGTTTTCTGTCATTTTCTCTGTAAAACTTTATGCCTTTGCACCCCATATGCAGGCCGGATCCATACAGCCTTTAACCAACAATATGTATCTGTAATTATTGTCCGTTCTTGTTATATTTGCAGCAATAAGATTGTTTTTGATTCAGATTTTTAAGGTATGGGCTATAAACAGTAAAGGAAGACAATTTTGGGGAAAAGTTAATGCCAAATTTAATTAACATTCAGCTATAAACAGCAGTCATGAACAATTTCATTCTTCTCCAACCTAATCAGATGCATTACACAAGTGTTTAAGATTATGGCTTTGAAGCTACTCACCTCACTAGGACTACAAAGCAGCTATAGTGATGTTTGTAAACTTCAAAGCCATGTTCTTACTGACTCGTTTGTGTGAAACTAACTTCTTTGTAGTGCCACCGAGGTTAGTAGCCTCAAAGCCATTCTCTCAAACACTTGTGTAATGCCAGTGAAATTTCCTGTGAGGTAGAAACAAAAATGACTGAATTTTATGCAAATGAATAATTTCATAATGAATTTGTTTTAATAATTATCTGCATTCCTGTCTAGCTGATTTTTCATGACTGTACAGACTATCCTTCCTAAAAAAGTTAGCCGCTCACAAATACCCCTGTAGTCTCAAACTGAGCACAAATTTGACGTCATTAGATCGTTTTTCTTGTGATACTGTAACCAGGCAAATTCGTTAAGCCATTTCTGCTGAAACGATCTTTTTCGCGATTCTTCTTCATACTTTCGCTTTTTTCTTTTTTGCCTTGTCAGATTTTCTTCTTTTCAGGTCGCTTGCCCCATAAAGAGGCACTTGATCCAATTTTGTAATGTCGAAAATCGGAAACATCACTTTTGCAGCCATCTTGTTTGATGGTCAAACTTATTATGTATTGCATCATTTGATTGGATAAACGAAACATCACGGGGAGAGAAACTGCAAAATCGATCAATCAGAGAAGCCGTTCTAAAACATAAAAAAAAATTGAATGCTGTGTGAAAACTATCGAAATCGACAAAGATGAACCTGAATTGTGACTTGCCCAGCGGGCTAACCACCAGCAGAGTCTGCTTGCCCGACACAGAAACAGCATGGATGGGTCGGGCAATCGGGCATCCGCTTATTTCAACCCCTGAATACTTTTAGAGATATGCTCCAGACAAGCTTATTATTTGCAAAAATTAGAAAGAGAAATAACTCTGTAATTACTTGTGATAGAGTTACGGTTCTTGCACTCTGCACTTCCTCTGATGGCCGTCTATCAATGTATCAAGTTTCATTTAATTCCCTTCTATACTTTCAGAGATATGCTCCTGACAAGCTTTTTACTGCAAAAATTAAGAAGGGAAGTAACCCGTAAATACTGGTGACAGGGTTATGGTTCTTGTATTCTGCATTTCCCCTCATGGCCCTCTACCAGTGCATCAAGTTTCATTAAATTACCTTCAATCCTTTTGATATATGCTCCGGACAAGTGTGATGGACGGACAGACTGACAGATGGATGGACGGTCAGACAAAGTGGCAACTATATGCTCTCCCTTCATGCATAAAAATAATTGGAAAGCACAGTGCAATAGATTACAAACTGTTTTGTTTAAGTTGGAGTTTTACAACCCAGTCAACACTGTTAAGGTCATGTCAATCCAGTTAAATGACTAACTCACACTTTTCCAGGACAGGCTTAGTCCTCTAAGCGGTTAACCAGTACTTGTGCACATACTTTCACCAGTAACTGACAACTGTCCTTCTTGAATCAGTGGAAGAAGGAGAATGACTGTAGAAATATTTTCCTGATCAATCTCCACAAAAGTTATAGGGCAGAGCTGAGATTTGAACTTGGGACTCCTAGATCTCCAGTCAGAGGCATCACCGACTATGCCATGGACCCAGGCAGATTACAAACTATACAAACAGTTAGAATGTACTGTAACCAGAAATGTGCCCAAAGGACACAGATGCCCCCACCTGAAAAACTTAAATGCAAATTGCTAATGCCTGAAAAACTCAAAAGCAAGTTGCTTACGCCATCTCTGATGCGGGCAAAGACAGACGGACGGACAGACAGGGGTAACACTATATGCCCTTTCCACCATTCTTAAAATGGTGGGGGTGTAAAAAACATTGCTGTAAACATAGCTGTCCAAAAAATTTGAAACACTTTATGCTATACCTCTTTTTGCCTAAATTTTGTTTTTTGTGCATTTATTCCACACCTTATTTGGGGGAAAGGCAATGTAGACTCTGATCAGTTTGCTCCTTCAAATAAGTGTACAAAATTTTAGGACATTTATCGTAATCAACCCTTAAGCCTGTCCCAGATATATGCAGTAGATTCCTGTAAACTTGGAGAGTATCTGCTTACTGATCCAGGAGATATTTTGCGGACAAGAAAATTTAACACTAAAACCTGAGCCAAATTAATGCTGGAGCTATCACCAATGGGATCCAGACCAAGGACAATTGTCCCCCTCCTCATCTCTGGTGTCTTTGAGTGATGTGGACATAACTATGGTAATTTTGAAAATTTTAACTGCACATTATGGAAAAGAGGTCAAGTACAGAAGTAAGATTCATTCTGACAGTAAGAAGGACTTCATTAAATAAGGGCTATAAGTGTCAATATTTAATCTTTAAACAATTTCAAATCATCCCGATTAGTTATGGATTTTCAACAACCTTATAATCTCACAAGTAAACAGAGGTGTTGAAATCCCAATGCAAATCTCAGCTAAAATAATTGTAAAATTTACCAAAACTTACTTAACCCTTGTCCTGCTGAACCCAGATATACCCTGTCTTTGCCAACAGTGTAGATCCAGATCAGTTGGCTGATCTGGATCTGCACTGTTTGTCATTAAAAGTGTAAATTTATAGCGATAATCCAGATCTAGTAATCTGATTGGCTGAAAATTAGAAGTGGGCGTGGCATCATATTTTATTCAGCAGGACAAGGGTTAACACTAAGCATGCAGGGTCAAAACTTCATCAAACGGACGTTTGAACTATTTTTTCTTATTTTTCTCAGAAAACAGACTGACACTTCATGCAAAGTGTCTCCCAAAAGACAATCTGCATGGAATGTCAAAGTCTATTTTCTGGGAAAATAAGAAAAATACTGCATTATGTTGTCTGCTGAAATTTTAACCCAGCATGAAGGAGTTAAAATATTTTCTGGGTTGATAGTTCACTTCAATTTAAAGTGGTTTGTTTGCAGCTGACTTAGCAATATCAGAATCCAGTTTAAGCTGGAAATCAGGACATTTTCTAACAAGTCCTTTCACCTGGTATCTCTTCCACGAAATACAAAAGTTTCTAACTACCGGTACATATGAAAACTAACAAGAAGTGTATACAGTGAAAACAATCGTTCCCCATCGATTTTACAGTTCAAGCATACTTTTGTTACTGAAAATATCCATTCTTACATTTTTAGTCCAGCAGTGACCTTAAAAATTAGGTCAAGGTCATCCAAACCTTATCAGTTTATCATCTACTCACAATAATATATCTATGCAAATTTATTAAGAATCTGCTTAGAGGTTCAAAATATATCTCACTGACATGAAAATGTCATGCAAAGGTTGACACAGATTATTTCAAGGTCACAAAAATCTAATCAGTTCTTTCTCTAGCCCAAATAAAATATCTATGCAAATTTTGTAAGAATCCATCCACTAGAGTATGAAATACCACGCAGAAAACATCAGTATTCCTACAAATAAATCTGACAATTTTAATCTAGCGATGCCCTTGAAAATTAGGTCAAGGTCATCAAAACCTGATCAGATCATTACCTAGTTCTAATGATATATTTATGCAAATTTGTGTAGTAATCTGCTTACTGATTTTGAGATATTGCACACTAAAAACAACATGTCCTCCTCCCTTTCATGTTCACCAACATTATCAAGAAAAGGATACTGTTTATTTTGGCACAGAATGAAAGAAGAATACTGCAGAAGGCAGTTTCACAGCTGCAGCCCCTGTCAGTATTGTAAGCAAGTTAAACACTAAAATTCATGCAAAGAATAACACAGCCTCTGGCCTGTAATTATAGGTCATGGTCACAATATAGCAGTGTTTAAGTCCCTGATAGAAAGTCATCAAAAACTTTCATTGAAATTGCTTCAACAGATTCTGATCAGAAGACTTTTGAAGTTTGCACTATAGCCATAAGGCAAAACTACCCTGCCCACTGGCAGCCATGATTTTCAACGGATCAACATGAGTTGAAGGAATCTGATAGTCACCAAAAGAACATCCTTGTAAAATTTCACTGAACTCCCTTAAGCAGATTCTGAAGAGATGATTTTTTTTTGACAGTTTTTTTCTTTCTGCTGCCATGGCAACCAGAGTTCTGCTTGGGTCCAAAGTTTTGAAGGAATTTAAGAGAAAGTGTTGAGAGGATGCTTCCTGTGAAGTTTCAGCAAAATTGGCCCAGTTTCAGTGAAGATGTTTAAGTGAAAGTGTAGATAGATGGCGTATACTGGGTGATCTAACATACAAGCTCTTGTTATCTCAGTCCAAGAAGTCTGATTATTTGTTTTGAGACAACAGTAGTTTCAGAAAAATGTTTTAAAGCAGAGGAATTGTTAAGGAGGAGTATTTGGTGATAATTCTGGGATAATTTTCTCCAGTTCTCCATAAAAACATATGTTGTGGATACTCATTAGAAGTGCCTCACTGAGGCACTTCTAATGTGTACCCACAACATATGTTTTTATGGAGAAATAAGAAAAATTATCCTAGAATAATCACCAAATACTCCTCCTTAACAATTCCTCTGTAAAGTAAAAAGAATAGATGAATGACTTAAAAATGCATTGTACTTGCATCATATTAACTTTGACATTAGCATGTTTACTTTGAGATATTAGAAAATGAGCTTATGTGAGTAAACTGTATAGAAAAATCTTTTCATCATTTTCTTTTGTTGTGGCAAAAAGTGTGGGCATGTGGCAAAACACACTGCAGCACCTTGAGATGATCCTTATTATTTGCTACAATAAATTTTTTTTACATGTATATTTCCTGAAATAAAATCTTACTGACATACAGCCTGAAAAAGTTTTAGATTAACTATACATAAACATGTTTACATGTATTATCTTACATGTACATATGTATTATCTCTTGTAACACTCATTTTTAATGACAGATTTCATCTGTCATCTTTTGTTATCAACTATTCCAGTGTTGGTGGCTAGTGCTCTGACACATTAATTGATAACTTTGAAGTATGTGGTCCATTCAGAAATTGAAAAACTTATCATGTTGTGGCATAATATGTCAGACATTTTGTAGCAAAAAATACATCAAAAGGAACACTTGTGCAACTCAAAGAACCAGGTTCATAGCTTAGCACATTATTCCTGTCCATTTATTCGTACATACTTAATCATTAATGATCAATTTACACAAGAGCAAATGAGAACCAGTCTGGCAAAACAGGTGGATCATAATGACACTCCATTAGTAGCCAATCAAAAAGCTTGCTGCTTCATGCAAACTGGGCCCGCCTTGGACTGTGTAGTTTTGCAAATCATTCCAGATTTTCATGAATTTCTCAAGAGATCTGTCATTTCAGTGCCTTTTGTGAATGTGTGTATGTATTATTCCAAGCTACTGAACTGACTTTTTAAAAAACTGGAAAGAGATACCCATGTCCTACAGTATTACTTAATACCAATACATAAAACATCAGGGCCCAGTTGTTCAAAGCATCGTTAGCTTAACAAGCTTGTTACTGGTCAAAGTGTTAACTGTTCTAGTCAGTACAATACCAATTCACAGGTATTTTTGCTGAAAAAATGTGAGTAGCTTTTGCAAATGCAAAAGCTACTCACATTTTTTCAGCAAAAATATAAGTGTATATGCCATATTTAAAGATCAAAGTTTTAATGATACATTAACTAATGACATCGTTAATTTTGTCCAACTGGGCCCTGAAGGGAGTCAAAACAATTTTGACAGAGTTACCTCCACTGAAAGTACATACATTACTCTTGACAATTACAGAGACATTGAGAACACAAGCAGAGTGAAAGCATTACTGGTAAACATTTTACTTACATAAGAGTCACAAAGACTGAACAATAAGAGGAAAACGAGGACAGCTCTGTGGTTTCAACAGTATCTGACAGTGTATTTGCAGCTCAGTCCTAAAACAAAAAGGAAACAAGAAATTGTCATAATCTTACCCAATTTTTATCCCCCCATGTTAGTCAAAGGGGACTATAGTAAGGGGTTCATCCGTCTGTCCGTCAGTCTGTCCGTAGACACAATCTTGTCTCCGCAACTCCTCCTACAGTTTTCAAGGGATTTTGATGAAACTTTCCAGTTATTGTTCCCATGACCTGAAGATGAGCATATTTTATTGAAGTCATGCTTGACTGATTTTTATCAGAGTTAAAGCCATTTGGCAATTTTTCAACAGTATGTCTTGTCTCTGCAACTCCTCTTGCAGTTTTCAGTGGATTTTAGTGAAACCTTCCAGTTATTGTTGCCATGACCTGAAGAGGATCATATTATACTGTGGTCATGCTTGATTGCTTTTTACCAGGGTTATGGCCCTTTGTCAGTTTTAGCCATTCAGCAACAGAAGTTCTTGTCTCCGCAACTCCTCCTACATTTCTCAAGGGATATTGATGAAACTTTCCAGTTATTGTTTCCATGACCTGAAAATGATCATATTTTATCAAGGTCATGCTCAACTGATTTTTACCAGAGTTATGGTCCTTTGGCAATTTTTTAACAGTAAGTCTTGTAATCCAATGCTTTTCAGTAAAAGGATTTAAAACTACAAACAAAGCCATGACATCGGGGGATGCTTGCCCACAATGGGCTTTTATTTAAATTAGGTAATTTACATTTAGTAAAACTGAACTATCATATTTGCCGAAATAATCCTAAGTATTTGAACAGATAGGCCTTTGCAAACAGTGTAGACCCAGATCAATGCCGCAGAAGGCGGTGTCAGATCAGAGTCTGCATTGTTTGCCATACATACCGCAATATCTTAGACACATCAAGAGGACAAGAATGAAAAGTAGACAAGGTATCCAGAGGACTTGTTAAGGAGGAGTATTGGGTGATAATTATGGGATAATTTTTCTTATATCTCCATAAAAACATATGCTGTGGGTACTCATTAGAAGTGCCTCGGTGAGGCACTTCTAATAAGTACCCACAACATATGTTTTTATGGAGAACTGGTGAAAATTATCCCAGAATTATCACCAAATATTCCTCCTTATCAAGTTCTCTGGACTATCCCAATACCTAGGGTTATTATGGTACTCTAGTTATTCAGACTTATCCAACAGCTTTTAGAAACCTCAACATATAGTAAACTTGACTTATTCAAAATTTTGGGCATGTATGGTAAGGAGTTAAGGTTAGATTAAATATGTTAACCATAACCTGTTTTTTGCGGAAAAATCAGAAAACTGACATGATATTCCAACGCTCCAGACAAGTACAGATATTTTTCTTATTTCTGCAAGAAAATGCATGTTATGGTACTCATTAGAAGCACCTCATCGAGGTGCTTCTTATGAGTACCACAACATATGTTTTAATGGAGAAATCATAAAAATATTTTATGAATACATCCTCTTATCTGAAGCTATTAATAAATTCAATTCTTTTAGTTGAAAGAAAACAAAAAAAGTATGTACAGTAATGAGCCCAAGAAGGAGGTGACTGAGTGACAAAATGATCATATGAGACTGGCAGTTCCGACTATCATTTCTGCTTCGACTAAATTTTTATGTCAACCATATTGTAATCATGCATTCATTACTGACATACCATTAGTTACTGATCAAGGGAACATGATAAGAAATCTATATGAACTGATTCTATCAGCGGCTTTATCAGATCAAAATCTTTAAAGGCTTGCATATTTACAAAAGCTGATGACAACAAGAAGGGCAAATTTGATCTTTGTCATTCATCCACTACATAGGTCCAGATAAGTAGGGTTATCCAGGATATTTTTCATTTTTCTTATTTCTTGACAATAACATATGTTGTAGGTACTCATTAGAAGTGCCTCACTGAGGCACTTCTAATGAGTACCAACAACATATGTTTCCATGGAGAAATAAGAAAAATATCAATACTTTTTATTGAAAAAAGTGCCTTATCTGGCAGTATGTACTATTCCTACTATGTCTTAACCCTTGTCAGGCTGAATAAATTAGGATGCCACGCATCTTCCAATTTCAGCCAATCAGATTACTTGATCAAGATTCTTGATATAAATTCACATAGGTAATGACATACAGTGTAGGTCCAGATCGGTTGGCTTCTGAAGAAGCCAAATGATCTGGATCTACACTGTTTGCAAAGGCAGGGTATATCCGGGCTCAGCAGGACAAGGATTCATGGAAAAAATATGATCGGATGAAAAGCTGCATAGTCAAATATCATAGATCTAGATAAAATCTGTATTTATATTCAGAAGATTTTCTGTTTTGCACAAAACATATCTTGTAGTAAATCCAATGATTACCGGTACCATATTTACTCAAAGTATTTAGACAGATTGGAAGTGGGTAGACCTAGATCAGACGAGATGCCACAAACTGTAGCATCTGATCAGGGTCTACACTTTTTGCCACTCATCCAACAAATTTTAGACACATTAACAGGTGGTAAAGATGGACCTGTTCGAACTTAGGACAAGTATAGTGAGAAGTTAAGGTGTCCATGTTTTTGATTGATTGTGTTGGGGTTTAACAACACGTCAACCCTTGTGGGTCATTTTGTTTCATCTCCCAGAGAAAGGGAGAAAAGAGATAGAAGAGAAAGTAGAGGAGATGAAAGACAGGCAAGAAAGAGGAACAGGAATGAAAGTGATGAAACAGAAGAAATAAAAACATTCCCCCTCTACCCTTACCTGCTACAAGAATAGCAGTTGTACGCCCTGGTGACGCAAGATACTCGACACCTTTGCCACAGGCAAGCACCCCCAAGGTGTCCATGTACTTTGGGTAAATATGGTACCCATGTTTTGGTACAAAAAATTAACCCTTAAAGCACCAAGTAAAATTTGTAGCAGACGACATTCAAACAGTAAAATCATATTGCAATACTGTATCTTCCCTTAGTATTCAGACAGAAAGGCCAGAGCAAACAACATCGACCTACGTCAGATGCGGCATTCTGAGGCATTTGATCAGGATACACTGTTTGCCACTAATCCAGCAATATTAGACACATCAGCAGGTAATTAAACAGATGAAGTAACTGGAATTTAACCCTAGTCCTGCTGAACCTGCAAATACCCTGCCTTTGCAAACAGTGAAGATCCAGATCAGTTGGCTTCTGAAGAAGAAGCCAACTGATCTGGCTCTGCACTTTTGTCATTAAGTATATAAATTTGGATCAAGGAATCTGATTGGCTGAAAATTAGAAGTGGGTGTGGCATCTTAATTTATTCAGCATGACAAGGGTTAAAGATAAGTATGTTATATTGTGTATATATATAGAAAGATATTGAGTCTCTATATGAGACAATTCAACTGAGTATCATGATATATTTTGGTGGAAAACATAAAATATCCAAAATTATCATCTTATCTGCAGCCTAAGATATAGAAAGCAAAATTTATAACATTAATTGGATGTAAATCAAGCATAATGCATGAATTAAAAAATCTGAACAACAGTCTTAACAAACCCTAAGCAGCAGCGTTTTTTGCTGGCTACGTAAATCATTTCTAAACCCTTTCATTCCTCAGTTTCTACGATGGACTCTTCCCTCTTCAAATTGACATATTCATTGTTGCAAATAGGCGCATCAGTCAAAAATCTAAAATCTAATAGCAAAAAGTGTAGATCCCGATGAGATGGCTCATCATGAACCATCTCATCTGGATCTACACTGTTTACTTGATTATTTGTTTTGGTCTACCGAGTTGAAAGGGTTAGGTTATGATAAACACAGCTGTGCCAACTTCTGATTTTGCTTCAACTGAGAGAAGAACCTTCCTGGCCAAGGCCAATGGCAAGACCAACCCTCCAGAAATTTAAGCAGTCTTTAACCCTTGCCAAGCTGAATAAATTCAGATGCCATCCCACTTCTAACTGTCAGCCAATTAGATTACTTGATCCAGGTTGTTTATACAAATTTATATACTAATGACAGTGTAGATTCAAGTCAGTGCAGAAGCCAATTGATTTGGATCTACACTGTTTGCAAAGGCAGGGCATGTCAGGGTTCAGCAAGACCAGATTTAACACCCAGCACATGTCAAAATACATGTATGGGCCGGTAGGTTGGGACTTTTTTTTATTTTGGAACAGCACAGTAGTGAGCAGACAGCTGCGTAATGCTTGTACATGTGTACATATACAACTTCCAAAAACACATATGCCTGGACAGATTTGCTATACAGTCGAACTTTGATGGCTTGAACCTCTTTGGGACCATGAAAATTTGTTCGAGACAGCGGTTGTTCGAGACACGGAAGGTTACTATTGGTGCCACATAAGGAGGCATAATGGAGATAATTGTGAGATATCTTTTCGGTGTTCTATATTTTAAATGTATGTTGTTTGTACTCATTAGAACTGCCTCATAGAAGCAATTCAAATGAGTGCACACAGCATACATTTACAAGATAAAAGAAAAAATCTCCCAAAATTATCCGTATATCGTATTTGGAGGAAATCCCTGCGGACTCAAGAACGTGTTCGAATCATCCATGGTAAACAAGCCATCGGGGTTCGAGCCACTGAAGTTCTACTGTAGTTACATAGCTGACTGTTAAATTATTGATTTGTTTGTATTTTTTAACAAGATTTCAGCAACCAGAACTCCCAAACTGGTAAAAAATAGAACAGTATCCGTATTTGTGAAAAATCATCATGAAAGACTTCAGACCCAATGCTTAAAATATTGGGACAGTCAATAACAGGAAAGACAACTTATGTTGGGGGTTGGGGTTGAATTACCAAAGGATTTTGACAATCAAGTCACAGAGTGTATCACCATACCTGGATTAATTTTTTTTCTCAAGCATTTCTTTAGAATTTCTCAATGATTTTCACTTCATTGCAAAGGACTTATTCTGAAAACATAAACAATATATGTCACAGTCAAGATACCCACCCACATATACTTATTACATTTAAGTACATGTATTTGTTAATTACATATGTACTATACATATTCAGACACTGTAACTGTAATAGGTACAAATATAACCTTGTCCAGTGACCCCTGACCTGGTTTCAATTTTCTATTTGAGGTAATACAAGTGGGAACCTGAAGCCTGGGGTCAGCAGACAAGGATTATATTTTTTCCTATAACCCTAAGTATCCTTAAATTTTACACATTCATTTGAATATCACCATATAAACTTCTTAACATGCTTGTCCAAAAATTTGAACAAGTCCATTTCACTACCAGTTGATCTGTACAAAAATTGCTGGATGAGTAGCAAACAATGCAGACCTTGCAGTCTGATCAGGGTCTACACTGTTTGTCATTCAATTAGGTGTTTTAAGAAACAACTGCATATAAGAGCAAAATCATGGCCAAAATAGTATGGAATAAAGTGTTTGAAATTTTAGGAAATTTACCATATGCTTGAACTGCACACCAAATATTTTATTCCTGGGATGTACATGTATGTTACTTAGAAGCAAATTCAGCAGAGGACAAAGGGTTAATACTTCCCTGAATTTTCTTATTTTTCTTAAAAAAGAGGATCTGACAGTTCATCTAAATGCAGACAACTGGCCTGCATTGTCAAATCCTCTATTTTCTAGGAATATAAGAAAAAATATTTCAAAATGTTGTCTGTTGTTTTATATGTACAAAAGAAAAATGTTTCAAAATGTCATCAGCTGTTTTGAGTGTTGGAGAGATCAGCCATTCACAAAAAAGTAAATGAAAGCAGGGAATTAACCTATACCATCCCATATTCTCCACATCATCTATCTTCTATGCCAACACCAACAAGGCATGCAATAAAAGATAGACAATATTATGTCATGTTGACAACTTTATGACAAGCTAAGTGACAACTATACTTTATGTGTCTTAATCGAGTGTAAGGATGTGAAAAGGATTCTTCTAACAGCTCACGCATCTATAAAGTATGACCCAGATCCTTTTATTTCGGTGCCAAACATAACTTGTGGGTATTTACAGTAAATGTCCTAAAGTTTCGAACACTTTATTCTATCCTTTGTTGGCCTACTTTTTGCTTTTTGTGCCATGGTTTCTGAAAAAAAACACTTAGTGGAATGGCAAACAGTGTAGACCCTGATCAGACTGCTCCTGAAGGAGCAGTCTGATCAGGGTCTACAGTGTTTGCATATGCAATATTGTCAGACACTTTGGTGTTTAAATTTTTAGGACATTTACCGTACTGGAATTGCCTCAGTAGTCGGAAACTATTTACTAGAGTGCAAGTTGGTCTAACCAACCCAGACACAAGTACTTGATTGTGGAAGGAGACACTGGCTCAAAGCTGCCTTAGCTGGGGTCCTATACTGGTAATATCACAACAATTTCAGAAGACTGAGATTTTAGAATGACTGCAAGAGGCTACAATGTATAATTATGCCAGAAGTTTATGCAAAGTGTTTGCAATAATAAAAATATCTTCTTAAAATTGGATCAAGCCAAATTTGTATTTATAAATATATTTTATTTTATTTTACAAAAAGAATAATGTCAGAACACATACGCTGTTAAACGCTTAGCACTCTGGGTAAAATTTTCAGCAGACAACAGTTTGAAATATTTTTCTTATTTTTTCCAGAAAACAGGATTTGACATAGCACGCAAATCGTCTCAATTGGAGACAAGTTGTATGAAATGTCAAAACCTGTTTTCTGGGAAAAAATAAGCATCTGATCAGGGTCTCCACTATTTGCAAAAAAATTTAGCTATTTTTATTTTTCTGGTAATATCTAAATTACATAGCCCGAAAAACTTAAAAAATTGAAATTGGATTCTTCCAATGATGATTTATTCAGTCTGAAATGGGTTAATCCTTGTCCTGCTGAACCCGGATATATCCTGCTTTGCAAACAGTGTAGATCCAGACCAGTTGACTTCTGAAGAAGCCAATTGATCTGGCTCTGCTTTTTTTGCCATTAAGTATCAGAATTTATATGAACAATCTAGATCAAATAATCTGATTGGCTGAAAATTAGAAGTGGGCGTGGCATCTTAATATATTCAGCAGGACAAGAGTTAATTCCTGGTCTTGACACTCATAATTTGACTCAGTAAAAGACTGAGTATCTGAGTACTAGTTGCAGCCCTACTGTTCAAATATTTTGAATAAATATGATAAACCCTAGTGATCCACAAGTGTTGTTACAATCACAGTCCCTAAAATTCAAGCAACATGGGTACCCCAGTATTTGCATAGCTCCAAATAAGGTGCTTTTCTTTTTTTTTTCAAATGAAAAAGTACAGTAAATATCCTAAAATTTTGAACACCAAAGTTTCTGATTAAAGGCCATATGCAAACAGTGCAGACCTAGATCAGACTGCTCCTGAAGGAGCTAAAAACTGATCAGGGTCTACACTGTTTGTCATTCAACTAAGCATTTTAAGAAACGAGTGTATAAAAAGCAAAATTTTTAAAAGCCAAAAATGTAAGGAATAAAGTGTTTGAAATTATGGGACATGTCTTAGTTATACCATGGTTCGTGCGCATGTAGGATGCGATAATGCACGAGCGTGAGCGAGTGCATTATCGCACGTACATGTGCAGAACCATGGTATAACTGATTTATCACATTTGCATGCATGTAGACCATCTACATCGCGAGATATTTCATGCTGAATGTTGGGAATTCAAGCCACTATGTGATAATTTACCATAGTGATATTTTTCTTATTTCTTCACAAAAACATATGTTGTGCATGTGGGTACTCATTAGAATGAATACTCACATCATAAATAAAAAAATATTTTGTAAATATCCCCTTATATGGAACCATGTATGTCACATACACAAACAACAAGGTCTTAATGCCCAAATCAGACAGGAAATTATATAAGGAACATTCTAACCTTAAAGGGCCAATGACAGCTGCAGTAGATGACAATTTAAAATACATTTTTTTATTTCTGAGAAAATAATTCGACATTTCATGTGAATCATCTGACCAGCAGATGTTTAACATGGATTGTTAAGCCTTATTTTCACTGAAAAAAAAAAGAACATTTTAATAAGAAGGTTGTCTGCTACTATGCCTAACTTCAACACTTTGTTGGGTAAAATATTCAGCTGTGGTTATTTCTAAATACTTTTTATTATCTCTTTTCCAGAAAAGTACAGCGTTTGACATCCTATGCAAATTGTCTCCTTGCATGAACTTTCAAACCCTAATTTCTGACAAAAAAAAAAAAAAATCAGAAAATTATCATTTTGTCATCTGCTATATTTTCTGAGAAACCGCTGAGAAAGTCTAAAGGGAGGAGGGGCAGGCATAAAAACATAGCTCCAGAAATGGCCCTTTTTTTTCAACTGAAAAATACCAATACTTTTCTTATTTTGCCATGATAACATACGTTGTGGGTGCTCATTAGAAGTGCCTTGGCGAGGCACTTCTAATGAGCAACACAGCATATGTTTTCATGGAGATAAAAGAAAAATAAGTTAATGGATACTCTCTCAACTAGAGCTATGTAAAAATGGTGCAATTATCACCCTGTTATTACCTTATTTGGAATTAAGTAATTATGACTTCAAAAAGGTACTGACTTGTTACTCAAGATTGTAAGTGGGATTCTTTCATCAACTAGCGACTGTAATATTCTGTTCTAATCCAGGTTGCCATATTTATGGCAAATGTCCTAAAATTTTGAACACTTTATCCTATACTATTTTGGTCTAAATTTTGTTTTTTATGTAGCTGTTTCTTATAATACTCAGAGGAATGGCAAACAGTGTAGACCCTTATCAGACTGCTCCTGAGGGAGCAGTCTGATCTGGGTCTGCACTGTTTGCATATGTCATTATGTCAGACACTTTGGTGTTTCTAAATCTACCATACTCTACTTGGACATCATAACCCTTTACATTTAATACTTGTCCTAAAATTCAAAACCCAGTGGATAAGTGGCAAAACAGACCAAGATCAGTTGTCAGCAGGATTCAAACCCGGACCTGGCAAACCAAAGTCATGAGCTCTAACTACTCAGCGGTCTCAAACACTTTGTGGGACAGTTGAGGGGGAAGCTGGATCATCCAGAAAAATACATAGCTCCAAATAAGAGGGAGTATCTACTAAAAATTTTTCTTATTTCTCCATAAAAACATATATTGTGGGTACTCATTAGAAGTGCCTCACCGAGGCCTTGGTACTCATTAGAAGAACCTCAATGAGGCACTTCTGAGTTCCCACAATATATGTTTTTATGGAGAAATAAGAAAAAATATCAGTTCTTTTCGGATGAAAAGCCCTTATCTGGAGCTAATTCATAGGGCTAGATAAGAGGGGGTATCAGGTAAATAGTTTTCTTATTTCTCAATGAAAACATATGTTGTGGGTACTCATTAGAAATGCCTCAGCAAGGCACTTCTAATGAGTACCCAAAATACAGATACTTATTGGTTGAAAAAAGCCCCTTATTTGGAGCTATGTAAATAGTCTCCTTATTGCTACAAGAAAATGTATATCAGTGCTCCAGCTAGGATTTTAGGGCAGAGGGGTGCCAGGTAGGACACTTGCTGCAGGGTCATACAAGAATGAGGGCACCATGTGTTTGTTTGTGTTGAGGTTTTACGGCCCAGTCAACCCAATGGGGTCATGTCGAGCGCGGTCAGTTTACCTAACCACACGTTTACTGGGCAGGCTTTGTCCTCTAAGCGGTTAACCAGTATTGTGCACATTCTTTCGCCAGAAACTGACAACTGCCCTTCTTGAATCAGCGGAAGGGAGAGAATGACCGTAGAAAATATTTCATGATCAATCTCCACGAAAGAAATGTTGCCGACCTCGGCGGGGGTCGAACCCGCGACCTCCTGGTCTCCAGTCGGACGCGCATCCAACTGAGCCACCGAGGCCGGCAAGGGCACCATGTGTCATGTGATATGCTAAGTATCATGACATGTTACAAAATATCATCCCATTCCACAATAAAGGCCTCAGAATAGAATACACATAAAACTCACCTTTACACTGATAACTTTTTTTAATTTTTGTCCGATTTTCATGAAATTTTCAGCAAAATGTAGGGTTTTATGTCTGGATTTGAAATAAGGCAGAGGGCAGCCTCAGAAGGGCAGTGGAGCGGCAAGTGAGGGCAAGAGGTGCCCCTATACATAGGGCCAGCTGGAGCACTGCATATGAGATTGTGGGTACGCTGTGGAATTGTCCCTGCGAGGCAACTCCAATGAGCTCCTAACATGTTTTCGCAAGTAAATAGAAAAATATCTATACTTTTTGGCTGATGAAAATCATAAAACATGTTGTTTAGAGCTGTGTAACATTGACACTTCAGACTGCAATGAAGCATTTTTAGCTTTCAGAAAAAAATACGGACATATCAAAATAACCCTTGTCCTGCTGAATCCAGATATACCCTGCATTTGCGAACAGTGTAAATCTAGATCAGTTGGCTTCTGAAGATGCTAACTGATCTGGATCTGCACTGTTTGTCAGTCAGTATGTGAATTTATATCAACAATTTGGATTAAGTAATATGACTGGCTAACAATTTGAAGTGGGCATGGCATCTTCATTTATTCAGCATGATAAGGATTAATGATGATGATGATTTAGTGTTTTATGTACCTTTTATCATTATTTAAGTCATAAAGAGACGATGGAAGGGTTATAATGAAAGTCCCTGTGCAAGGAAGCACTGTACAATCATAAGTTGAACCCCAGTCAGCATTCTACGTAAATCTATATCGGGCCGTCATCGGCCCGTCTGGGTAGCTGACGGGCCGATGATGGCCTGATGTAGATTTACGTAGAATGCTAGCTGGGACGCAGACCCCAGCAGAATTCAAACCCAATGCCTTGTGATCTGAGTCGGAAGTGCTCACCACTTGGCCGCTGGACACTTCGACCCACTATCAAAGAATCAAGATAACATCGTCTACAGTGGGACTCTGATACTAACTGGCTGTGGAAATACCATGCCTGACTTGTCCAACTTGTCCTATTTCCCTGAGGACAAGTTAGAAATATCAATTTTCTTGTCTTGGGACAAGGACTTCATAGCCATAATAGCTAAGAAGAGTATCCAGATTACGATATATATATATATATTTCTTATTCTTGAAGAAAACAAAATTATGTACTCATTAAAGGTGCCTCCATGAGGCACTACTTACTATAGAGTACATGTATCCACAACATATGTTTTCTTGAATTAAGGCGCTTCTAAAGAGTACCCACAACATATTATGTTTTCTCCATGAAATAAGACAAATGTCAATTTTTGGGCAAATGGATTTTTACCATTTACTTGTCCACGGACAAATAACAGAATTTGATAATTTCATAACCCTGAACATTCTACGACCAAGAGTACTTTTAACGACTCTTCCTCTACTTCATACAGATAGATGAGCTATATGAAAGGTGGGCACGATGCAACATAGGATGATATTAATATGAGCCTCTTCATAAAAACAGATGTCTCCAGGGCATCTGGGAAACATTCAGACAAAGATCAACCAGCGAATCTATGAAGTCTAGTTGGTTTGGAGTTTAATGGCCCATTCAACACTATTAAGGTCATTTCTAGCACATCAGTTGACCTTATCACACTTTTCCAAGGCAGGCTCAGTCCTCTAAGCAGTTAAACAGTACTTGTGCACATTCATTTGCCAGTAACTGACAACTGCCTTTAGTCTTGTCAGGGCCTCTTCTATACACTGTTATGTTACAGTTCCAAAAACTTTTGTAAAAGGAAGAAAGCCCTGATCAGCCTGCAAATATGTGCAGGCTGATCTGGGCCTTTGCCATCCATAAAGACACTTTTTCTATAGCACTGCTCATAGGTATTCATGAATCATTTTAAAGTGCGTCAAGCAGATTAGTAAGTTTCGGTAAATTATCCATGCAAGAGTGCTCTACATAAATTTGATGAACCAGCCACATGTGATTATTACAATAATATTAAAGATGATACCGTATTTACCCTAAGTATTCAGACACCTCAACCCTTGCCATACTTGTTCTAAAATTTGAACAAATACAATTTACTACCCGATGTTATGTCTAAAAAATGCTGGATGAGCGGCAAACAGTGTAGACCCTGATGAGACGCCGCATTCTGCGGCATCTCATCAGGGTCTACACTGTTTGCTCAGGCCTGTCTGTCCGAATAAATATGGTAAATACGGTATTCATTTTTCAATCTTAATTTCAAAGTATTCCGAAGGTCAAAAAATCTGTTCGAATCAGTAAATAATAAGTAAACTCTACAGAAGGCCTGTAAAATGAAAAGTTTGTTTGATTTGGGCTTAACGTCGCTTTCAACCTTTTTCAGTCATATCGCGACGGTATAAAATGAAAAGAGTCAATATTAATTTTATTATATAATTTGTGATCTATCTGCTACCTTTGTTAAGTTCAAATGCTTAGAAGTAAACTGACATGGTTTTTAAGACATATAATCAAAAGGAAAATAAAATCAAAGGACTGATAGTCCTAAGAGTCTGCTAGCTTGTAAAGTACTAATGGAGTGCTGTGTATCTTCTATGCAATTTTACACAATACATGCAAAGAAGATAGACGACATTCCAATGCTACCAATACTATACGATAAGATGGAGCTCTATGGAATATATCAAGCATCTGGGCATTGCACTTCCTGAATAGAAGACTTTCTTTAAAAACTCTTAAATTCTGCTGGTAAGTGCATGTCCTTGACAAATCTGACCTCAAGGCCAAGTCTTGGAGAAATTTCAAACTACATTGAAAGATGATTCTGCATGCAAAATTTCAAGCTAGGACGGACAAATACGGATGGACTCACTAATATACACTTAAATGCAGCTATGGTGACTATGTCTTGCTCAGCGCAAGCGGGCTTGACAAAAAGGAAGATATTTGTTCAAGTTATTTTTCTTCAAACTATTAGCACATTGTTGACAGATCCATTCCTTATCCTCCACACTTTTATGTCCTAATGTACAGAGTTTTTTCATCTCGGGCTTTAGACCCTGAATATCAAATTTAACATCAGAATGTCTGAAAAATGTTTGACAACAACTTGTCATATGTACTGGGGACCACAAGACACCAACTTGTGAAACTGTGTGACTATAGCACTTTCTTTGTTTTTAAATTTCTTACTGCTCAAACCATCTTTTGATGTGTCACTTAACTTAAGTTTCTTATTCAGGAAGGTTTGCAATTCTTCACATATAAGGGGTGAATCAAGTAATGCGGAACCGTGTTCATTTAAGCTGTCAGCAAGCTGGGAGGAAGCATAAGGCTGTGATGGACACAACTCAAATGAAATACATTCTTGTAAAGGAGGATAGGTAGTTATGTCACAAATTTGAAACCCAGCTCATTGGTATCATTTTATGGTCTCCCTGCAAACATGAGATATACAGAGCGAATGCAAATCAAACTGACTCACCGCTGTTGTAGTAAAGGAATTATCAAAACTAAACAATCTACGCAAATGTAAGGAAAATGCCAGTTATATTTGTTTTCTTTAACAAAATGTTTTTGCCATTAACATTTGGCATTCCATCTGAAGCTCTTGCATGTGACTCAAAAAGGTAGAAACAGTCACCTTGTTCCAATAATGCAATAGAAAAGCCGTTGCAAATGAAGACTGCATATGGGTTGAATGAGAAAGTCATAGCGAGTCCTGTCTCTAAATCAAGGAAAGGATACTCCACTAAGGATAAGATATTTAAATTTCCTGAAAATGTTTTTTTTTTTTTTTTTTTTTGTTTTTTTGTTTTGTTTTTTTTTCACTTTCCAGGGATAATGCTGGTTGTCAAGTGAAAAATAAGATGGCAAATCACATGGCTCTAAATAGTCATGATATGTCTTGGCATTCTTTTTTGCATACTTGTATAATTTATCTCCTGCAAACAGAATTTCATTCATGTTGTTGACATTCAACTTGTTGGTACAGATCCTTTTCTGTACAGCTTTCACCAATAATACTAAACAACATGGTAGGAATTGACGCCCTCTTGAATCAGGACTAAATATCCCATCTCTTTGATGGATACTTCCTTGCAATAATACAGATGCATTTTCTTGTAGCGACACCGCCTCGTGGCTGCGAAGAAGCAGCCGCGAAGAAGCAGCCACGACGGTGGCGTCAAATGATAACACGTATGGAATAGAACAGAATTGTGTGTACGGACCCTTGCCGTGGCCTGAAAAGTCGCAATGATTAAAGCGAATAACACCGAGTGTTTCGACTGAGACATGTGATGTCAGTCAGCCAATGAAAGTGCTCAGCGATACGTATCGTGTCTGGTTTCCGACCTTCTGGGTGTTGCGACAACTGTGTGTGTTGGCGTATGACAACCAGCTTGTTTACTAGAATCTACCGGCTGTCGAACAGTTTATTTTTCGCGAGGCTACAGACATGAAAGTCTCTTTTACCTGCATTTTTGAAATTCATGGAGTGTCGCACGCGAAAAACAACAACAGATACTTGTTCAGTTCTTCAGCAAAATTCCCGATGCCGTAAAGTGCATTTCATGTAGGCAACCGGTAGCACAGGAGCTTGACGTTTGCTAATTTCTACTTATAGGGCCTGTCCCTACGATTATGAAATAATCGAAGGTTCGAAGGACAGGCCCTATATATAAGTAGAAATTATCCAATGTCAAGCTCCTGTGACCGGTAGTGTAGCGTAACTTGGTACCTATTACCGGCGTGCACTGATTATCGGGTATTCAGAAATCACGACCCACAGACCACGGCCCCCGCCCATCGGGGCCAGCGAAGTAGTTGGGCTGCCTATAGTCTCCAGGGCAGAGTTGCCTTAGGCAGGGCCTGTTCATCATGTGATCGGGTTGGGTAAAAGTCCCACAAATCTGGAGGCAGTATCTTTAAATGGATACATTGTTGCATTTTTTTTTCTTTTCTTTTTATTCGCTAGAATCATCATACAGCAAATACAATGTATAAATAGACTCTAAGGCTGGCTAATCTGGTCGATTATCACTCCTGTCATTGTGATCGATTATTTATCACAAAAGATTTGGTCAATTTACTTGTCTGTCTGAGCAGGACTCTTCCCATGTTATACTTTACTGTATGTATTTGGTCAAATAGGCCTGAGCAAACAGTGTAGACCCAGATGGGATGCCGCAAAATGTGGCGTCTCATTGATTATAAGACATCTGTAATGATAATCATTTTTGTGGAATTTATAGATCAGTTAATCAATTATCTGATTAATTTTGTCAGCCTAAATAGTCTGTGTGAATAAAAGTAATATACTCCATGTATTTTCACGTTAAATTCAATATTGCGTTAAACTGATTTCTCAATGAAAATAAACGGCAGCGCCACCTACCTGCTGGATGTTTTAAATACAAAGTCACGCTTTAGTGGGCAAGGTTTGTTTTCAGAAATACACTGTTGTTTTGTGATTTCCGCTTAGAAAAGAAATATATTGACCGTGGTGATAACAGTCCTTAATGACATTTTCACCTATATCTATTAAATCAATTTTTACAGCTAAGACTAACTTATTTTTTCTATGAAAATATCAAATCTAAAGTACCGTATTAATCCGCCTATAAGACGGGGATTTTTCCAAAAAAAAAAAAAAAAAAAAAGCCCCCCAAAATCCAGACCCATCTTATAATCAAGATCTTTGGCCATATCGGTATTTTCGGCAAAGTCCGGTGGTGCCACGTGGTCACGGAAAATGCCGATCTTCGAAACCGGTGGAAGGATATAATGTTTACCTTCGTCCCTTGACAGAAATAGCAGCAAGGTAATTTTGTAGTACCGAATTTTTCTGTGTATTACTCGCACCCGTGTATAACACGCACTGAATATTTGCTAAATAGTTTTGAAATAAAAAAAAGAGATGTTCTATGTAAAACACGAAGAATTTATCTGTGCGTTCTTTACTAAGTTACCAGATACTAAGTGTCAAATTTCACTTGGATTGAGTTGAAAATGGCCGAACTCGGAAGGTTTAGAGTAGAAACAGGCCAAATTTATGATAATGCTAACTGAATTTTCGTTGTGCAGCTCTGTTACCATGGGCCTCAGGCAACTTGATGTAGTGTAGGCAGTTCTTTGCTTCCCCACTGCAGACGCTATGATAATAAAAATGTAGTTATTTCTTTTGTGTTCTCATAATTAACACCTTCTTTGTGTCACTTTCTTAACTGAGACGTGAAATTATCAACTCAGTGCCTCAGGGCAATGCAAACAACAACTAAAGTCGACTAGTTGTCATTCTGACTGCCAATTAACCAATTAAGTGCACAGATGTATGCTGGTAGTTTGATTTTCTTTATCATAAACATTGTTTATTTCAAACAATTTTTTTGGTAAGTTGGAAGAAAAGTTTAAATAAAAAAAAGGAAAAAAAAAAAAAAAAAAGATAAACATATGCCCAGTCAGCATTCTACGTAAATCTATATCGGGCCGTCATCGGCCCGTCAGGGTAGCTGACGGGCCGATGACGGCCCGATGTAGATTTACGTAGAATGCTGGCTGGGTGGTAAGAAAATAAAAGATAAAATGCAAATGACCGATCTACCTACCTCAAAAGCCCAGTTGGTTTTGTTTATTATCAATAATTTTAATAAATGCATAAACTTAAATACTTTTTTATTTTTTCAATGTATGATCGTTCGTGCCAATATTTATGTTCTACCAAATTTATTTCCTATTTTGAACTACAATAAATCAGTTGTGCAGGCTGATTTATTCAAGTTACGGTTGAGTCTTGTGAAAGTCCGGTAATCAATACAGATTCATATGCATATGCCTGTTTGAGTAGTTTCCCTTTGAAGAGATCACATGATCATCAAAATAAAAAAGCGTAAACAAAAAAAGCATGGACATGAAAAGGATATCAAATTACTACAAATCAGATCGAGTTGCTTGTTTTGAGCTGCCAGAACCCTGGTATGGGCGAGATAGGTATAAAAAATCATGAATATCTTATAGCAATCATTCTATTTCGCATTTTTAACGGGCGATCGTGAATGTCACGAGTTTTCGCGACCGATTATCTTGGTGATTTCTGTCCCGATTTTGGTGTTCCTATAAATAATACACATCGGATTTTTATAAACGTTTTCTGGGTAAATAAGGTGCGTGTTATACACAGTTAAATACGGTATGCATGCTTGTAAGTGGTGTTGGGAGTTTTTTTTAATTCCTGCTCTGTGATAAATTCACTTACAAATCTGACCAATCATCGCCGATGTCTTCATGTACTTTAGAAATTTCTGAGTGGCAGGGAATGTCTCCGACAGGCGACTTTTTTAACCCATCTTATAATTAATTAAAAGCAAAATCCTGCCTGGGAAGGGCCCAAAAACAGCCCCCGTCTTATAAACAAATCGTCTTATAGGCGGATTAATACGGTATCCGTACTTTATTTTGAAAATGGCCAAAATTTGCAAAAATCACATTAAATTACATGATGATTTTCTGCCAAAAATTTAATTAACGCGAAGTTACATGGCTTTTGGTTCAAAATGGCGGCAACATGGTTGGCTTGTTTACACAAATGCTTTCACAAATCAAATCCAAAGAACTGCATTATTTGTACATAAAATAAATGCTCAGATAATAATTTAGATGACTTCAGAATTATTTTCAGCATTTGTCTCTGTAAGTAGTTATGATGAAACATTTTACCATTAGTAACGTGAAAATACATGAAACCGGGCTAAATAATAACAGCAAAAAATTCTAAGATGTGAATTATATGGGACTAGGCTTAAAAAATACAGTAATTATTATACTGTACACATATGTATAGTAAAAACTTAGCAAACTAGATCACAAATCTTGATTTTGATCATGGTTCTGTTGGACATCCCAGTAGGGCTAGCTGTTGAAAGAACTTATAAGCATTAAAAGCTCTACACAGCTTATGTTGTCTATTTCTTAAATTCTTATATGCAACCTTTTATTTAAGGCTCTTTATCTTTATTTATAATGACTGAAATATTTTTTACCCACACTCCTCAATTATCTGGACAATTTTTATTAGCTGCAAAAATACCAAGAACATTTTGAATCCTCAAAGTCATAGTGACATGCCCATGCTCCAACTCTGCACACACATAAGCATATAGGTGTAGGCAAGTGAATTTTGTTGTCTGAACACTAAAGCTGGCACAATTGATCAGATACAGTCATTTGGCTAGAACCAGGTAAAGTTATGCTTCATAACAATTTCCAAATAAGTGGCTGATCAAAATTTGGACTTTATTGGCTGATACAGAGTACTAGCCTTCCTTGAAATATCACACCAAAGACTTTGTCCTTCGCCTTAGGTTATCTGCCCTTGTGATGAATGTGAAGTTCTCCACTGATTTGGCTAGTTCCAAATAGTTTCGCTAGTTCCGAATAATAAATGAGGGATCTATAAAAATCCCTCACATAATGCAACAGCCTCTATATATTATGTTATCAACTTGGATAATGTGTTACGGAGAAAATTAATTCAATATAAGACATTTGTCGCAAAGCGACATGTTCACAAAGACCTTAAAACAGATCCTTTAAGCAAAAATCGTATAATTCCTGGCATAACAATTTTTCGGCATGTACACCCTCCTTACTGCAAAATTTAGCTCCTATTTTCTAGATTTAATAATCTTTCCGATATAAATATATTTCAATGAGGTTTAAGAAGTTGAAAGGAGTATGTGCGTAAGGTCCTATTTTCCCCCCTTCTGAAGCCCGAAAATAAAATATGCTTGCAGTAAAATTATGCGTTAATTAATCCAATTGTAGCTTGTGTTTAGCACTGTGTGATGCCGCTACAAAGTCTCCCTGCACTTTGTCAAAGTACAGATAATATATAAGCAACGACATGAAAAACCTGTCTTCGAGGTTTTCGACCAAATAAGACTCAGACCTGCTTACTCAGCCGTAGACTGGCTAACTGGGCCATTGTGCCAGATTAGCTAGTCTTGAAAGTTTTGATAGGTTGTTTACTGTCTAGACAGCGAACAACAACGGTGCTGATCAGACTGCGCATAGCAAAAACCACGTGTCTTTGTTGTTCGCATAAGGCATAAGATTTTTATCCCATGAAGAGGCTCATATATCGCTTCAATAGTCTGTCACATGTCTGAGATTCTTGTACATACACTACATCAATATCTACACTTCTTTAAACACAGCATGTGAACACCTTACCCGAAATTTGATTTCGGGTCGGTTACTCACCTCAACTCCTTACCATACTTTATTTAAAATTGAACAAGAGGCCCACGGGCCACTCACCTGAGTAGCATTGTGAGTGCAGATATGCAGATGTTATGTAACATTTTTCCAATCCTGTCATCGCAACTAATGAAAAGATCATCCTTTAAGCAGTTCTTAATTTTTAAGATGAATATTATATATGGCAAGACAGTCAATGGAGCGTGATCATTTGAACAAACTCTCAATCACATTTCAACAGTAGGATCAATGTGAAATTTGGTTGCTATTGCCTAAGTGGTTTCTGAAGAATCATGATTTTATACATGTAAACAGCACAGTGGCAGGGAAATATAATAAACATAAACAAGATGGTAGCCATCTTGGATTTCCAATCAGAATGACTTTTAGCTACTGTTGATCTACAAGTCACTTCGATACTTCCAATGAACTTTAAGTCAATTGCCCTTTCGGTTCAGGGGAAAAAGTTCAAAACAGATTTTCAAGATGGCCACCATAGCCGCAATTTGAGATTTCTTATCGCAACCATTTGAGCGTTTTTTGATCTACAAGTCACCCTGATGCTTCCTACCAAGTTTCGAGTCAATAAATGGTCTTTCAGTTCAGAAGAAGTAAAGAAAAATAGATTTTCAAGATGGCCGCCATCTTGGATTTCCAATCGGAAGGATTTTAGCTATTTTTATATCAACATGTCATCCTGATGCTTCCTACCAATTTTCAAATTAACTGGCCCTTTGGTTCAGGAAAATAAGTGAAAGGAAAAGAGTTTCAAGATGGCCGCCATGACAGCCATCTTGGATTTCCTATCCAAACAATTTAAGCTATTTTAGATCTACAAGTCACCTAAATGCTTCCTACCAAGTTTCGAGTCAAATGGCCTTTCAATTCAGGAGAAGAAGCGAAAAATAGATTTTAAAGATGGCTGTCATAGCGGCCATCTTGGATTTCTGATAGGGATGATTTTATCTATTTTTGATCTACAGGTCACCCTGATGCTTCCTACCTAGTTTAAAGCCAATAAGCCTTTTGATTCAGGAGAAGAAGTGAAAAATCTACATTTTCAAAATGGCCACCATGGCAGCCATCTTGGATTTCCAATCAGAACGATTTTAGCCATTTTTAATCTATAAGTCACCCTGATGCTTCCTACCAAGTTTCAAGTCAACTAGCTTTTGGGTTTAGGAGAAGAAACGAAAAAAAGATTCAAGATGGCCACCAGGGTGGCCCTCTTGGACTTCCGATCAGCATGGTTTTAGCTATTTTTGATCTACAAGTCACCCTGATGCTTCCTACCAAGTTTGGAGTCAGTTGGCCTTTCGGCTCAGGAGAAGAAGCGAAAAATAGATTTTCAAAATGGCCGCCATGGTGGCCATCTTGGATTTCCGTTTGGAATGATTTTAGCGTCTTTTGATCTATAAGTCACCCCTATGCTTCCTAGCAAGTTTGGAGTCAATTGGCCTTTCGGTTCAGGAGAAGAAGCGAAAAATAGATTTTCAAGATGGCTGCCATGGCGGCCATCTTGGATTTCCGATCAGCATGATTTTAGCTATTTTTGATCTACAAGTCACCCCGATGCTTCTTAGCAAGTTTGGAGTCAATTGGCCTTTCCGTTCAGGAGAAGAAGCGAAAAATAGATTTTCAAGATGGTGGCCATCTTGGTTTTCTGATCAACACGATTTTAGCTAGTTTTGATCTACAAGTCACCCCGATGCTTCCTAGCAAGTTTGGAGTCAATTGGCCTTTCGGTTCAGGAGAAGAAGCTAAGAATAGATTTAAGATGGCTGCCATGGCGGCCATCTTGGATTTTTGATTGGCAAGATTTTAACTATTTTTGATCTACAAGTCACCCCAGTGCTTCCTAGAAAGTTTGGAGTCAATTGGCCTTTCGGTTCAGGAGAAGAAGCGAAAAATAGATTTTCAAGATGGCGGCCATGGCGGCCATCTTGGATTTCTGATCGGCATGATTTTAGCTATTTTTGATGTACAAGTCACCCCGATGCTTCCTACCAAGTATCGAGTCAATTTGCCCAGGGGTGTAGGAGTAGGCTTTTAAATCAATTGTTGACGTCGCATGACGGACGACGGACATTGACTGACCACAATAGTTCACCATGAGCACTTTGCGCTCAGGTGAGCTAACAAGTACAATTTACTACCGAATGTTTTGTCTAAAAATAGCTCAATGGGTGGCAAACAGTTTAGCCCCTGATGTGACACCGCATTTTGTAGCATCTCATGGGGGTTTACAATGTTTGCTCGGGACTGTCTGGCCAAATACATCCAGTAAAGTATGACCAATTTCAATATAATTTTGCAGGAGTGTTACTTTGATGATCCTCTACCAAGATTGTTCAAGCCATTTGGATTCGTCAAAAAACATGGCCGCCAGGGGGCGGGGCTTATTTTCCCTTTATATCTATATAGAAAACTTTAAAAATCTTCTTGTCAGAAACCACTGGACCGATTTCAATATAATTTTGCAGGAATGTTTGTTTGGTGATCCTGTACCAAGATTGTTCAAGCCATCTGGATTCGTCAAAAAACATGGCTGCCAGGGGGCGGAGCTTATTTTTCCTACATGTATATATCTATATGGAAAACTTTTAAAAGCTTCTTGTCAGAAACACTGGGCCGATTTCAATATAATTTTACAGAAACGTTCCTTTAGTAATCCTCTACCAAGATTGTTCAAGCCATTTGGATTCCTCAAAAAACATGGCCACCAGAGGGCGGGGCTTATTTTCCCTATATATCTATACAGGAAAGTTTAAAAATCTTCTTGTCAGAAACCACTGGACCGATTTCAATATAACACGGCAGGAATGTTTCTTTTGTAACTTTCTACCAAGATTGTTCAAGCCGTCATGATACGTCAAAAACCATGGCCGCCAGGGGGGTGGGACTTTTTTTTTTTAACTCACCTGACCTCTGCTCAGGATGAGCTATAGTGATCACTTTTCCTCCGTCCATTAACATTTTCAAATGACTTCTCCTCTGAAGCCGCTGAGCCAATTTTGCTCAGATTTCATGTGGAGCCTCCTTAGGGTGGGGGAACGAAAGATTGCTAAAATGGTCATGGTCCGTTGACCCAAGATGGCCTCCATGCACATATATGGTAAAAACCTTTAAAAATCTTCTCCATAACCGAGGATGCCTTGGGGCTCAATCTTTGCAAGAATCATCAGGGACAAGAGGTCTACCAAAGTTGTTATAAGATTTGTCGTACGTTGGCATTTGACCTTTTTACGGCAAGGTCAAGTTTGCTTCCCTATGCTTTTGTATGGGAAAAACCTTTAAAAATCTTCTTCTCCAAAACCGAGCATGCCTTGTGGCTGAATCTTTGCACATATCATCGGGAATGGGAGGGCTACCAAAGTTGCTAAAATAATGGTTGTACATTGACATTTGACCTTTTTGCGGTAAGGTCAATTTTGCTTCCTTATGCATTTATATGGGAAAAATGTTCAGAATTTCAAATAACATCTCCTCTGGAGCCTCTGGGCCAAATTTGCTCAAATTTCATATTGAGCCTCCTTAGGTTGGGGGAACAAAAGATTGCTAAAATGGTCGCAGTTCATTAACCAAGATGGCCGCCATGCCCATATATGGTAAAAACATTTAAAAATCTTCTTCTCCAGAACCGAGGATGCTTTGGGGCTGAATCTTTGCATAATTCATCGGGGACGGAGGGTCTACCAAAGTTGCTAAAATTTGACCTTTTTACGGCAAGGTCGTTTGCTTCCCTATGCATTTATATGGGAAAAAAACATTTAAAAATGTTATTCTCCAAAATCGAGGATGGCATGTGGCTGAATGTTTGCATATATCATCGGGAACGGGCGGTCTACCAAGGTTGCTAAAATAATTGTCATACATTGACATTTAACCTTTTTACGGCGAGGTCAAGTTTGCTTCTGTATGCATTTGTATGGGCCCCATACATTTGTATGGAAAAAATGTTGATAATTTCAAATGACTTTTCCTCTGAAGCCTCCGGGCCAGTGTTGCTCAAATTTCATGCAGAGCCTCCTTGGGCAGGAGAATGAAAGATTGCTAAAATGGGCATGGTCCATTGATCAAAATGGCTGCCATGCCCATATAATGGTAAAAAAAAATTTACAAATCTTCTTCTCCATAACCAAATAAGCCCTGGGCCCTTATCTTTGCACAAATTATGGGGGACAGGAGAGCTACCAAAATTGCTAAAATGATGGTTCTATGTTGACGTTTGACCTTTTTACCTCCAAGGTCAAATTTGCTTCCCCATGCATTTGTATGGGCCATATACATTTATATTGAAAGTATTCAAGTGAATTGTAGATCAACAGTAGTTAAAATTGTTCTGATTGGAAATCTTAGATGGCCATCATCTTGTTTATATTTATTATATTTCTCTGCCACTGTGCTGTTTACATGTATAAAATCATGATTCTTCAGAATCCACTTAGCCAATTTCCACCAAATTTCACATTGATCCTACTGTTGAAATGTGATTGATGGTTCATTCAAATGATCATGCTCCATTGACTGTCAGGCCCATATATTCTTCTTCAAAACTAAGAACTGCTCAAATGATGATCTTTTCATTAGTTGTGATGATAGGATTGGAAAAATGTTGCATAACATCTGCATGTCTGCAGTGACTCAGGTGAGCGAGCCGTGGCCCGTGGGCCTCGTTTCCCTAAATATCTATATAGAAAACTTTAAAAATCTTCATGTTAGAAAGCACTGGACCGATTTCTATATAACTAGGCAAAAATGTTTCCTTGGTGATCCTCTACCAAGATTGTCCAAGCCGTCATGAATTGTCAAAAAACATAGCAGCTAGGGGGCGGGGCTTATTTTCCCTATATATATAGAAAACTTTAAAAATCTTCTTGTGAGAAACCACTGGACCGATTTCATTAATACTTGGCAGAAATCTTTCCTTTTGACCCTTAACCAAGATTGTTCAAGTTATCATGATTTGTCAAAAAAACATTGCCGCCGGGTGGTGGGTGGGGAGGGTCCGAGGGAGGCTTAATTTCCCTATATATCTATATAGAAAAGTTTAAAAATCTTCTTGTCAGAAACCAATGGACCAATTTCAATATAGCTTGGCAGGAATGTTGCTTTGGTGACCTGCTACCAAGATTGTTCAAGCAGTTATGATTCGTCTAAAAAAAATTCTGCCAGGGGGTGGGGCTTATTTTCCCTATATATCTCTATAGAAAACTTTAAAAATCTTCTTGTCAGAAACCACTGGACCGATTTCATTATAACTTGGTAGAAATCTTTCCTTGTTGACCCTCTACCAAGATTGTTCAAGTTATCATGATTCGTCAAAAAACAATGGCCGCCACTGGGAGGGGCTTATTTTCCAAATATATCTATATAGAAAAGTTTAAAAATCTTCTTCTCAGAAACCAATGGGCCGATTTCAATATAACTTGGCAGGAATGTTTCTTTGGTGACCCTCTACCAAGATTGTTCAGGCCGTTATGATTCATCAAAAAACATGGCGGCTAGGGGGTGGAGCATATTTTCCCTATATAGAAAACTTTAAAAATCTTCCCGTAAGAAACCGTTGGATTGAGTTCAATGTAACTTGACAGGAATGTGCTTTGGTGACCTTCTACTAAGATTGTGCCCTCATGATACGTCAAAAAACATGGCCTTCATGGGGCGGGGCTTATTTTCCGTATATATCTGTACAGAAAACTTTAAAATTCATCTTGTCAGAAACCACCTGACTGATTTTAATATTACTTGCCAGGAATGTTGCTTTGGGGACCCCCTATCAAGATTGTTCAAGCAATCATGATTCGTAAAAAAACATGGTTGCTAGGGGTGGGGCTTATTTTCCCTATATATCTAAATAGAAAACTTTAAAAATCTTCTTGTCAGAAACCACTGAACCGATTTCAATATAACTTGGCAGGATTTTTCCTTTGGTGACCCTCTACCAAGTTTGTTCAAGCTGTCATGATTTGTCAAAAAACATGGCCGTTAGGGGGTGGGGCTTAATTTCCCTATATATCTATATAAGACATTTTAAAAATCTATTTGTCAGAAACCACTGGACCAATTTCAATATAACAGCAGAATTGTTCCTTTGGTGATCCTCTTTCACTATTCAGTTCAAGCCATCATGATGGATGAAAAAAACATGGCCACTGGGGTGCAGGATTATAAAATTTATACAAAAATTTTAGAGCAGTAAACTTGGCTGAAACTTCAACAGTAAGTATGCAAAGCTGTTTGCTCAGGTGAGCGATATAGGACCATCATGGTCCTCTTGCTTTTTCTTTTTTTCCCCCATTGGACCTAGCATGCCAGTTATGCCTGTTTTTGAATCTATTCTGTTCTAAATATTCCCCCCCCCCCCCCCCCCTCCCCACACACACACCCTTGGATGGGGACGCCAGTGCTGATAAGATCTGCACCAAAAGCAATATGCCCCCTCCCGCTTGAGCTAGGATTCTGATATTTATGTCTCCTCCCTTTAGGGTAGGGAGATGTGTATTGTTTTTTCCCTCGGGCGTCTGTCACAAAATCTTGTCCACTCTGTAACTTGAAAATGGTTCAAGCTGTCTCCAAATAACTTCATATAAATATCAATCAACATTATCTTACATGCAGAGCACAAGAACCATACGTCTTGCATTTATACTTTTTGAGTTATTTCACTTGGAACTTTATGTGTCACAAAATCGTGTCCGCTCTGTAACTTGAAACCTGTTCAAGATATCTTCAAGAAAGGTCATGTAAATATCAATCAGCATTAGACAACATGCAGCGCGCAAGAACCATTAACTCTTGCATTTTTACTTTTTTGAATTATTATACACCTGTTTGAAAAACGGGACATATTATTTTACGGGGTATGACGTCCGCCAGAAAACTTTTTCGTTTCCGGCTAACGCCTCCTACAGTTTACATCCGATTAAAATGAAACTTGGTATATAGCTAGACCATGATGTGAAGCAGCACATATTGTTTTTGGGCTACAGACCACCAATTATTAGCAGAGCTATGCCCCTTCGAAAATTTCAGAAAACATTTCGTTTCTGGTTAACTCCTACACTTTACATCTGATCAAGCTGAAACTTCATTTATAGTTAGACCATGATGTGGAACAGTGCATATTGTTTTGAGGTTACAGTCCACTTAATGTCAGCAGAGTTATAGCCCTTTGAAAATTCCTTTAAACTTTTCGTTTCCGGATAACTGCTCCTACAATTTACATCTGATCAAGCTGAAACTTCATTTATAGTTTGACCAAGATGTGGGGGCAGTGCATATTATTTCTAGGTCACAGTCCACCAAATATTAGCAGAGTTATCCACTTAATATCAGCAGAGTTATAGCCCTTTGAAAATTCCTTTAAACTTTTCGTTTCCGGATAACTGCTCCTACAATTTACATCTGATGAAGCTGAAACTTCATTTATAGTTAGACCAAGATGTGGGGGCAGTGCATATTGTTTCTAGGTCACAGTCCACCAAATATTAGCAGAGTTATGTCCCTTTTAAAATTTCATTAAACTTTTCGTTTCCGGCTAACTCCTCCTACAATTTACATCCGATCAAGCTGAAACTTCATTTATAGCTAGACCATGATGTGGAGCAGCACATATTGTTTCAAGGTTACAGTCCACTAAATATTAGCAGAGTTAAGCCCCATTGAAAATTTCTTTAAACTTCTAGTTTCTGGTTAACTCCTCCTACAATTTATATCCGATCAAGCTGAAACTTCATTTATGCTATAGTTAGACCAAGATGTAGAGAAGGGCGTATCGTTTTGAGGTTACAGTCCACCAAATATTAGCCGAGTTACGCCTAGTGGTGGGACGATTCATCGATGCATTGGTGCATCCCGATACGCTTCATGTATCGATACACATGATGGAGTATCGATATGATGAACGCTTCTATTCAGATTCGCTTATTTGTGTTCGTTACATTCTTTAATCCGGTCTACAAAGTGACATTTTCAGAGCGCGATTTTGATTGGATGACGCTTGACTGATAGCCAATTGCATTTTGCTTTACTCTCATTATGATGGCAGACGAAACTGTGGTTGGAATTTATTCGCCGCCCAGCGGTAAAAATACTAGTTCTGTATGGGAATGTTTCGGCCATCCTATTCTTACTTTTGAAGTTAGCCATTTTTAGTGTTTCAGTATTATGGACAATGCATGTTTAAGGGAAACCATATAGTTGGGGTCATAGTGTTGTTCAAACACATGTTCTAGTTCATTATAATTTCAACACAAAAACATGTTGGAACTTATTAGAAGGTCATTCATTGGTAGGGCTCTTTTAATGAATATCCACAACATATATTCCTTAAGAAAAATAAGAAACATGCCAGTAATTTTTATTCAAAAAGTGTATTATCTAATTGATAATACAGGTAAATAATAACGTTACTTTACGCATGTTAAAGTTAAATAAAAGTGTAGTTAAAAGAGATTCAGAACCACCACAGAGTAATGTACATCCAGTATAGCAACTGTAGTTACTCTGAATTGTTCAGGAGGCGGTGTCGCGAAAAAGGGCATTAACTTAATTACATAATTAGATTTATATGATTTGATGGACCTGGATTTTGCTCTATATCCATATTTTCACACTTTCTTACAACCAGTGGCTTCATCCAATATTAAATTTACATTCAGAGACAAGGCTTTGTGAGAAAATTTACTATTCCTTGAAAAACAACCAACATGAACACTTTGTACTACATGCTTTCACTATCAATTTAATTTCTCAAAATCAGTCAGATGGAAATGCATTCTACTTCTTTTAATGTATAAATAAGAATGGGTCTTTACTGAGGCATCTGTGTAAAACAGATATACATAAATAATCTAACCATGTACTGAAAAACTAAATACAATTATTTCTCTTCTGTTTTGTTTTTTTTCTTCACAAAAAAAATCCATTTTATTATCTGCATATATAAGCCAATGCAGTGATTGGAGTAATGAACCTCTTTATTTTCCAATGAAGTTTACCACCTGATTATTCCAAATGAGTATATCTCCAGCAGCAATTTCCAATTTCTAGAATTATCAAAGTTCAAGTCTAGATATGCTCCAGTTCATACACATTCAACAACTGATGTAGCCCCACGATTATTCTGGTGCAATTTTATAAATTTATCTTTATCAACTTATTATGAAGACGAGCAGATTAAATAAATTTGAAATGGCTATGTTCAATCCAGATTAGCTTTAATAACTGATTGTCATTTGATAGTGCTTCACCTAAGCATCAACAGATTAGCCCGACCAGCTATGCCTACCCTTTTCTGTTTTCAAGAGATTTTCCGATGTCTACAAAAGAAGGGTCATAACGTATAAATGGGCCAGCAGTCTTCAGACAACTCCGTGTCACTGAGGTGTGAATAAAGTAATTTCATGTAGGAGGAATGAATTAAATGCCTGATGTCTTGCTATATTCAATATCGAATAAGTAGATTCTGATACTTTCTTTTCGTTCAGCTTCCGTTGCTAAGCACAACATCAAAGATGGCGTGGGGTGATTGACAAAAGTAGCGCGTGTATTACTACACCGAATTTTGAAGTCTATGTTTCAAATTTCACTATCTAAATCGATTTCAGTTACAGTTATGTTAGCGAAATAGAAAAGCTATAAAAAATTCCCCTGCTTCACATTCAGTTCGCCGTAATAGTGCCGCATTGCGTCTGATTAAGAAGTAGTGCGCGTATGAATATAGCGGTGATGAAAATCCGCTTGTGACGTAGTAAAAAAACCCATGCGATTGCATAGAGCCTGCTAGCTGTCGCTAGCAGACTCAAAAATCACTGTGAGGAGGTGTCGGAATACTTAGGGTGAATACAGTATTCAGAAAGTATCTCATGCACGATATCCAAAAAGTACCTCATCACATTTGCATTCTGTTCAGCATATGAATGGGCAATGCAGCTGTACAGTCAGGTGAGGATCTACACATTTGATATACAGTCTGCATAACTTTACATTATTCGATCTAATTACCGCACATACACCTATAAGCGCACACTCATGAAATTCTGTAGTCTTCAGATTACAGCCAGTGTACATTTTATTTACTTTTTTTATAAAGGCATATGTTGTGGGTTCTCATTTGAATTGCATCGACTTGTCGATGCAATTCAAATGAGTACCCACAACATATGCCTTTATAAAGAAAATCAGAAAAAAAATCGCATAATCATCATCAAATAAGTCCTTTTCTGATCTTTTTATAGTGTATCCTTAATAGGTATAGGTACATATTTTATCACATCTGAGTGTTCCCAGTAATTTTGAAAAACCTAAGTGCACAGTGGGGTAATTAGGTCGAATACGGTACCATACATGTATTTTACAGGGCAAGCTAATCCGGGTCTATGAATTTCACGCAGACAAGAATTTTGTTTTTGAAGACCACTGATGACCTACATTTTGCAGGATTGACTGTGTTCTGATTTTCATGCATAAGTCAGTGGTGCTTTTGACATCACATTTCCACTGTTATTCTAAGCAAATGATAGCAACAAAAGACGCTGATAGTTACGACAAGGAAAATACCTTATGGCATATGTGAAGCACACAGGCATGGACAAGCCTGTGAAATGGTTTTGCATGCTGCAAGCTTGAAAAACATTTACCCTTAATATTAGGATATCTTAATATTTTACCATTCTTTTTTAACCCTTAAACTGCCAATCAAAACAATTGCTGTCTGCTTTGTCATCTGCTTGTGATTTTAAAAGTCATTTTTGCAAACAGCGTGGACCCAGATCAGACTGCTCCTCTAGTAGCACTGATCAGGGTCCACACTGTTTGCCTGTATGCAAAAATAGGTTTGAAAAGTTTGCAAGAATATTCAGCAGATGACATAAACAGACGACATTTTCAGATGCAGTTTTTCTTGGCATGTTAAAGGTTAAAACTTGAACAAAAGTCAATTATCTGTTGATGTGTCTAAACTTTGTTCGGTAAGTAGCAAACAGTTAAGATCCTGATCAGATGTCAGTCTGCAGCATCTGATCAGGAGCTACACTGTATGCTCAGGCCATTATGTCTCAGTACATGCATGTATGGTTTTTATGGTATTTAACCCTTGTCATGCTGAATAAATTAAGATGTCATGCCCACTTTTAATTTTCAGCCAATCAGATTACTTGATTTTGGTCGTTGATACTAATTCACATAGTTAATGACAAACAGTGCAAATCCAGATCAGTTGCCTTCTTCAGAAGCCAACTGATCTGGATCTACACTGTTTGCAAAGGCAGGGTATATCTGGATTCAGCAGGACAAGGGTAAACCTTTAATCTGAAAACTGAGAATGCACTAGGTATAAATGTACTAGCAAATGACAGTGAAGACCCTGACAAAACTTTCCTTTGAAGCAGTTTGATCTGGGTCTACAAATCTACAGAGGCATGTTCATTAAAATATTCAAGATAAATACATTGTTCAATATTTCAATTGCATGCATCTTAACTGGCTGCAATTGCCTCCCTTACAAACTGAAGGATATGACACAAACAGTTATATCCCTTTTATTGTTTGTGCAGGACAGATGAAATCACAAGGTGACATATATTATGGTCTGTAGGTTGGTTTGGATTTTAATGGCCCAGTCTATTAAGGTCAGGTTGAGCTGGTCAGTTTACCAAATGACACTTTTCCTGGACAGACTTAGTCCTCTAAGAGGTTAACCAGTACTTGTGCACATTCTTTTGCCAGAAACTGATAGCTACCCTTCTTTAATCAGCAGAAGGGGGAGAATCACCATAGAAAATGTTTCCTGATAAATCTCCATGAAAGAATGTTGCCAGACCCAGTAGGGGTTGAACCTGTGGCCTTCTGATCACCATTCCAATGTGCATCCAAATGAACTGAGGTGGTTATAAAGTATACAAAGACTTCTTAAACCTTCTCTTGCTGAACACATGCCCTGTTGTTACGACCGAGCACTCCTACCTTCGATTATCTGCCTTGGCAGATTATGCAGAGCTTCTAAGTACATATTCAATCTTTGACAATTGCGTCAGAGAGTCGACTCTTTGGCTCAGTGGTTAGAGCATTGGATTTTTAACCGGGAGGACCGATTTTCGATTCCCGCGAGAGGCGGGAAATTTTTTTCAGCTATGCTTCATTCCTTTGTTACGACTTTCATGTCCTAAGACTGTCTTAACAAACATTGTAGATCCAGATCAGTTGGCTTCTAAAGAAGCCAACTGATCTGGGGCTTCTAAAGAAGCCAACTGATCTGGATCTGCACTGTTTGTCATTAAATATGTGAATTTCTATCAAAAATCTGGATCAAGTAATCTGATTGACTGGAAATTAGAAGAGGGCGTGGCATCTTAATTTATTCAGCATGACAATAGTTAAAGTCAGCTCACCAATATACATATATTATATTGTACAGCCCCACAAAACTTCCTTAGTTCAAGGATCTGATTTCGTAATGGTTATTTCAAAATAAGTTTCTAATAGCATAAGAAAATAAGAAAGCTCTAAATCCTTTGCATATTGAAGAAAAAATTATATCAGACAAAGATGACTGTTTTTTTTTGTTTTTATTGTTTTTTTGTTGTTTTTTTTTTTCATTTTGCGCATGCCTACACGAGAAAAGGATGCTTATCACACAGTGTTCCAGCTAGCCCTATGTAGAAGGGCGGGCTGCCCCTCTTGCCCTCTCCTGCAGGCCCTCTGCCATTCTGAAGATGCCCTCTGCCTTATTTCAACTCCAGACAAAAAACCCTACATTTTGCTGAAAATTCCATGAAAATCGGACAAACATTAAAAAAAAAAATTATCAATGTGTAAAGGTCAATTTTATGTGTATTCTGGTCTGAGGCATTTATTATGGAAAGAGATTATATTTTGTAACATGTCATGATACTTTAATAGCATATCACGACATATGGTGCCCCCATTCTTGTATGACCATGCAGAAAGTGTCCTACCTGGTACCCCTCTGCCCTAAAATCCTAGCTGGAGCACTGTCACATAAGTGTATTAATAGAGTCCAGGGCCCACTTGTTCAAAGCTAACAACGTCGTTAGTTAACGATTCGTTAAAATTTACATCGAGTGAAACAGTCACCTTGTTCCAATAATGCAATAGAAAAGCCGTTGCAAATGAAGACTGCATATGGGTTGAATGAGAAAGTCATAGCGAGTCCTGTCTCTAAATCAAGGAAAGGATACTCCACTAAGGATAAGATATTTAAATTTCCTGAAAATGTTTTTTTTTTTTTTTTTTGTTTTTTTGTTTTGTTTTTTTTTCACTTTCCAGGGATAATGCTGGTTGTCAAGTGAAAAATAAGATGGCAAATCACATGGCTCTAAATAGTCATGATATGTCTTGGCATTCTTTTTTGCATACTTGTATAATTTATCTCCTGCAAACAGAATTTCATTCATGTTGTTGACATTCAACTTGTTGGTACAGATCCTTTTCTGTACAGCTTTCACCAATAATACTAAACAACATGGTAGGAATTGACGCCCTCTTGAATCAGGACTAAATATCCCATCTCTTTGATGGATACTTCCTTGCAATAATACAGATGCATTTTCTTGTAGCGACACCGCCTCGTGGCTGCGAAGAAGCAGCCGCGAAGAAGCAGCCACGACGGTGGCGTCAAATGATAACACGTATGGAATAGAACAGAATTGTGTGTACGGACCCTTGCCGTGGCCTGAAAAGTCGCAATGATTAAAGCGAATAACACCGAGTGTTTCGACTGAGACATGTGATGTCAGTCAGCCAATGAAAGTGCTCAGCGATACGTATCGTGTCTGGTTTCCGACCTTCTGGGTGTTGCGACAACTGTGTGTGTTGGCGTATGACAACCAGCTTGTTTACTAGAATCTACCGGCTGTCGAACAGTTTATTTTTCGCGAGGCTACAGACATGAAAGTCTCTTTTACCTGCATTTTTGAAATTCATGGAGTGTCGCACGCGAAAAACAACAACAGATACTTGTTCAGTTCTTCAGCAAAATTCCCGATGCCGTAAAGTGCATTTCATGTAGGCAACCGGTAGCACAGGAGCTTGACGTTTGCTAATTTCTACTTATAGGGCCTGTCCCTACGATTATGAAATAATCGAAGGTTCGAAGGACAGGCCCTATATATAAGTAGAAATTATCCAATGTCAAGCTCCTGTGACCGGTAGTGTAGCGTAACTTGGTACCTATTACCGGCGTGCACTGATTATCGGGTATTCAGAAATCACGACCCACAGACCACGGCCCCCGCCCATCGGGGCCAGCGAAGTAGTTGGGCTGCCTATAGTCTCCAGGGCAGAGTTGCCTTAGGCAGGGCCTGCTCATCATGTGATCGGGTTGGGTAAAAGTCCCACAAATCTGGAGGCAGTATCTTTAAATGGATACATTGTTGCATTTTTTTTTCTTTTCTTTTTATTCGCTAGAATCATCATACAGCAAATACAATGTATAAATAGACTCTAAGGCTGGCTAATCTGGTCGATTATCACTCCTGTCATTGTGATCGATTATTTATCACAAAAGATTTGGTCAATTTACTTGTCTGTCTGAGCAGGACTCTTCCCATGTTATACTTTACTGTATGTATTTGGTCAAATAGGCCTGAGCAAACAGTGTAGACCCAGATGGGATGCCGCAAAATGTGGCGTCTCATTGATTATAAGACATCTGTAATGATAATCATTTTTGTGGAATTTATAGATCAGTTAATCAATTATCTGATTAATTTTGTCAGCCTAAATAGTCTGTGTGAATAAAAGTAATATACTCCATGTATTTTCGCGTTAAATTCAATATTGCGTTAAACTGATTTCTCAATGAAAATAAACGGCAGCGCCACCTACCTGCTGGATGTTTTAAATACAAAGTCACGCTTTAGTGGGCAAGGTTTGTTTTCAGAAATACACTGTTGTTTTGTGATTTCCGCTTAGAAAAGAAATATATTGACCGTGGTGATAACAGTCCTTAATGACATTTTCACCTATATCTATTAAATCAATTTTTACAGCTAAGACTAACTTATTTTTTCTATGAAAATATCAAATCTAAAGTACCGTATTAATCCGCCTATAAGACGGGGATTTTTCCAAAAAAAAAAAAAAAAAAAGCCCCCCAAAATCCAGACCCATCTTATAATCAAGATCTTTGGCCATATCGGTATTTTCGGCAAAGTCCGGTGGTGCCACGTGGTCACGGAAAATGCCGATCTTCGAAACCGGTGGAAGGATATAATGTTTACCTTCGTCCCTTGACAGAAATAGCAGCAAGGTAATTTTGTAGTACCGAATTTTTCTGTGTATTACTCGCACCCGTGTATAACACGCACTGAATATTTGCTAAATAGTTTTGAAATAAAAAAAAGAGATGTTCTATGTAAAACACGAAGAATTTATCTGTGCGTTATTTACTAAGTTACCAGATACTAAGTGTCAAATTTCACTTGGATTGAGTTGAAAATGGCCGAACTCGGAAGGTTTAGAGTAGAAACAGGCCAAATTTATGATAATGCTAACTGAATTTTCGTTGTGCAGCTCTGTTACCATGGGCCTCAGGCAACTTGATGTAGTGTAGGCAGTTCTTTGCTTCCCCACTGCAGACGCTATGATAATAAAAATGTAGTTATTTCTTTTGTGTTCTCATAATTAACACCTTCTTTGTGTCACTTTCTTAACTGAGACGTGAAATTATCAACTCAGTGCCTCAGGGCAATGCAAACAACAACTAAAGTCGACTAGTTGTCATTCTGACTGCCAATTAACCAATTAAGTGCACAGATGTATGCTGGTAGTTTGATTTTCTTTATCATAAACATTGTTTATTTCAAACAATTTTTTTGGTAAGTTGGAAGAAAAGTTTAAATAAAAAAAAGGAAAAAAAAAAAAAAAAAGATAAACATATGCCCAGTCAGCATTCTACGTAAATCTATATCGGGCCGTCATCGGCCCGTCAGGGTAGCTGACGGGCCGATGACGGCCCGATGTAGATTTACGTAGAATGCTGGCTGGGTGGTAAGAAAATAAAAGATAAAATGCAAATGACCGATCTACCTACCTCAAAAGCCCAGTTGGTTTTGTTTATTATCAATAATTTTAATAAATGCATAAACTTAAATACTTTTTTATTTTTTCAATGTATGATCGTTCGTGCCAATATTTATGTTCTACCAAATTTATTTCCTATTTTGAACTACAATAAATCAGTTGTGCAGGCTGATTTATTCAAGTTACGGTTGAGTCTTGTGAAAGTCCGGTAATCAATACAGATTCATATGCATATGCCTGTTTGAGTAGTTTCCCTTTGAAGAGATCACATGATCATCAAAATAAAAAAGCGTAAACAAAAAAAGCATGGACATGAAAAGGATATCAAATTACTACAAATCAGATCGAGTTGCTTGTTTTGAGCTGCCAGAACCCTGGTATGGGCGAGATAGGTATAAAAAATCATGAATATCTTATAGCAATCATTCTATTTCGCATTTTTAACGGGCGATCGTGAATGTCACGAGTTTTCGCGACCGATTATCTTGGTGATTTCTGTCCCGATTTTGGTGTTCCTATAAATAATACACATCGGATTTTTATAAACGTTTTCTGGGTAAATAAGGTGCGTGTTATACACAGTTAAATACGGTATGCATGCTTGTAAGTGGTGTTGGGAGTTTTTTTTAATTCCTGCTCTGTGATAAATTCACTTACAAATCTGACCAATCATCGCCGATGTCTTCATGTACTTTAGAAATTTCTGAGTGGCAGGGAATGTCTCCGACAGGCGACTTTTTTAACCCATCTTATAATTAATTAAAAGCAAAATCCTGCCTGGGAAGGGCCCAAAAACAGCCCCCGTCTTATAAACAAATCGTCTTATAGGCGGATTAATACGGTATCCGTACTTTATTTTGAAAATGGCCAAAATTTGCAAAAATCACATTAAATTACATGATGATTTTCTGCCAAAAATTTAATTAACGCGAAGTTACATGGCTTTTGGTTCAAAATGGCGGCAACATGGTTGGCTTGTTTACACAAATGCTTTCACAAATCAAATCCAAAGAACTGCATTATTTGTACATAAAATAAATGCTCAGATAATAATTTAGATGACTTCAGAATTATTTTCAGCATTTGTCTCTGTAAGTAGTTATGATGAAACATTTTACCATTAGTAACGTGAAAATACATGAAACCGGGCTAAATAATAACAGCAAAAAATTCTAAGATGTGAATTATATGGGACTAGGCTTAAAAAATACAGTAATTATTATACTGTACACATATGTATAGTAAAAACTTAGCAAACTAGATCACAAATCTTGATTTTGATCATGGTTCTGTTGGACATCCCAGTAGGGCTAGCTGTTGAAAGAACTTATAAGCATTAAAAGCTCTACACAGCTTATGTTGTCTATTTCTTAAATTCTTATATGCAACCTTTTATTTAAGGCTCTTTATCTTTATTTATAATGACTGAAATATTTTTTACCCACACTCCTCAATTATCTGGACAATTTTTATTAGCTGCAAAAATACCAAGAACATTTTGAATCCTCAAAGTCATAGTGACATGCCCATGCTCCAACTCTGCACACACATAAGCATATAGGTGTAGGCAAGTGAATTTTGTTGTCTGAACACTAAAGCTGGCACAATTGATCAGATACAGTCATTTGGCTAGAACCAGGTAAAGTTATGCTTCATAACAATTTCCAAATAAGTGGCTGATCAAAATTTGGACTTTATTGGCTGATACAGAGTACTAGCCTTCCTTGAAATATCACACCAAAGACTTTGTCCTTCGCCTTAGGTTATCTGCCCTTGTGATGAATGTGAAGTTCTCCACTGATTTGGCTAGTTCCAAATAGTTTCGCTAGTTCCGAATAATAAATGAGGGATCTATAAAAATCCCTCACATAATGCAACAGCCTCTATATATTATGTTATCAACTTGGATAATGTGTTACGGAGAAAATTAATTCAATATAAGACATTTGTCGCAAAGCGACATGTTCACAAAGACCTTAAAACAGATCCTTTAAGCAAAAATCGTATAATTCCTGGCATAACAATTTTTCGGCATGTACACCCTCCTTACTGCAAAATTTAGCTCCTATTTTCTAGATTTAATAATCTTTCCGATATAAATATATTTCAATGAGGTTTAAGAAGTTGAAAGGAGTATGTGCGTAAGGTCCTATTTTCCCCCCTTCTGAAGCCCGAAAATAAAATATGCTTGCAGTAAAATTATGCGTTAATTAATCCAATTGTAGCTTGTGTTTAGCACTGTGTGATGCCGCTACAAAGTCTCCCTGCACTTTGTCAAAGTACAGATAATATATAAGCAACGACATGAAAAACCTGTCTTCGAGGTTTTCGACCAAATAAGACTCAGACCTGCTTACTCAGCCGTAGACTGGCTAACTGGGCCATTGTGCCAGATTAGCTAGTCTTGAAAGTTTTGATAGGTTGTTTACTGTCTAGACAGCGAACAACAACGGTGCTGATCAGACTGCGCATAGCAAAAACCACGTGTCTTTGTTGTTCGCATAAGGCATAAGATTTTTATCCCATGAAGAGGCTCATATATCGCTTCAATAGTCTGTCACATGTCTGAGATTCTTGTACATACACTACATCAATATCTACACTTCTTTAAACACAGCATGTGAACACCTTACCCGAAATTTGATTTCGGGTCGGTTACTCACCTCAACTCCTTACCATACTTTATTTAAAATTGAACAAGAGGCCCACGGGCCACTCACCTGAGTAGCATTGTGAGTGCAGATATGCAGATGTTATGTAACATTTTTCCAATCCTGTCATCGCAACTAATGAAAAGATCATCCTTTAAGCAGTTCTTAATTTTTAAGATGAATATTATATATGGCAAGACAGTCAATGGAGCGTGATCATTTGAACAAACTCTCAATCACATTTCAACAGTAGGATCAATGTGAAATTTGGTTGCTATTGCCTAAGTGGTTTCTGAAGAATCATGATTTTATACATGTAAACAGCACAGTGGCAGGGAAATATAATAAACATAAACAAGATGGTAGCCATCTTGGATTTCCAATCAGAATGACTTTTAGCTACTGTTGATCTACAAGTCACTTCGATACTTCCAATGAACTTTAAGTCAATTGCCCTTTCGGTTCAGGGGAAAAAGTTCAAAACAGATTTTCAAGATGGCCACCATAGCCGCAATTTGAGATTTCTTATCGCAACCATTTGAGCGTTTTTTGATCTACAAGTCACCCTGATGCTTCCTACCAAGTTTCGAGTCAATAAATGGTCTTTCAGTTCAGAAGAAGTAAAGAAAAATAGATTTTCAAGATGGCCGCCATCTTGGATTTCCAATCGGAAGGATTTTAGCTATTTTTATATCAACATGTCATCCTGATGCTTCCTACCAATTTTCAAATTAACTGGCCCTTTGGTTCAGGAAAATAAGTGAAAGGAAAAGAGTTTCAAGATGGCCGCCATGACAGCCATCTTGGATTTCCTATCCAAACAATTTAAGCTATTTTAGATCTACAAGTCACCTAAATGCTTCCTACCAAGTTTCGAGTCAAATGGCCTTTCAATTCAGGAGAAGAAGCGAAAAATAGATTTTAAAGATGGCTGTCATAGCGGCCATCTTGGATTTCTGATAGGGATGATTTTATCTATTTTTGATCTACAGGTCACCCTGATGCTTCCTACCTAGTTTAAAGCCAATAAGCCTTTTGATTCAGGAGAAGAAGTGAAAAATCTACATTTTCAAAATGGCCACCATGGCAGCCATCTTGGATTTCCAATCAGAACGATTTTAGCCATTTTTAATCTATAAGTCACCCTGATGCTTCCTACCAAGTTTCAAGTCAACTAGCTTTTGGGTTTAGGAGAAGAAACGAAAAAAAGATTCAAGATGGCCACCAGGGTGGCCCTCTTGGACTTCCGATCAGCATGGTTTTAGCTATTTTTGATCTACAAGTCACCCTGATGCTTCCTACCAAGTTTGGAGTCAGTTGGCCTTTCGGCTCAGGAGAAGAAGCGAAAAATAGATTTTCAAAATGGCCGCCATGGTGGCCATCTTGGATTTCCGTTTGGAATGATTTTAGCGTCTTTTGATCTATAAGTCACCTCTATGCTTCCTAGCAAGTTTGGAGTCAATTGGCCTTTCGGTTCAGGAGAAGAAGCGAAAAATAGATTTTCAAGATGGCTGCCATGGCGGCCATCTTGGATTTCCGATCAGCATGATTTTAGCTATTTTTGATCTACAAGTCACCCCGATGCTTCTTAGCAAGTTTGGAGTCAATTGGCCTTTCCGTTCAGGAGAAGAAGCGAAAAATAGATTTTCAAGATGGTGGCCATCTTGGTTTTCTGATCAACATGATTTTAGCTAGTTTTGATCTACAAGTCACCCCGATGCTTCCTAGCAAGTTTGGAGTCAATTGGCCTTTCGGTTCAGGAGAAGAAGCTAAGAATAGATTTAAGATGGCTGCCATGGCGGCCATCTTGGATTTTTGATTGGCAAGATTTTAACTATTTTTGATCTACAAGTCACCCCAGTGCTTCCTAGAAAGTTTGGAGTCAATTGGCCTTTCGGTTCAGGAGAAGAAGCGAAAAATAGATTTTCAAGATGGCGGCCATGGCGGCCATCTTGGATTTCTGATCGGCATGATTTTAGCTATTTTTGATGTACAAGTCACCCCGATGCTTCCTACCAAGTATCGAGTCAATTTGCCCAGGGGTGTAGGAGTAGGCTTTTAAATCAATTGTTGACGTCGCATGACGGACGACGGACATTGACTGACCACAATAGTTCACCATGAGCACTTTGCGCTCAGGTGAGCTAACAAGTACAATTTACTACCGAATGTTTTGTCTAAAAATAGCTCAATGGGTGGCAAACAGTTTAGCCCCTGATGTGACACCGCATTTTGTAGCATCTCATGGGGGTTTACAATGTTTGCTCGGGACTGTCTGGCCAAATACATCCAGTAAAGTATGACCAATTTCAATATAATTTTGCAGGAGTGTTACTTTGATGATCCTCTACCAAGATTGTTCAAGCCATTTGGATTCGTCAAAAAACATGGCCGCCAGGGGGCGGGGCTTATTTTCCCTTTATATCTATATAGAAAACTTTAAAAATCTTCTTGTCAGAAACCACTGGACCGATTTCAATATAATTTTGCAGGAATGTTTGTTTGGTGATCCTGTTACCAAGATTGTTCAAGCCATCTGGATTCGTCAAAAAACATGGCTGCCAGGGGGCGGAGCTTATTTTTCCTACATGTATATATCTATATGGAAAACTTTTAAAAGCTTCTTGTCAGAAACACTGGGCCGATTTCAATATAATTTTACAGAAACGTTCCTTTAGTAATCCTCTACCAAGATTGTTCAAGCCATTTGGATTCCTCAAAAAACATGGCCACCAGAGGGCGGGGCTTATTTTCCCTATATATCTATACAGGAAAGTTTAAAAATCTTCTTGTCAGAAACCACTGGACCGATTTCAATATAACACGGCAGGAATGTTTCTTTTGTAACTTTCTACCAAGATTGTTCAAGCCGTCATGATACGTCAAAAACCATGGCCGCCAGGGGGGTGGGACTTTTTTTTTTTAACTCACCTGACCTCTGCTCAGGATGAGCTATAGTGATCACTTTTCCTCCGTCCATTAACATTTTCAAATGACTTCTCCTCTGAAGCCGCTGAGCCAATTTTGCTCAGATTTCATGTGGAGCCTCCTTAGGGTGGGGGAACGAAAGATTGCTAAAATGGTCATGGTCCGTTGACCCAAGATGGCCTCCATGCACATATATGGTAAAAACCTTTAAAAATCTTCTCCATAACCGAGGATGCCTTGGGGCTCAATCTTTGCAAGAATCATCAGGGACAAGAGGTCTACCAAAGTTGTTATAAGATTTGTCGTACGTTGGCATTTGACCTTTTTACGGCAAGGTCAAGTTTGCTTCCCTATGCTTTTGTATGGGAAAAACCTTTAAAAATCTTCTTCTCCAAAACCGAGCATGCCTTGTGGCTGAATCTTTGCACATATCATCGGGAATGGGAGGGCTACCAAAGTTGCTAAAATAATGGTTGTACATTGACATTTGACCTTTTTGCGGTAAGGTCAATTTTGCTTCCTTATGCATTTATATGGGAAAAATGTTCAGAATTTCAAATAACATCTCCTCTGGAGCCTCTGGGCCAAATTTGCTCAAATTTCATATTGAGCCTCCTTAGGTTGGGGGAACAAAAGATTGCTAAAATGGTCGCAGTTCATTAACCAAGATGGCCGCCATGCCCATATATGGTAAAAACATTTAAAAATCTTCTTCTCCAGAACCGAGGATGCTTTGGGGCTGAATCTTTGCATAATTCATCGGGGACGGAGGGTCTACCAAAGTTGCTAAAATTTGACCTTTTTACGGCAAGGTCGTTTGCTTCCCTATGCATTTATATGGGAAAAAAACATTTAAAAATGTTATTCTCCAAAATCGAGGATGGCATGTGGCTGAATGTTTGCATATATCATCGGGAACGGGCGGTCTACCAAGGTTGCTAAAATAATTGTCATACATTGACATTTAACCTTTTTACGGCGAGGTCAAGTTTGCTTCTGTATGCATTTGTATGGGCCCCATACATTTGTATGGAAAAAATGTTGATAATTTCAAATGACTTTTCCTCTGAAGCCTCCGGGCCAGTGTTGCTCAAATTTCATGCAGAGCCTCCTTGGGCAGGAGAATGAAAGATTGCTAAAATGGGCATGGTCCATTGATCAAAATGGCTGCCATGCCCATATAATGGTAAAAAAAAATTTACAAATCTTCTTCTCCATAACCAAATAAGCCCTGGGCCCTTATCTTTGCACAAATTATGGGGGACAGGAGAGCTACCAAAATTGCTAAAATGATGGTTCTATGTTGACGTTTGACCTTTTTACCTCCAAGGTCAAATTTGCTTCCCCATGCATTTGTATGGGCCATATACATTTATATTGAAAGTATTCAAGTGAATTGTAGATCAACAGTAGTTAAAATTGTTCTGATTGGAAATCTTAGATGGCCATCATCTTGTTTATATTTATTATATTTCTCTGCCACTGTGCTGTTTACATGTATAAAATCATGATTCTTCAGAATCCACTTAGCCAATTTCCACCAAATTTCACATTGATCCTACTGTTGAAATGTGATTGATGGTTCATTCAAATGATCATGCTCCATTGACTGTCAGGCCCATATATTCTTCTTCAAAACTAAGAACTGCTCAAATGATGATCTTTTCATTAGTTGTGATGATAGGATTGGAAAAATGTTGCATAACATCTGCATGTCTGCAGTGACTCAGGTGAGCGAGCCGTGGCCCGTGGGCCTCGTTTCCCTAAATATCTATATAGAAAACTTTAAAAATCTTCATGTCAGAAAGCACTGGACCGATTTCTATATAACTAGGCAAAAATGTTTCCTTGGTGATCCTCTACCAAGATTGTCCAAGCCGTCATGAATTGTCAAAAAACATAGCAGCTAGGGGGCGGGGCTTATTTTCCCTATATATATAGAAAACTTTAAAAATCTTCTTGTGAGAAACCACTGGACCGATTTCATTAATACTTGGCAGAAATCTTTCCTTTTGACCCTTAACCAAGATTGTTCAAGTTATCATGATTTGTCAAAAAAACATTGCCGCCGGGTGGTGGGTGGGGAGGGTCCGAGGGAGGCTTAATTTCCCTATATATCTATATAGAAAAGTTTAAAAATCTTCTTGTCAGAAACCAATGGACCAATTTCAATATAGCTTGGCAGGAATGTTGCTTTGGTGACCTGCTACCAAGATTGTTCAAGCAGTTATGATTCGTCTAAAAAAAATTCTGCCAGGGGGTGGGGCTTATTTTCCCTATATATCTCTATAGAAAACTTTAAAAATCTTCTTGTCAGAAACCACTGGACCGATTTCATTATAACTTGGTAGAAATCTTTCCTTGTTGACCCTCTACCAAGATTGTTCAAGTTATCATGATTCGTCAAAAAACAATGGCCGCCACTGGGAGGGGCTTATTTTCCAAATATATCTATATAGAAAAGTTTAAAAATCTTCTTCTCAGAAACCAATGGGCCGATTTCAATATAACTTGGCAGGAATGTTTCTTTGGTGACCCTCTACCAAGATTGTTCAGGCCGTTATGATTCATCAAAAAACATGGCGGCTAGGGGGTGGAGCATATTTTCCCTATATAGAAAACTTTAAAAATCTTCCCGTAAGAAACCGTTGGATTGAGTTCAATGTAACTTGACAGGAATGTGCTTTGGTGACCTTCTACTAAGATTGTGCCCTCATGATACGTCAAAAAACATGGCCTTCATGGGGCGGGGCTTATTTTCCGTATATATCTGTATAGAAAACTTTAAAATTCATCTTGTCAGAAACCACCTGACTGATTTTAATATTACTTGCCAGGAATGTTGCTTTGGGGACCCCCTATCAAGATTGTTCAAGCAATCATGATTCGTAAAAAAACATGGTTGCTAGGGGTGGGGCTTATTTTCCCTATATATCTAAATAGAAAACTTTAAAAATCTTCTTGTCAGAAACCACTGAACCGATTTCAATATAACTTGGCAGGATTTTTCCTTTGGTGACCCTCTACCAAGTTTGTTCAAGCTGTCATGATTTGTCAAAAAACATGGCCGTTAGGGGGTGGGGCTTAATTTCCCTATATATCTATATAAGACATTTTAAAAATCTATTTGTCAGAAACCACTGGACCAATTTCAATATAACAGCAGAATTGTTCCTTTGGTGATCCTCTTTCACTATTCAGTTCAAGCCATCATGATGGATGAAAAAAACATGGCCACTGGGGTGCAGGATTATAAAATTTATACAAAAATTTTAGAGCAGTAAACTTGGCTGAAACTTCAACAGTAAGTATGCAAAGCTGTTTGCTCAGGTGAGCGATATAGGACCATCATGGTCCTCTTGCTTTTTTTTTTTTTCCCCCATTGGACCTAGCATGCCAGTTATGCCTGTTTTTGAATCTATTCTGTTCTAAATATTCCCCCCCCCCCCCTCCCCACACACACACCCTTGGATGGGGACGCCAGTGCTGATAAGATCTGCACCAAAAGCAATATGCCCCCTCCCGCTTGAGCTAGGATTCTGATATTTATGTCTCCTCCCTTTAGGGTAGGGAGATGTGTATTGTTTTTTCCCTCGGGCGTCTGTCACAAAATCTTGTCCACTCTGTAACTTGAAAATGGTTCAAGCTGTCTCCACATAACTTCATATAAATATCAATCAACATTATCTTACATGCAGAGCACAAGAACCATACGTCTTGCATTTATACTTTTTGAGTTATTTCACTTGGAACTTTATGTGTCACAAAATCGTGTCCGCTCTGTAACTTGAAACCTGTTCAAGATATCTTCAAGAAAGGTCATGTAAATATCAATCAGCATTAGACAACATGCAGCGCGCAAGAACCATTAACTCTTGCATTTTTACTTTTTTGAATTATTATACACCTGTTTGAAAAACGGGACATATTATTTTACGGGGTATGACGTCCGCCAGAAAACTTTTTCGTTTCCGGCTAACGCCTCCTACAGTTTACATCCGATTAAAATGAAACTTGGTATATAGCTAGACCATGATGTGAAGCAGCACATATTGTTTTTGGGCTACAGACCACCAATTATTAGCAGAGCTATGCCCCTTCGAAAATTTCAGAAAACATTTCGTTTCTGGTTAACTCCTACACTTTACATCTGATCAAGCTGAAACTTCATTTATAGTTAGACCATGATGTGGAACAGTGCATATTGTTTTGAGGTTACAGTCCACTTAATGTCAGCAGAGTTATAGCCCTTTGAAAATTCCTTTAAACTTTTCGTTTCCGGATAACTGCTCCTACAATTTACATCTGATCAAGCTGAAACTTCATTTATAGTTTGACCAAGATGTTGGGGCAGTGCATATTATTTCTAGGTCACAGTCCACCAAATATTAGCAGAGTTATCCACTTAATATCAGCAGAGTTATAGCCCTTTGAAAATTCCTTTAAACTTTTCGTTTCCGGATAACTGCTCCTACAATTTACATCTGATGAAGCTGAAACTTCATTTATAGTTAGACCAAGATGTGGGGGCAGTGCATATTGTTTCTAGGTCACAGTCCACCAAATATTAGCAGAGTTATGTCCCTTTTAAAATTTCATTAAACTTTTCGTTTCCGGCTAACTCCTCCTACAATTTACATCCGATCAAGTTGAAACTTCATTTATAGCTAGACCATGATGTGGAGCAGCACATATTGTTTCAAGGTTACAGTCCACTAAATATTAGCAGAGTTAAGCCCCATTGAAAATTTCTTTAAACTTCTAGTTTCTGGTTAACTCCTCCTACAATTTATATCCGATCAAGCTGAAACTTCATTTATGCTATAGTTAGACCAAGATGTAGAGAAGGGCGTATCGTTTTGAGGTTACAGTCCACCAAATATTAGCCGAGTTACGCCTAGTGGTGGGACGATTCATCGATGCATTGGTGCATCCCGATACGCTTCATGTATCGATACACATGATGGAGTATCGATATGATGAACGCTTCTATTCAGATTCGCTTATTTGTGTTCGTTACATTCTTTAATCCGGTCTACAAAGTGACATTTTCAGAGCGCGATTTTGATTGGATGACGCTTGACTGATAGCCAATTGCATTTTGCTTTACTCTCATTATGATGGCAGACGAAACTGTGGTTGGAATTTATTCGCCGCCCAGCGGTAAAAATACTAGTTCTGTATGGGAATGTTTCGGCCATCCTATTCTTACTTTTGAAGTTAGCCATTTTTAGTGTTTCAGTATTATGGACAATGCATGTTTAAGGGAAACCATATAGTTGGGGTCATAGTGTTGTTCAAACACATGTTCTAGTTCATTATAATTTCAACACAAAAACATGTTGGAACTTATTAGAAGGTCATTCATTGGTAGGGCTCTTTTAATGAATATCCACAACATATATTCCTTAAGAAAAATAAGAAACATGCCAGTAATTTTTATTCAAAAAGTGTATTATCTAATTGATAATACAGGTAAATAATAACGTTACTTTACGCATGTTAAAGTTAAATAAAAGTGTAGTTAAAAGAGATTCAGAACCACCACAGAGTAATGTACATCCAGTATAGCAACTGTAGTTACTCTGAATTGTTCAGGAGGCGGTGTCACGAAAAAGGGCATTAACTTAATTACATAATTAGATTTATATGATTTGATGGACCTGGATTTTGCTCTATATCCATATTTTCACACTTTCTTACAACCAGTGGCTTCATCCAATATTAAATTTACATTCAGAGACAAGGCTTTGTGAGAAAATTTACTATTCCTTGAAAAACAACCAACATGAACACTTTGTACTACATGCTTTCACTATCAATTTAATTTCTCAAAATCAGTCAGATGGAAATGCATTCTACTTCTTTTAATGTATAAATAAGAATGGGTCTTTACTGAGGCATCTGTGTAAAACAGATATACATAAATAATCTAACCATGTACTGAAAAACTAAATACAATTATTTCTCTTCTGTTTTGTTTTTTTTCTTCACAAAAAAAATCCATTTTATTATCTGCATATATAAGCCAATGCAGTGATTGGAGTAATGAACCTCTTTATTTTCCAATGAAGTTTACCACCTGATTATTCCAAATGAGTATATCTCCAGCAGCAATTTCCAATTTCTAGAATTATCAAAGTTCAAGTCTAGATATGCTCCAGTTCATACACATTCAACAACTGATGTAGCCCCACGATTATTCTGGTGCAATTTTATAAATTTATCTTTATCAACTTATTATGAAGACGAGCAGATTAAATAAATTTGAAATGGCTATGTTCAATCCAGATTAGCTTTAATAACTGATTGTCATTTGATAGTGCTTCACCTAAGCATCAACAGATTAGCCCGACCAGCTATGCCTACCCTTTTCTGTTTTCAAGAGATTTTCCGATGTCTACAAAAGAAGGGTCATAACGTATAAATGGGCCAGCAGTCTTCAGACAACTCCGTGTCACTGAGGTGTGAATAAAGTAATTTCATGTAGGAGGAATGAATTAAATGCCTGATGTCTTGCTATATTCAATATCGAATAAGTAGATTCTGATACTTTCTTTTCGTTCAGCTTCCGTTGCTAAGCACAACATCAAAGATGGCGTGGGGTGATTGACAAAAGTAGCGCGTGTATTACTACACCGAATTTTGAAGTCTATGTTTCAAATTTCACTATCTAAATCGATTTCAGTTACAGTTATGTTAGCGAAATAGAAAAGCTATAAAAAATTCCCCTGCTTCACATTCAGTTCGCCGTAATAGTGCCGCATTGCGTCTGATTAAGAAGTAGTGCGCGTATGAATATAGCGGTGATGAAAATCCGCTTGTGACGTAGTAAAAAAACCCATGCGATTGCATAGAGCCTGCTAGCTGTCGCTAGCAGACTCAAAAATCACTGTGAGGAGGTGTCGGAATACTTAGGGTGAATACAGTATTCAGAAAGTATCTCATGCACGATATCCAAAAAGTACCTCATCACATTTGCATTCTGTTCAGCATATGAATGGGCAATGCAGCTGTACAGTCAGGTGAGGATCTACACATTTGATATACAGTCTGCATAACTTTACATTATTCGATCTAATTACCGCACATACACCTATAAGCGCACACTCATGAAATTCTGTAGTCTTCAGATTACAGCCAGTGTACATTTTATTTACTTTTTTTTATAAAGGCATATGTTGTGGGTTCTCATTTGAATTGCATCGACTTGTCGATGCAATTCAAATGAGTACCCACAACATATGCCTTTATAAAGAAAATCAGAAAAAAAATCGCATAATCATCATCAAATAAGTCCTTTTCTGATCTTTTTATAGTGTATCCTTAATAGGTATAGGTACATATTTTATCACATCTGAGTGTTCCCAGTAATTTTGAAAAACCTAAGTGCACAGTGGGGTAATTAGGTCGAATACGGTACCATACATGTATTTTACAGGGCAAGCTAATCCGGGTCTATGAATTTCACGCAGACAAGAATTTTGTTTTTGAAGACCACTGATGACCTACATTTTGCAGGATTGACTGTGTTCTGATTTTCATGCATAAGTCAGTGGTGCTTTTGACATCACATTTCCACTGTTATTCTAAGCAAATGATAGCAACAAAAGACGCTGATAGTTACGACAAGGAAAATACCTTATGGCATATGTGAAGCACACAGGCATGGACAAGCCTGTGAAATGGTTTTGCATGCTGCAAGCTTGAAAAACATTTACCCTTAATATTAGGATATCTTAATATTTTACCATTCTTTTTTAACCCTTAAACTGCCAATCAAAACAATTGCTGTCTGCTTTGTCATCTGCTTGTGATTTTAAAAGTCATTTTTGCAAACAGCGTGGACCCAGATCAGACTGCTCCTCTAGTAGCACTGATCAGGGTCCACACTGTTTGCCTGTATGCAAAAATAGGTTTGAAAAGTTTGCAAGAATATTCAGCAGATGACATAAACAGACGACATTTTCAGATGCAGTTTTTCTTGGCATGTTAAAGGTTAAAACTTGAACAAAAGTCAATTATCTGTTGATGTGTCTAAACTTTGTTCGGTAAGTAGCAAACAGTTAAGATCCTGATCAGATGTCAGTCTGCAGCATCTGATCAGGAGCTACACTGTATGCTCAGGCCATTATGTCTCAGTACATGCATGTATGGTTTTTATGGTATTTAACCCTTGTCATGCTGAATAAATTAAGATGTCATGCCCACTTTTAATTTTCAGCCAATCAGATTACTTGATTTTGGTCGTTGATACTAATTCACATAGTTAATGACAAACAGTGCAAATCCAGATCAGTTGCCTTCTTCAGAAGCCAACTGATCTGGATCTACACTGTTTGCAAAGGCAGGGTATATCTGGATTCAGCAGGACAAGGGTAAACCTTTAATCTGAAAACTGAGAATGCACTAGGTATAAATGTACTAGCAAATGACAGTGAAGACCCTGACAAAACTTTCCTTTGAAGCAGTTTGATCTGGGTCTACAAATCTACAGAGGCATGTTCATTAAAATATTCAAGATAAATACATTGTTCAATATTTCAATTGCATGCATCTTAACTGGCTGCAATTGCCTCCCTTACAAACTGAAGGATATGACACAAACAGTTATATCCCTTTTATTGTTTGTGCAGGACAGATGAAATCACAAGGTGACATATATTATGGTCTGTAGGTTGGTTTGGATTTTAATGGCCCAGTCTATTAAGGTCAGGTTGAGCTGGTCAGTTTACCAAATGACACTTTTCCTGGACAGACTTAGTCCTCTAAGAGGTTAACCAGTACTTGTGCACATTCTTTTGCCAGAAACTGATAGCTACCCTTCTTTAATCAGCAGAAGGGGGAGAATCACCATAGAAAATGTTTCCTGATAAATCTCCATGAAAGAATGTTGCCAGACCCAGTAGGGGTTGAACCTGTGGCCTTCTGATCACCATTCCAATGTGCATCCAAATGAACTGAGGTGGTTATAAAGTATACAAAGACTTCTTAAACCTTCTCTTGCTGAACACATGTCCTGTTGTTACGACCGAGCACTCCTACCTTCGATTATCTGCCTTGGCAGATTATGCAGAGCTTCTAAGTACATATTCAATCTTTGACAATTGCGTCAGAGAGTCGACTCTTTGGCTCAGTGGTTAGAGCATTGGATTTTTAACCGGGAGGACCGATTTTCGATTCCCGCGAGAGGCGGGAAATTTTTTTCAGCTATGCTTCATTCCTTTGTTACGACTTTCATGTCCTAAGACTGTCTTAACAAACATTGTAGATCCAGATCAGTTGGCTTCTAAAGAAGCCAACTGATCTGGGGCTTCTAAAGAAGCCAACTGATCTGGATCTGCACTGTTTGTCATTAAATATGTGAATTTCTATCAAAAATCTGGATCAAGTAATCTGATTGACTGGAAATTAGAAGAGGGCGTGGCATCTTAATTTATTCAGCATGACAATAGTTAAAGTCAGCTCACCAATATACATATATTATATTGTACAGCCCCACAAAACTTCCTTAGTTCAAGGATCTGATTTCGTAATGGTTATTTCAAAATAAGTTTCTAATAGCATAAGAAAATAAGAAAGCTCTAAATCCTTTGCATATTGAAGAAAAAATTATATCAGACAAAGATGACTGTTTTTTTTTGTTTTTATTGTTTTTTTGTTGTTTTTTTTTTCATTTTGCGCATGCCTACACGAGAAAAGGATGCTTATCACACAGTGTTCCAGCTAGCCCTATGTAGAAGGGCGGGCTGCCCCTCTTGCCCTCTCCTGCAGGCCCTCTGCCATTCTGAAGATGCCCTCTGCCTTATTTCAACTCCAGACAAAAAACCCTACATTTTGCTGAAAATTCCATGAAAATCGGACAAACATTAAAAAAAAAAATTATCAATGTGTAAAGGTCAATTTTATGTGTATTCTGGTCTGAGGCATTTATTATGGAAAGAGATTATATTTTGTAACATGTCATGATACTTTAATAGCATATCACGACATATGGTGCCCCCATTCTTGTATGACCATGCAGAAAGTGTCCTACCTGGTACCCCTCTGCCCTAAAATCCTAGCTGGAGCACTGTCACATAAGTGTATTAATAGAGTCCAGGGCCCACTTGTTCAAAGCTAACAACGTCGTTAGTTAACGATTCGTTAAAATTTACATCGAGTGATACGCAAATATTCTGAAATTTTTTGCTGAAAAAATGTGAGTAGCTTTTGCAGTGCAAAAGCTACTCACATTTTTTCAGCAAAAAATTTCAGAAAATTATATATTGAGTCCACTAAAACAGTTAACGAAATGGCCCTTAATGAGCTTGTTAAGCTAACGACGCTTTGAACAACCGGGCCCAGATCAGTTTTCGCATATGAGCAGTCTAACCAAAGCATTCTATACTGCTTATAGAATCATCCTATACTGTAGAATATGTTGTCAACCTGAAGCAGCCAGAGTCTGATGAGTCTTTCTTGTCCCCAAATATGATAAAGGCATTTGTTTCATGTTGTTCTGTGAAACTGTGTCTTCAAGGCATATGCAAACAGCAAAGGCCCTGATCAGCCTGTGCACCCACAGTCTGATCAGGGTCTTTGCAGCCCGCTTGCAGAATTATTTGATATTGTAGACTACAGGGACATAAAACAAAAATCCTTATTAGACTGCAGATCCATAGCCATTACATGAACTTGCATCCCACCTCCCACAGCCCTCGTCCACCTCTTCACTATATAAAGCCGTGAAATGGTATATGTATGTGTGTGTGGTGGTGTGGGGGAGTATGTTTGTTTATAATTTCAGAAAAGAGTGATATTTTCCTTAATTCTCACAGAAAATAGGAACCAACAGCCATGCAAATCATTCCCTTTAACTGGGGATATTTTGCATGAAATGTCAATTCCTAATTTCTGGGGAAAATATTTACATAGGTATTCTGACTCAAATTCAAATTTGGAGTATAAAGAGTTAAAACGAGAGAAAATGATCAACTTTGAGATCTGTGTAACAAGTGTAAGGTAATAACCCCAAATATTGGGACAGACAGGCCTGAGCAAATAGTGTAGATCCAGATCAGATGCCACATTCTGCAGCATCTGATCTGGGTCTACACTGTTTGCCACTCATCCAGCACTATTTTACACACATCAAGAGGTAGTAAATTATACTTGCTCAAACTTTAGGACAGATATGGTGAGGAGTTAAGGTGTCCCGATACATGTACTTAGGGTAAATACTGTAATTTCAAAGATCTGTCAGACCACTGCAATTCTGAAAACTACCACATACCTAACCATTACAACCTTTTATCAATGCCAGTGTTTGTACTTGGATCCAGTTAAAAAGTAGATACAAAACTCTATATACGTGGGTGGTAATCTAGGGAACTACATTTAGCTTAAAATGTGTCAGTGAAATTTTGTTCCCTCGCCACATCCGGCCTTTTTGGAACTAGTACCCTTGACAGAAAAAGGGTAAACAAAGGTATGTCCAATTTTATCACTAATTATTTCTTTATTAATAGCGATTTATGAAAAAATCAGACAATGCTACTGGTGTTGATATGATCTAACTTTGTTCTCCATTAGAATTTAGTGTAGAAATAATCAGGTTGAATTAAATTTTGCCGCAACATTTGAACAGGGAACTGAAATTTCTAAACTTTCTGTCAACACAGAAATTTGGGCCCACGATTTTTCATTTCCATCAAATCTACAGCCTTGAGACCCCCTGAAGCACAATTCCTGGTGAAATCAAACATGAAACATAATAAATAAACTGAAAAATATTGGTGTAGAAAATGTAGCTGGCAAATAAAGATGAAATTATTGTACAATGTACAACTTAGTTCCCTCGACAAAAAAGATAGTTCCCTCGACAAGGAGCTAGTTCCGTCATAAAGAGCTCTACATTCAAATGGGAAACACTGATTAACCGACCAACAAGCCATTCTATTTTACGATATGAAATGGCAGATAATTGGTCATACATGCCATACCTCATACAGTGAGACAGAATTTTGGCCCTTCTGGACCCCGTTTCCCATAAAATTTTCAAATCTCACAAAATTTTCATACCATTTAATAAGCTATTTTTTGAAGAACTAGAAATAAATCACACATTAACATGGCTATCCCAAGCTTAATTCATTAAAATAATGGCTTTTAGCTTAATTATGTAAGCTTGAAAGTGACTTTCATAAAAATCTCACAGAATTTTATCAAATCTCCCTAAATATTTGCAAAATCTCACAGATTTCTGTCAGCAGCTAATGACATGTATGATTGGTTCAGATTAATCTCATGTGTAAATGGTACAAACCAAATACGTATACTTGATGTGGATCTGATTGTGTTGCAGGTCGACCGGTGTGGCTCGGTAGCTCAGTGGCTAGAGTGCTCGCATGGTATGCGAGAGGTCCTGGGTTCGAGCCCCGGTCGGGCCATGTGCTTTTTCCTCCCCTGTGACATTTGGTGGCCAGTGTGGGTCCGTGCTCGGGCTGCGAGCAGCAAAGGGATTGTCTCGTCAGTACCGGCATGGTTCCGAGCAGATTCGGGGGCGAATCTATTTAAGCAGGGGGAAATTGTTGCAGGTCGACCGTGTGGCTCAGTAGCTCAGTGGCTAGAGTGCTCGCATGGTATGCGAGAGGTCCTGGGTTTGAGTCCCGGTCGGGCCATGTGCTTTTTCCTCCCCTGTAACAATTGCATCAGTTCCTGATATTCACTTAGGCCAAATAAAAAATAAGTGTGTTTCGATGGTAGGTTGGAAAATATCTTTATTTTATTAAAAGTTTGAATATGGGGTTAACAGGAAAACAATATGGCTGAATGGGAAATCCCCACAAAATCCTTAAAAACTTTAGGGTTGGTGGCAAAAAATTAGGCACGGCCAGGTAACCTGGCCTTACTTACTTTGCTATGTTAGACACCTTTCTGTTATTGTACAAATCTTAACACAGACAAAAGCAATGTCAAAACTAACAGATACAGTATATCACTAAATAAGTGTGACACAATGCTTTGTAATTGCTGACATGTTTCTGACATTCAAATTTTAACAAATGTTTAAACAAATATAAAATATTAACAAGGGATTTATTTTTTATGAAAGAATAATGGTTAAGGAAGCTCTTGGAAGTACTGCAATCAAAAGAAGTAGTCTAAGAAGAGGGAAAGACAGTATTGTATATCGACTATCTAGAAAAATTTTCAGGAGATCGAGAGGTTAAATGGAGGGCCCCATGGGCACACATCCCTTGTGCTGATTAAGTCTTTAAACAAATTTGCTCCTTTATAGTTCAATCTGCAAAATTGGTTCCCTGCCGGTAAGGGTCAAATAGGACCGTCCTCAATCCTCAGCCTCTGCGGCTCAGGTTGTCTCTCATGTGCTGCTGGCCACTCTCGCATATGTAAATAGACTTCTGTACTTTGAAACAAGAGGCCCATGGGCCACAATGCTCACCTGAGTTAATTGCTGTAAGTTAATCAGGTCATTTACTCATCATTCCCTATTAGCCCGTCAAGTTTCAATTTAAGGCAATGGCTTAAACAGTTTTTGGGATATCTTGCTTACAAGGTTAAAATGCTGAAATTTTCAAAGGGCAACATACTAAATATGTAAGCTGTGGGCCTCATTGTTTCAGAAAAGATTTTTTAAGTTTTTCCCATTATAAGTCTTTGGGAGCTAATGACCCCTCCCCTCCTGGGGCGTGGCCATTTTGGGCCCCAGGGGCTTGATTGGTAGGATTTATATAGGGGACCACTAAACATTGCTACATACTAAATATGTAAGCTGTGAGCCTCATGGTTTCAGAGAAGAAGATTTTTAAATTTTTTTCCATTATAAGTCTATGGGAGCTAATGACCCCCAGGGCGTGGCCAGTTTGGACCCCAGGGGCTTGATTGGTAGGATTTATGTAGGGGACCACTAAACATTGCTACATACTAAATATAATAGCTCTGGACCACATGGTTTCAGAGAAGAAGATTTTTTTTAAAGTTTTTCCCATTATAAGTCTATGGGAGTTCACGACCCCTTGGGGCGTGGCCAGTTTGGACCCCATGGGCTTGATTGGGAGGATTTATATAGGAGACCACTAAACATTGCTACATACAAAATATATAAGGCGTGGGCCTCATGGTTACAGAGAAGAAGATTTTTTAAAGTTTTTCCCATTATAAGTCTATGGGAGCTATATCGCAGCATGGCGGCCATCTTGATTTACGGACCATGACTATTTTTACAAATTTTCAATCACCCTTTAACACAAGGCTCCACATTAAGTTTGAACGAATTTGGCCCTGGGGTTTCAGAGAAGAAGAAGTCCAAAGGTGTGAACATACATGCCATTAGCTGTTGACAGATATCTGTGAGGTTTTGCAAATATTTAGGGGAGATTTAATGAAATTCTGAGATTTTTATGAAAATCACTTTCAAGCTTACATAAGTAAGTTATAAGCAAATATTTTAAAGAATTAAGCTTGGGATAGCCATGCTATTGTGGGATTTATTTCTAATTCTTCAAAAAATAGCTTATTAAATGGCATGAAAATTCTGTGAGATTTGAAAATCTTATGGGAAACAGGGTCCAGAAGGGCCAAAATTCTGTGAGATTTTGTCTCACAGTGTGAGATATGGTATGTATGTGTGCACAGACAGTGTGAGATATGGTATGTATGTGTGCACAGACGGATGGACAGACAGATGGCAGAGTGATTACAATAGTTCATCCTGAGCCTTTGGCTCAGGTGTACTAATAACAGGATACAGATTGATGGATCAAGGTTGAGGAGGAGATCTGTCCAGTCTTCTGTCTGTGGTGACCTGAGGTCTTGATATAGGCTGCAACCTCCTGATGAGAAAGTGTTCAGGTGATTCAGGTTCCCCATATGTGCACTTGTTACTGTCACATTCGCCCATTTTTTTGTCTGTAGTCGTGCAGTCTTGAAAACCTGTCTGTAGTTGTAGGATTTGGCAGCCTGTTGGAGATATCCAAAAACTTCTTCGAGTCGACATTAGGTACATGCATGTAGTTTGCTCTACCATGCACCGTGTTGTCCCATCTGGATTACCATCTTGATGTTACAGTCTTCTTGATGGACCGACTACAGTATTGGTAATTGAAACATTGCGCGAAAACTAATGACAGTTTTCAAAACATTTGTATTTCGCTGATTTCGGATGTAATAGCACCCAGATCCGCTTTCTTATAATGATACATTCTGAAGTTCGAATTTATAGAAGAATGGTTTAAATAATCATTAACCTGTCTTGTTTTTCTCTGTTTTCTTTCTAGAAAGTGTCTTCGTTGTTGTTGCTGCAAATGTTAGCTCCCTTGACTTAGACGGGTTTTAAGTCTTTTGCCTCCTGATCTGGGAATCTTTTAGTGGAGACAGTCCTATTTTTTTTTGTTTTATCATCACTTTGATCGCTACAGTATTTTATGTGATCGTTTAAAAAGTATAATTTATGTTGTTGTTTTCTTTATATTTTAGAAATTTGTTATTTATCTTAATAAAGAATGCTGATTCGGACATAGCATGGGTTTGCTATGTATATAAATTGTATTATGAATCCACAATATCGTATAGCAGAGTGGCGCAGTGGAAGCGTGCTGGGCCCATAACCCAGAGGTCCGAGGATCGAAACCTCGCTCTGCTAAGATTTTTCATTCGGTTACAAATTTTTTTCCATAAAATAATATTTATTCGTTTTATAATTAAATTTGTTTTATAATTCAATTTCTTTATTGTCTTTATTTATTTGGTATAAATATATTTGTATATTATACTTTTTTTTATTTATTTTGTACAGGACCATGCATATTCACCTCACTATTTCCCTGAGATTTTACTTTTTTAGCGTTTCTTATTTCCAGACTAAATCTTGCATGAGACGCATCCCTCGTGGACGTGGCAGTATATAGATACATAACCCGGAGGTCTGTAACGTTTTAATAACTCATAAGTCCAGACTCAACTTTTTCTGGCTAAAGAATGTGCTCAATACTGGTTTAGCGCTTAGAGGACTTAGCCTGCCCAGTAAAAATGTGGTTAAAGTAAACTGACCGCACTCGACATGACCCCATTGGGTTGACTGGGCCGTAAAACCTCAACACACACACACACGCGCGCGCGCGGCACACACACACAAACATACTCAAGTTCTGTATTTATTAACAACATATATACAACAAACATACGGTGTAAAAGGTCTAGCGCAAATGATGCTACCTGCGAGGCACAATCTATTTCAATATACCTAAACATGTTACATCTGGCAATGGAAAGTACTTCACATTCCCCGCTTTTCTAAGAAAAAATGAAATTTTAATTAATTTTAACAGAAAAGAAACGTGCACCAAAATTTTTGCTTCAATTTAGCGAGACTACATGTCTTACAGAAATGTTTAATTCAGCGTTCCCATAACATTATTTGATATAGTAAATGTCATTGTTATCAACACATAGAGCTAATTAAGCGAACCGCCCCTAAAAATGTTCAGTTTATCGAGCTCATAAACAGTATTTGTCAGCAGCTCTTCATATCGCAAAAACGGTAGTCTATAAAACCTGGGCTGGGCTGGACTGGGCTCGACTGAGGACAGGGTTATTTCAGGTCAAAGAAGGTTATCGACGGAGTCTGTAACCTCAATGCCTGGTGTTATAAAACCGGATGCTTGCAGTTTTTAGACCTACTGAAGCACATCATTCCCTCAAGGGCTGTTAATGGATGATAGTCATGACTCCATAGAAAAGACTGCAGCTGCATTTCAGCAGGAAGACGGAGAAAGAGAAAATTTAATACATTCAATACTATATGTTAAACAAGTATAAAGAACACAAATCGATCTTCTGGTGTTTCTTTTACAAAAAATAAGAAAAAAATATTTCAAAATGTTGTCTGCTGAATTTTTTACCCAGCATGCAAAGTGTTAATTAAAAAGGATGAAACACTTGGACTACCAGCATAGGCCTAGATAAGAGTGGGTATCAGGTAAATAGTTTTCTTATTTCACAACAAAAACATATGTTGTGGGTCTCGTTAGAAGCGCCTCGCTGAGGCGCTTCTAATGAGTACCCACAACATATGTTTTTGTTGTGAAATAAGAAAAACATAGATACTTTTATGTTGAAAAAAGCGCCTTATCAAGAGCTATGTACCAGGATGGCAAAAAGTCCCATTTTATTCAGCATTTACTTTTGACACCACGTCCCATGGGATATCCCTTGGGGAAGTAGCCAATTAATATATCAATAGCATCACTGACAAAGGTTTCAAGCGCAGTGACCTGTCTTTACCAGGTAAATGATCGCTGGGTATTCACCCTAATTCACCTTTCCCCTCACATGCTCCTATTTCTATTAGAGCCAAGCCCAAAATTGAGCCCAAATTCGAGCCCAGCTCAATGAGCCCAGCCCAGGTTTTCCAGACTACCGACAATAACTGCATGTCAACAATAATTAGATCCAAGTTAGACTGGATCCCGTCTAATGATATATGAATCACTATAAAAACTATTTATTTTTTACAAAAAGTCCTATCTTTTGGAATGTCCTGTTCTCTCTGTCAGATTTAGCCGATCAATTGAGTTTCTTACTGGTAAGGCAGATAATATGCGTAGAAAATGGTCGACTTTGTTAGATTAGAAATGTAAAATCCAAAAACGTGGTGCTAGGCTAGGTCCAAGTGCATGCTAACAGAAGAATCTCAGTCTGGTTAATGTGTGTGCGTGGCCAATTTAACCTCAGTTAGGAAACTGTAGGTAATGCAATCCAATATTAGTGAAGAACGCAACTACCGTAGTTATACTAAATATAATATGATTTTAACACTTTCACACTTTTGATTTTAAAAATAATTAATCCATATGAACATCGAATATTTTATTATATACAAAGTAATGAAATATAGAGAATTATTAATGAAATAAAATGCATATTTTCACTAGTGAAATATAAGTTTTATATTTTCACTAGTGAAAATATAAAACTTATATTTTCACTCCTCTGAGCAGTGAAAAATATAAGATCTGGATCTACTTTTTTCTTATTTACATTCATGTTTTCATTACACGAGATGAAAATTTTTATGGTATTCACTGAAAAAGAGTAAATTTTCTTTTTATTTTATTTTTACACGCCAATGCGCGTTTCTGACGTCATATCTAACGTCACCAAACAAAACAAAACATGAACGTCATGGCGCCAAGGGACAAAACTGCGTGTCAGACTTTCCCTTGCAAATACAAGATTTGCATCTTTTCTATCGAAAGTGATGTATATAATAAAAAGAAAATTCAAATGTTTGTCGTGAATATGACTTTTATTTCATCTCGTGAAGTGAAAAAAATGTATATTTCATTCGTGCCTTCGGCACTCTCGTGAAGTGAAAAAAATGTATATTTCATTCGTGCCTTCGGCACTCATGAAATACACATTTTTTCACTTCACTCGATGAAATAAAAGTCATATTCACTCCAAACATTTGAATATCCTCTATTTATGCATTAATCCAGCATGAATATATCCAATTTTATGAATTACAGAAATTCACAGTACTTAACACTCCAAATTAAAAACACTTTCATTCAGAACATTTTCACACCTTTTTACATCATATAATCCTTGTATTTTTCCGGCATTGTAAAACGGCCTGATCTTGTCTTATACGACGACGTTGTTGTTGTTGTTGTCGGTGTTTCTGTTCATTACGAAAACGCGCCTATTCAATTTATATTGAGAATTTTACCACCAAAAAATGAAAACTTACTGATATAAAATTCTGGTAGTTTCATACTTCTGCTCATAATATAGACTATGAGTATTCGTTAGAACCGAGTACCCATAATCTATGTTGTTGAGCAAAAATATGAAAATTTATCTATACGCCTGTAAACCCCAGTTTTACTTTACAGTCCTTCCCACAAGACCAAAAAATGGTGAAATTTCTGCACAAGCGTCTCTTGCTGCCTTATCACCTTTGATAATTAAATCAAATTTAATGGCTCTGCTAAAAAACCATTAAATCTCTCATCAAGCTATATCAAATGTCAACTTTCCCCCTCAATTCTATATGGAGCTGTATATACTTGCTGGTACAGAAAATATTTTCATGGTATACAGAGTTTATAATTAATTTATGTTTATTCCAATTTCATTCTTATTGTGTGTGCTTTTTTTTTTTTTTTTTTTTGTTGTTGTTGTTTTTTTCTCACTTGTGATTTTGTGTGATTTGCATCATGAAAACATACCTATATAATTTTGACCCCCTTAAACCCCACTCTTATATAATAAAACTGGGGTTTACAGGGGTATACATTATTTTTCTTATTTCTGCTCAAAACATAGAATGTGGGTACTCGTTAGAACCGCCTCGTCAAAGCGGTTCTAACGAGTACCTCCAATCTATGTTTTAAGCAGAAATATGATAAAAATATTGGAGTTTTTTTTTATCTGAAAATTATCAATTTTTAGAGATGATATGTTCTATATATTTGAATAGGCGTGTTTTCGTAATTGGACCAAGTAAGTGGAAAGGGGAAAAAAAAAAAGAAAACATGATGTCTGCACAATTTATTTTTAATGAATTTGGCAGCTCATGATGACACCAACACTACAACAACAACAACAACAACTACTACTACTACTAATAATAAAAATATTTTAAAATAATTAAATTAATAATAATAATAATAATAATAATAGTAATAGTAAAGTCTTTTTTATTATTATCATTATATTAAGCCTAATAAAAAAAAAATGTGTGTTTCAGGTTACATGGAACTTTAAAATAAGGACGGTAGGTTGGAAAATACATTGTAGTTTTATTTTGTTAAAAGTTTTTATATGAAGTTAATAGGAAAACAATATGACCGAACAGGGAAATCCACCCCCCAAAATCTAAAAACTTTAGGGTCGGTGGTGAAAAATTAGGCACAGTTGGGTTACCTGAAATACACACTTTTTAGCTCCCCTGAGCCTAAGGCTCAGGATGAGCTATTGTGATCACTCTCTGTCCGTGATCTGTCCTCCGTCTGTCCGTCCACATTTTTCTAAAGATCATGTAATAGTCTTTGTAGTCTTAAAGGTGATTTGAATAACGGCTTGGAAAATATAGCCTGCAATTGTTTCTGGTCACTTTCTGCAATTACTTCTCTTCCGTAAACGTATTGATGGAACTTCCTACACCCAGATGTGACCTAGTTGCATATGGTATTGCTGAGATTTTGCCAGAGCACGTAACGCGTATGCTACTGGTTGCCTCAGAGCTGGTTGCCCTTCCTAGAGTAACACACTTCACACTTCCAAGACCTTTTGAGCCTGCATCCACTGACAATACTAGCTGCTTCTTAGGATCGTAAAATCGTAATACATAAGCATTTATCACATCGTCTTTCAGCAGATCATATGCCGATTGTTGTTCTAAATCCCAGTACCACTGAATCGTGAATGCAGACTTTAATCCGTATGGTAATCTTGTGATAGAATATCTGCTCAGGGGCGTCTAATTTGCCAGTATCCGGAAACAGCATTTAATTTCGAAAAACACCTTTGCTTTCGGCATTTCTAGTAAAAGCTCCTCTATTGTTTTCATTGGAAAGTGTTCCCTTACATTACGAAAACACGCCTATTCAAATATATAGAAAATTTTATCACCAAAAACTGAAAATTTTCAGATAAAAAACTCTGATATTTTTCATATTTCTGCTCAAAACATATATTGTGGGTACTCGTCGGCGAGGCGGTTCTAACGAGTACCCACAATCTATGTTTATGAGCAGAAATAAGAAAAATAATGTATACCCCTGTAAACCCCAGTTTTACTATATAAAAGTGGGGTTTAAGGGGGTCAAAATTATTTAGGCGTGTTTTCGTGATGACACAGCTTTGTCAAGATCGCGGGGTCTATACAGATTCGAACCTTCTCGTCAGATTTGGGTACAACGACCATTCTTTTTACCCAGTCCATATGTTCAGTTTTTTTTTATTACACCCTCGTATTCCATACGTAACAATTCCTTTTTTTTAACTCTATCTTTCATAGAAATCGGAACTTTTCTGGGTGGATGTACGACAGGGTTCACTGATGGTATGCAACCAAGACCCTAAAACAGATCCTTGTATGACGAATAAATGGCTTGTGGCATTCGTTTATGTGAACATAATACAATCTACAATCGTTGAATAACCCTATTTCTCCCAAGAACCTCGGACCTAATATTGGGTCCAAGCAAGAACAGACGGCACAGATAAATCTACTACTTAAAAATCAATGTGAAAATTGTTACCTTGAATTTTTCGTATATTTATCCAAATTTGTTCTGACACCATGAAATATTTAATAACTCATAAGTCCAGATTCGTGTTCTGTATTTATTAAATGCAACGATGAGAACATACATACAACAAGCATACATAAAAGATAAACATTTGACACTGCTGCTGAAATGAGTAAGCAGGTGTGTATTTGGATATGTTTTTTTTTCTATTTTCAGACGCGATATATGGGTTGAATTCTGCACACTTCATGTGGGATTATTGAGACTACCTACAGTCATCTCTGCGGACAGAAAAAACAAAACAAAACAAAAAAAACAAAAAAAAAAAAAAAAAAACAATGAGCAGAGAACAATGGCTGCTAGGCCTTTTGGTCTCTCGTGGTTTGTGGATAGAAACGTATAATTGTTTTGATGTGTGTCACACACACACACACACACACACACACACACACACACACACACACACACACACACACACAGAGAGAGAGAGAGAGAGAGAGAGAGAGAGAGAACAAAATAATTATAATAATTTTTACAAAGATGGTCGACCAGGTCATTTGTACAGATAGAGATACAGAAGAGTTAATTTATATCTATTGAAATTAACGTAAGCCCTATGGCCAAAGAAAAGAAATCAACTAAGACAAAAATAAAAAGATACAGTTTTAACAAGACACGTCATTAAGGTTCTTTTCACACACACACACACACACACACACACACACACACACACACACACACACACACACACCGAAAATACTTGGAACAGAAAGACGGTGCATGCATCATGCTCGAGATCTATATTACAACCCGGTAGATCAAACTAAGGCAAATAGAAAGCGCCTTGCCCGGCAGGTATACAAAAGGTACCAATCTGAACAAGCGTATCGATGATCTTGTTAATGACACCCGCCCCCAATCCCGCGCCCACACCCAGAGCCTCGAACACCCTACTTGAGAAGCAATACAAAGAAATAATACTCTTTACTTAGAACTATTATGAGCTGATGCTAAATTCGGACAGACATGGTCAGCGTCCTATTTTCAGACTCGCCGCAGGTAGGGTTAAGATTTTAAACTCGACATGTGGAAAGAGGTCATGTCCGGGACAGGGTTGTTTTAAGACAAAAATCGGAAAAGAGGTTAAGAATTTCGCCTGAATAATTATCAGAACGAGAAGAGATCCGAGATCTCTCTCCGAACAGCTATACATTATTACAAACAGCACACTTCCAAACCCAAACATTACGGGAAATATCTTCCCTTCCGAAACAGGCACTTACAAGTTCCTGGCACATGAGACGAACGGATAGACAGGCAAGCAGGCGGACAGACAACCAGACAGACATTCACATAGATGATGGACGGACAGGCGGGCGGGCAGATAGACAGACAGATAGATAAATAGTGGGCTGGGTTTGCACGAGGACCGTGAAGAGAATTATTTTTCACTAAAAGGTTCTCTCCATCTGTAAAGAGGGTGCCTCCCCCTTCACAGAAACCCTTCCCTTGACATTAACCCTTTTAGCCCGGCAGACCAAAACAGATACCTGTACGAACAGTGTAAATCCAGATCTGAATCTCATCAGGGTCTACACTAATTGCCATTCTGTTTTTTTTGTTGTTTTTTTTTACTGAAACTCATATTTGCATCAGTGGATATGTCCAAACTCAAGGATGGAAGTCCACCTTAGAAACTCACATCACGAAAACATGCCTATATAATGTTGACCCCACTTTTATATAGTAAAATTGTGGTTTACAGGGGTATACATTATTGTTCTTATTTCTGCTCAAAACACAGATTGTGGGTACTCGTTAGAACCGTCTCGCCGAAGTGGGTCTAACCCACAATCTATGTTTTGAGCAGAAATATGAAAAAATATCCGAATTGTTATCTGAAAATTTTCATAATTTGGTGATAAAATTTTCAATATATTTAAATAGGCTTGTTTTCTTATGAGGAGTGAAAATGTTAAATCCAAGCAAGTAACAGCTCACAAACATGCATATAACATCACAAGGAAGAAGAAGAAGAAGAAGACGACGACGACGACGACGAAAAAGAAGAAACCCATTGAAAGCATTCTCTCTGATGAAAGATCGAAGAAACATGAGTTGGCATACAAAAAAGGGACCTTATGGCTTTCCGGTTTTTGGTTCTTTAAATAGGCAAAAACAGTCCTTTATTTGGGCTACGGACATGCCATTTTTTTTGTCTGTGCTTCCTCAAGGTCTCTGCTACATGTCTGCGAATAGAAAAGGCTGGCGAGACTGAGATACGCAGGCTGGCCTGAACCTTTGCCGGTCGCCTTTGCCCTTATATCATGTGCTGGCTCAAATATTCTATGAAATTAGAAATTAAATGACAGTTCATTATTTATTTCCTAATGACAGAATCAGTAGTATTAATTGACGTCGAAACGAGCCGACGTTGAACGTCAGCTAAAACGTCACTGCCATGGAGACCTGCCGAGCGTCCGCTCATTCAGCGCTCGCTGAGTTGGAATTAAAGAAGAAGAAGAAAAAAAGGAAATGACGCGTAATAAAAAGGTACCGTTTTGCATTTTCGAATATGTTAATTCATCATCCTCAATTTGCACCACTTCTCTAGGTTGCGCTCAGGGTCGGATACAGGATGATATCTGAGGGGGGCTCAATTTGATCAAATTGTCATACTTACTTGTTCTACGTATTTGGACAAACAGGCCTTGGCAAACAGTGTAGACCTAGATCAGACGCCGCAGAACGCGGCGTCTGATCAGGCCCTATACTGTTTTCCACTCACCATGCAGTTTTTACACACATTCACATGTAGTAAAAAAGACGTTGAAGAGAAATATTATAAATGTGTCCCTTTATCAAACATTTCCCATGAAAATGAAATTTTGAGTCAAAGAGGGGTTAGGGTTCAACTGATCCCCGAGCCACCCCCACCCTCTGAATTCGCCCTGGCGGTTTTCTATATCTTATTATACCCTTCCATTTTTCATTAATTAATTTTCGTTTTTACCCTTAGCAATGGTATAGGATGTCTAATACAGGATGCCTTGCTCCAAGCATGAGTTGAAACAGGGTGTACAAAATTCATTTTTAATTATTTCTTTATTTATTTCGTGTTATATTGTTTGAGTTGGGGCATGTTATTAATGTGTCTGAAATGCAACATGAGAAGACCGTTATTACGGTATATTATAAAAGATAAGCGGCGCCTCAAATTACGAAGAAAGATTCTAATTGGTACTAATGCTCTTCCGTATGTCTTTGAGGCGACTCACGGCAGAAGATGTGTGTCTAGCTCTCGATACCGAGTCTGTCGTTTTCTTATAGTTATCTCTTATCAGTGGATTGTTTGTTGTTTGCTTCCCTAGCCACTAGGCGTTAAAACGAATAATATAGGAACAAAGCCATCTATTTGCATTAAAATAAACAGTATAATATTTAGCTAGTCTAGTCTCCTTTCTCAATTTTAATAATACTTAGCCAGTATATATGTATTGGAGACTCCACCAAATAGTCTTGCAAACATTAAGACCTTAATTCAGGAGTCAAATTACATTCATTTGTGAAATGTGGTTGTTCGACTTATTCTTTCCACAATTCTGCAAATCTGATTTGTCGAGGTACGGATATCTCGAAGTATTTTAGAGAGTCCCTTGGACTTCGAGATAACGAGAGTCGACTGTATTGTTTGTTACTATAATTATGACCAGCACTCAGTGCCGGTACTGACAGTTTTTTTTTTTCCTTTTCATATTTTCAATTTATTTTAACGTGTTTACTTTAAATATTGGAGCACCTTAAGAGCATACCATATTAATCCTAAAACTTAAGCAAGCCCACTTGACTACCTGGGTATGTGTCTGACTGCTGCATAGAGTTGTGGCAAACTCTGTAGACTGATCAGATGCCGCGTTCTGTCCTGGGTCTAGACTGTTTGTTCAGACTTGTCTGTCTAAATACGTAGGGTCATCACGAAAACATGCCTATATAATTCTGACCCCCTTAAACCCCACTTTTATACAGTAAAACTGGGGTTTACAGGGGTATACATTATTTTTCTTATTTCTGCTCAAAAACATAGATTGTGGGTACTCGTTAGAACCGACTCGCTGAGGCGGTTCTAACGAGTACCCACAATCTATGTTTTGAGCAGAAATATGAAAAGTATTTGGGGTTTATCTGAATTTTTTTGAGTTTTTGAAGGTTAAATCTTCTATATATTTGAATAGGCGTGTTTTCGTAATGTATTACGGAAAATACTTTGAAGCGATGTGCAGATCCTGATCTGTCAGCCCAGATTCACAGGATATATTGGATTTGTACAGTCACATATTATTAGCAATATACAATTGACTCTCGTTATCTCGACTTCGCTTACCTCGAATAACCGCTAATCTCGAAGTGAAAATATGGTCTCTGTTTGAACGCGGAAATCTAACAAGAGGTAAAAATATTATTGTGGAAAGAGAAAACAATTCCTCCTCTTTTCCGCAATAGTTTCGATATATCTCTAACATCAGGAGACATATTCATTTGTGAAATGTGGTTGTTCAATTTATGTTTTCTTTTATTCTGCAAATCTAATATGTTGAGGTACGGATATCTTGAAGCATTTATGAAAGTCCATTGGACTTCGAGATAACGAGAGTCGACTGTATTCTTGTTGTAGCACGAGCATGAGTGACCAGAAGTTACCGAATCAGCTAAGAGAGCGGCTGAAACGATATGGACACTATAAAACGGGACCAGATCTGAACAACTGCTCAGAAGTAACAGGCAAGAAAGAAATGGTGAAGGCTCTAGAAGATGTTGAGGACAGCCTTAATAGTTTAAGTGACGCCCTGAAGAACCGTTTCAAAGAACTCTTAATTTCTCAACTGAGTTTGTTACGTGCCAAACAAATGAACACGGATATAAAGGCATTTCCTTCCCAGAGAAAAAACGCTATCACTCAAGGTGAAGCCAACACTGATACACCAATTTATGAGAATAGAAGCAATCTAAAGGAAGTGCAGTTCCTTGGAACAGACTCTGACACTTCTGAAGATAATATGCGGATACCATACATGGAGACTAAATTAGAAAAGAAATCTAACCTGCAGAGAGACAAGAATCTCTTCAGGAACGAATTTTCTCCGGAACGCATAGAATGTATGGACATAGTTAAAAGAGACAGTGCGTCACTTCATCCAACGTATGATAGAGACGTTGAAGGAAAGGAAACTTACTCTCCAGTCAGAGTAAGCTTATCTTCTCAATTTGAAAGTAAATATGGCTCATCTCCATATAGATTGACTCAAACATCTCCAACGAAAATCATACACCAGCCATCTCCTGTATGTTTAATCTCTTCAACATCAAGCAGTCAGTGCAGCCCATCTCTAGAACAGTTATCACCAACGGAAAACAAGTATAGCGCATTTGGTTCACAGCTGGAAAATAAGCGCAGCCCGTCTCCGGTACGATTACTGCCAGTAGAAACCAAGTGTAGCCGATTTCGTTCTCCAGACTATTCATCGCCAGTCGAAAGCAAGCCTTACGAATCTCGTTCACCATTGAAAAATCAGCGTAGCCCTTCTCCTATACGGTTATCGTCTATAGAAAACATGTATAACGCGTCTACTGCGCAGGCTTCACCAGTTGATAACAAGTGCACGTATACTACGTATCCTCTACGAATTTCACCAAAGGAGAACAAGGATGGTGCCTTTCCTGGAAATCTATCACCCTCAAAGGAAGACCCGCTTAGCGAGTCTCGTAAAAGAGCTCGGCTGGATTCTGAAATGAAAGATAAGGCCAACGAAGACAGATATTGTGAAGATCTTGTTAAAGCAATTTTTTCAACAGGCGAATGGAATGATACACTACTAGATCCCCGTAAAACGAAGTTTTGTACACGCTCAAATAAGAGCAATCACGGTCAAAGAGATCAACAAAATAGTTGCGACACACAATCGTCTTCGGCAAATAAAGATAGACTGCGCTGTTCTGAAAGAACTCAGAGACAGGAAAACAACCAAGAAAAACAAACGCGATCACCAAAAGAAAAATATTTAATTCCTCCGTGTTGCTCAGGAGAAAGAGACACTAGAAGCCAATTTCAAGGTACAGAAGAAACTAAAGTGAAATCTGGAGACACGCCAAATGAAGACTATCAGAGGGATGCGAGTTATTGCCATTCTAATCAACAAATAGGAAAGAAAATGCTACTTAATGCAATAGCCACGCTGATTTGCGTCGTACAGAATGCAGTTATAAAGATGTTTGAAGAAGATTTCGATCTTGGCATTTGGACAGGTAATAAATTACATGCAATAAATAGAGTTTAACCCATTTATGCCTAGCGTCGCATAAAAGGGACACTGGCAAACAGTGTAGACCCTGATCAGACGCCGCAGAATGCGGCGTCTGATCAGGGTCCACACTGTTTGCATTAAATACATGAATTTCTAAAAAATAGGATAATAACAAAAAATTAATCAGATACCCCTTCTATTTGAAATGGATCGGTCCAAAGAGTTAAGACAGAAGAGTCCATTCAGCATAAATGGGTTAATTGGTTGCTTTGATATATTTTACAGAGACATGCGGCGCAAAGTAAGAAATGCACCTTTTATAACCTTTTGTAACGTGCGCCCAAGGAAGACTCAAATCAGTATGTGTATCCGCACAATCTGACCGGTCTGCGTTGTCCGCATGAAAAAAACAAAAAACAAAATAAAAAACATTCCATTTATGAGAATCCAAACTGCACCCAGTGAAGATTCTGATCAGACTGTGCGAATGCGCGGGCTGATTTGAATATTCGCTGGGCGCTCATATTTGAAGGTAGGTTTTGTGACATTGCGACTCAAAGAATTAGCCATTGTCTTATGGCTTTTGCGTTAAGTTGTATTTACTGGGTAAAATTAGAAAACTATTTCAAAACGAAATTTCATGGTGTTTTATTCCTAGTTTTCTGTTCCTATATGGCAGGCTTCATATTGCGGCTCACCCACAAATTACACTTTAACATTCTTGCGTGGAGACTGACCATGAAATATTTTCTACAGTCGTTCTCTCCCTTCCACTGATTCGAGAAGGGCTGTTGTCAGTTTCTGGCGAAAGAATGTGCACGCTTAGAGGACTAAGGCTGCTTAGTAAAAGTGTGGTTAGGTAAACTGACCGCGCTCGACATGACCTCACTGGGCTGACTGAGCCATAAGATCTCAATACAAAACCATTCTTCTTCCATAATGTCGAGACTTAGTGTATGTAATTTACAATAAAAAAAAACGACTTTATACGTAGCATAATGGTGACTTTCGATTATTGAAACAAATGTTTTAACAGACAAAAAATTTATTACTAGTTATGAATAAAACCAACTCAAAAGTACTGATATGCTAAGCTAAGTGTGCTGAAAAACAATTTCAAACGGATTTCTAAAACCTTTTGTGAGAAAAAATAAGAACAGACATCAGTTTGTCGCCTGCTGAATTAGCACAGAGGGTAGTAAACTGGATTTGACATTTCATGCAAATTTGCATGAAATGTCAAATCCTGTTTTCTGGGAAAAATAAGAAAATATTTCAAAATGTCGTCTGCTGAAATTTTTACCCAGAGTATTAAGCGTTAAACCGATGATCGCGTGCAATTTAATTTCTGTTCGATGTTACAGGTGAATGATTCTATAGTGTCAAGTGAAAATGCGACTTTTGAAGGATCAGATCAGCACGCACATATGCACAGCTTGATCAAGCCATCGCTGGTCACTTTTAGAATCCCTAGAAACAGTAGACCGTCATTTGAAACTCCAGGAAATAAAGTACCGAGGATAGCGGGAACATAGCATGGCTTAAGTCCCGTGATTTAACGTTCGATGAATCCTGGCAGCGCCGTTAACGAGTCGGGGTATTGATTTCCCGCCAAAATGCTTTGAATACATGGAGTCCGAAATATGAAGAATATCAGACGTTTTTTTTTTTATCTGAAAATTTTCATATTTTGGTGGTAAAATTTTCAGTTTATTTGATTAGGCATTTTTTCGTAATGTAATAGAATATTTTGAGGGCAGTTGCAGGCGATAGTTCTGCCCAGACCTTAGTTGTGATTACTCTGGGAAAATTCAGCAGACGACAAATCGATGATATTTTTTTCTAATTTGTTTACAGAAAATAGGCTTTTACAGCTCATTGAGATAAACTGAATGAGATGTTTTTAAGATTATTATCTGGAAAAAAAAATAAAAAAAATTAAAAAATTCGTCTGCTGAAATCCCAGCATGCTAAGTAGTAAGGATAAATACGGTAATTCTATTGTTTGTATTTACTTTAGCGATTCACAAGAACGTGGTTGACATGGAGGAGGAGTTGGAGAAATTCAACAGAAGTATCACATCTGACAATATCTTGCCACCCAAGATGGCGGTGAAAGAGGCAGAGAACCGCCTTAAAACGAGAATGGACATATTGGTAGGTTTAATGACATTGTATAATTTACTGACAGACTAGGGTATGATCCTCTGTTATAGCGTTCCCAAAACGTTGATCCATGCGCAGGGTATATTGATAAAAATTGAAATTTGAAACAACAACATGCATTTACAAGCCACAAAAACGGAAGCGCCCAATACGGTCATTAAAGAGATCAGGCCCCGAGGTTATAAAACTTTTTTCATGCTCAACTCAGCTGAGCATGAAATTTTCTCTGCTAATAAATATGAAAATGCCAACAAAAGTTGGCATTTTCATATTTATTAGCAGGGAAAATTTCATGCTCATCTATGTTTAGCAAAAGAGAGTTTGCAATTGTTAGTTATTTAAGATTTATAAGCATGAAAAAATTCATGCACAGCTGAGTTGAGCATGAAAAAAAGTTTATAACCTCTGGGCCAGGATCCACCTAGTAGATTTTCCACAATTTTGTACAAGATAACTTTTGTGACTTCCTGTTTGCCTTCCCCATACACCAGGGCCAGAGGTTATAAAACTTTTTTTCATGCACAACTCAGCTGAGCATAAAATTTGTCCTGCTAATACGAGAAATTACTAACACATGCAAATTCTTTATTGCTAAACATAGCTGAATATGAAATTGTCTCTGCTAATAAATATGAAAATGCCAACAATAGTTGGAATTTTCATATTTATTAGCAGAGAAAATTTCATGCTCAGCTAAGTTGAGCATGGAAAAAGTTTTATAATCTCGGGGCCAGGGTCTTTCTGAAAAGTCTCCCCTAAAAGAAAGGTTTTTGCTTCCACAGAATAAAACAAGAGGACCATTCCATTCTGGTCCTTAACGCTAAGGTAAACGTCGCTGAATATCTACAACTTTTATTAACTTTGATAACATCATTCTTAACATATCCATTTACTCTATCAAAATTTAGTGTACTTTAACCTCAAAACAATATGCACTGTATCACCTCATGGTCTAACTGTCCACCAAGTTTCTACTCCATCTTATATGTAAGAATAGGCAGATCTGATCAAAACTAAAAAAAGTTGTGCCTGTGACAAGGTCGAAAATAGGCGTTTTCAGCAACCAGGTAGAAGCAACTAAAATAAATAATTTGATTTGAACAGTTTTCGAATTTATCCAAGACTTCATCCATGACCAATTTATCTGCAAGTTTCAAGGATATAACCCAGTCAGCATTCTACGTAAATCTATATCGGGCCGTCATCGGCCCGTCAGGGTAGCTGACGGGCCGATGACGGCCCGATGTAGATTTACGTAGAATGCTAGCTGGGAAGTTTTTTTTAACAATCAAGGAGACATAAGTCTAAAACAAATGATCCGATCTGGCAAGGTTTCAAACTCGTCTGAGATTCCATCCATGTCCACCTTATCTGCAAACTTCAGGAAGATTCGACTGAAGGAGTTATGCTGATGACAATGTCAAACAGAGGCTTTTTTCAGCAATCAGTAGTCGTAATTCTAAGATTATTGATCCGATCTGGCCAGTTTTTAATTCATCTGAGACTCCATCCATGTCCACCTTATCTGCAAGTTTCGAGAAGATATCAAAACTGAATGAGTTATCCTGATGACAAAGTCAAACAGAGGCTTTTTTCAGCAATCAAGGGGAAGTGACTCTAAAATTAATGATCCAATCTGGCCAGTTTTCAAATTTATCCGAGGTTTTATTTATGTCTACCTTAGCTCTCGGGGGTGGGGAGGTGAGGGGGGGGGGGGGGGAGGGGGGCGGCAGGGGGTGTAACTTCCTATATATGGCATGGATAGTATGGATGTGCATGCCGAATAGCCCCCTTTTTCAGCGCTGCCAGGTATATGATTGGCCCCCTTTTTTCAACAAAAAGTATATGAATGGCCCGATTTTTCTGGATTCCTATGTGAAAGGCCCCATTTTTCTGACATCCTGGTATATGCACATATTTTTCGCTTAGAGATTTTTCGGGACTGCTTATCCTCTTGGTATTACATGAATTGACTGTGATATTTGTGTAACTACCAGCAAAAAATGGGTACAAAAAATCAAAGGGCAG